>JAWZYV010013908.1:0-600000 GCA_038373885.1 Cheiracanthium punctorium
CGCATTTTTCTTACATAATAATGCAGTTCAGAAGCAATACAGCATAGAAGAAATACTCTTTTACTTCGCGACGCATATGCATGCAGGTACGTCGTATACTCGAACTATTCAGTATTATGGTGACTGCAATCTCGCAGCGCAATCAAATGTACTGTTTAAACGCTAGTGCACTTTCAAGAATTTCTCCCCATAGGCTATAATGTAAAAGAAATCTTTGTCGTAGCCCTGTAGAAAAACTATAATTCCAATACACACCAAAATCAATACCGGTCTTGCGACGGTGGTTTATAACATATATACCCAATTTGAGCTCAATCGAATGCACCGTTTAGGAGCTATCGTGTTCACACACACACACACACACACACACACACATGCATCTCGTAAAAATAGCTTAAATGAATTCAGAAGACCACAAAACGTGTAAATACATCAAAATCTCGAAGTCGAATTTTTCATGATTACAATACTTTCCTTACATGGTTCACGTTCGGAAATTAAAAATCAAAGTTTGCAGTTTTGCTCCATGTAAATCCGTAAATGCGTTAGAACCTCTTAAAAAGTCCTCCGATCGACGCAAGCCTCCCTCCCACTTCTAGCAGCTAGAGCCCTTTGCTGTGCCTTAACTCAGCACAATACACTAAATCGGTTAAGTAATTTCAGCTCGACTAACGAATTTTCTAAATTCCCATTGCAATCATCAGAGGCTAATATTATTGCATTAGACATTTTTCGATTTCCGGCCAAATAAGGTAATACCGCCAAACTCCGTTCATTTTTTAAAACATTTTTTTGGCACAATATTGGGCTATTTATCCAAAAAGTCAGCAACATTGGCGACTTTTGGCGCAACTTTTGAGGGAGCGGATTATTAGCTAATTATGCTGTGTGATAATATTGCTTTAAATAGATGCCTGTCTCCGTACTGCCACTGACCGTATTGTATTGGAAATATTTTGAGTACTCCTGTAGAAGAACTATTAATGATACAAACACTATTTTATATGGAAAGCTTTATCTTGTAATCCTTAATAGCATTTATCAATTTCGCTTCATTTCAAATAGACGACTAAAATACCCTTTAAAAAATGATGACTGCTCATAGAGCGTAATGTATTTCGAATCTTGAATCCTCCTGTAAGAGAACTACACATGCGGCATACACCATTTTCAATAGGATACATGGTACAGTAAATGAGACTAACATATATAAATGTCGTAGAAATCGATGCATATTTACGGGAGTAGGGGCACGGACGGACGGACAGACAAACCGAAATCATAAACAGTTTTCAACCTTTTTGGAAAGTGGTAAAAAGATCGGAACTACTAAATGATCATTCAAGTGATATGAATCATAAAATTTTTGATGATTTTGGGTAACAATATTTTCAAAGTACTAAAGCTTCTTTAAAATTTTTTTAAAAATTGTAATGAAAGAATTGTGTTTTAAAAATTTAAATTACAACTCTACGAAGACATTCGTAAATCTGCTAGTTTTCACATCCAACTACGTATTTGTAACTCTCTACTTGAGGTACAGGATAGCTTTAGAACATTCTAGGAAAAACTTACGTAGTTTAATGAAGTCACGGGATAACAGGTACTTGTAAAAAAACAATAATTAGACGGGTTTTTTTTTATATGTATAAACTTTACGCTAAAGCTACATGAGTAAGAAACACATCATATTGATTATAGCGGGGTTTCGGATATATTGATTGTATTTATTAACACATCTGAGAATATTTCCTATTTTTTTTAACATGATTTTAAAATGCTTTTGCGGACCGTATCAAAAGTGGGAGTGGTCCACATCCGGCTCGTGGGCTGGGCGTTGTCCATATATGCTCTATTCAGTCATCTTACGCGTCCCACGTCTAACAGAGATGACAGTGCTTCAAAGAAATCGAATTTTGCAAACTGATATTTTAGCACCGTCTCCAAAGTATTTAAATGTCAAGTGATGCATTTTAGAGCAATGCATCGTGATAACAGTATTTTTTTGTTCAATGACGTCAAGTGCACACTTTGCAGGAACATAACAGAATTCTTAACATAATCTTTTCTAGACTGAAACTACTACTGTTCAAAGAATACACGAATAAACATCCGTTTTCAAATTCAAATCAGCCCTCAGTTTAAAAATAATTCTTGATAACTGAAGGGTACTGATAATTAAGTCCCTTATCTTTGGAGACCAAAAGCCCTTTTTAATTATCAACACCTTCAAACTTTCCCATCCTGATAATTTCCTGAGTATAAAAGAACTGCTGCAGCATGAATATTCAGATTACAGGGCATTTCCTTCAAATCAAAAGTACTTTAAGGTAAGTTATCTTCAAATTGTTCGCTTAACTATTTTTCTCTCATCGCTTGAAGGGAAAGTATTGGTAGATTTCTCTTTAGATTTAAACTTTCATAAGATTGATTTTTTTTGAAAAAAAAATGTCTTCGAAAACAATTCGTGGACAGTTTTCATTCGGATCAGTACGGAGTAATTTTAACTTGACCCCCAAATTATGAAGAATTTTTCAATACCACTTTCATGAGCATTATTTTATGTAGAAACATTCTGAATGCGTCTTGCAAGGGATTTCATACATTAAGATTTGAAAACATTCTTTTAACTGCTCATAATGAGTATTGTCACGTTTTTATTCTTAAAAAGTAGGTTTGTTGCAAATATGGAATCACTAAAGTATATTTCAAGATACCTGAAGCAAAATATTGTAGAGTGGGGTAAAATGAGTACAAAAACAGCTTTTGTGTTCCTGGCTGTTTTCTATTCTTTAAAATGTTAAACATTCAATTTTTGTGCTGCTTTATGAAATGCTCTTATCCCTTAAACGCCTGAAAAACAATATATAGTTATAGACGTTTTAAATACAAACATATTGTTAGAAGATGCTTTTCCCCATAAAGGTGGGGTGAAATGGGTAATAGAAAAAAAAAACGGCAAAAAATGAATACACTTAATCAAATTTATTTATTTTCTATCATGACTGACAAATTATTTAATTTTAAGACAGTTATGTCCAAGGTTGATAGACAGTTTCTGGATAAACTTTGTATGTAATACATCTCAATATTGCAATGTAAGGAGGGGAGTGAAAAAAGTAGGTATTACTTTTTAATCAAAAATAAAACTTGTTTATTTTTATGATTTTTTTTCTTTAGAGTATATTTTAAGTCATGTGTAGGCAACATTTATACTCATTAAAATGCTTATTAGAAGCATTTAGAAAAATAATATTAACTGATTCTAACTGTAAACCCCTTCATCCCACCACACTGAAAGATAACTAGAATAGAATAAAAGTATTTTAAAAAAGTTCTTACTCCTTACTGATAAGCTATTTATACTGTTTCGAAATGGAAAATAATAAGAGAATCTCATAACTTTTCAGGAATGTATTAGTTTATCGAAAGATTTTTGGAGAGATAAGAAAATAAGATAAGTTCAAAGAGCAGATAAAAGCTAATATTGTGTTTCCAAATAAAATGAAAAATCTTTTTAATGAGCGTAAATCTTCACAACTAGTGTCTTGAAATATGAGCTACAAAAGAAGTATAATTTGGAATTTACATATGTTTTTTCAAACACATAAACTTAACCATTTTACCTCACCATACGCTATTTATAACAAATTATTTAGTAATATAATATAAAACGACAAGTTTTATTGCACTTGTTAATTTAATATTTTTTAATAAACAATTAAATGTTCCAATACATTGGTGTAATTTCCAGACTGTAGTCCGATATTTGACAAGCAATCATATACATTTTTAATTGGTTAAAAAGACGATTTTATGCAACTATCTGAATCCGAACTGTCAAGGTATATTATTTTCTATACTCTAGATGTGCTCTACAGTTTTCACACATTTTAATTGGAAAATGTACATTACACTGTTCATTTCGTGTGACTTCATTTTGTTTTCGGTCAGGTGATACCATACCGAGGAAAACATGAGATTGATGTCAGTGGTACTCCTGTCAGCGCTGGCTGCATGCGTTTACGGTAACCAATGTCCCCCGGAGAAAGACATGCCCAGAGGTTGCAGATGCAGGGATCAGACGTGGCGGTACGGTAAACCAGCGAAGATTGCGATACACTGCTGTGGATGCGTAAACAACGCACCCAAAATCGAAGAAATCGCATCGGTGCTCAGGGGAAAATTTCCCGCGAACACCTCTCACATTGATAGCTTGACTCTCACAGACTTCAAAGGTCAGGAAGCCCTGTCGTCTGCAATTTTCGAGGGACTCGACGTCAGAGTTCTGACAATTGACAACTGCCGTTTCGAGCGCTGGGCTGATGAAGTGGGAGGACCAGCGTTTGTTGGATTAGAAGAAAGTTTGAAGGTGAGTACTTCGCCTAATTACTCTTAGGAATTATGGTACATCCATCTAATTTATTATACTCTGTTCTTTACCCTCTCAGAAACGTAAATTCGTGTACAAGCGAAAATTTCTAATTCCATTTCATATATAAAATACATATCTTCATGAAGTTTGACTCAAATACATTATATGATAATAAATTCTCTAATTTTATTCGCGTGTTGTATATTTTTTCGAAAAACTAATAAGCTATTCACACTAAACTACAACAGAAAGTTTGGTTCACATTCGCACACATTTTTAAGTGACATAGAATACATTTTCCCTTACATTTGATCGCGAAATGAACCCAGATTTGAGGTACTCTTAATACTGCTTCAAATCTTTTTGGTTTTATATATTTTCCGTAACAAACTTGACAGAATATCTATGTATTATGCCCTCAAGTTAGATATGTGTTTGAAACTGCAAAAGGGAAATTATTAGATGTACCGTAAATAAAGGTCATGTTTCTTACTTGAATTTAATAATCAGACAAATGAATGTTTAAGAAGTTTTTAATGGCAAAAGAGTTGTGGCTGAACGATGGATTCATATTTGTTACATTTTAAAGCAAGAAATTTACAGATAAACTTTGTTTTCTTTCAATAAAGGTAATGTGAAAAGAAGGGCAGGAAGGAATTTCAAAATGCTTCGAAATTGATTTTTAGGTATTCAAATGTGTTACATTGTATATCAAGAATAGTATGAATACCGCTTATTTTATTTGAGATAGAGAGGGATACGTGAAAAGAATGTTTCGGCCTCTAGGTTACGAGTTCCTGAAAACCTTGCCTTATCGCGTACGTGACTTGTAAACCTCACAAACGAGTCGAGTTCTGTGTTATAAGATTCACTCGTTCCGGCAGTTCGAAATAGACTTAAAAAAAAAAAACTGTTATTTTCTGAATTCCCTAAAAAATCTTGAAATAGTTCTCAAATAAATACGCTTTTAATTTCGTTAAGGTATGAACTTTAATTACGTAACTTGTGGGAGTTTATAAGTATGGAAACTGGATATGCAATTCCGAAAAAATAAGAAAAATATCAGTTTGCATTATAACATCGATTTTTTTAATGCTGCATGATTAAAATGTCATTTTGAATTGAACTCTATTTCTCTAAACAGAACCTGAGATTGTATTTGATATGAAGCTCTATGAAATCTTATATCCGCTTGTTGTAAGTAAATAAATAAACAAACATGCACTAGTGTCCAAAATTAAGGTTCCAAACACAAACTCGGTGGTACCTGGAGAAATATTTTGTCTGTTGTAGGAAAATTAGGCACGGAGATATACCATTATAGGATGTATAATAATATCAAAAAGAGATGAGTTATTGGTTAATATATAGAGTTTATCAAAAACGGTCAAATAATGATCCATCATTCTCGAGAGACCGGTTTTATACATAGTGCGGCCACCGCGCACTCCTAAGCAAGACTTACAACGAGCCGTCATACACTGAATAAGGGCGACGAAAAATGCTTGCTGACAATAAATCCCTTTTTGTTTCAAATGCCAGACTTTCAACATCTGTACGGTCCTGGTGTGAACGTCAGATATCTTCCCATGACCATCCAAAACATTTTTATATCAACATATGTTTGGAACAAAAATGTGGAATATTATACAATTCAAGAGCATCAACAATGAGAGCTCTGTCAGGTCTCACATTATTGTCCTTAAAAAAGAAATCCGGGCCTGCAGCAGCCCGAAAAATGCTCACATAGACTTCAAAGACCTCTTTCCCATAGTGATGCACATTGACACACTACTAATAAACGTCACTGAGTGGTGAGCGACCGACAAATAGGATGCTGTCCTAGACAAAGATTTCTCTGTAACCAAATTCAGGTGTAGATTTGATATGATGCAAATAAAGACATTTTCAACATTATTATACACTGAAAAAGTCAACATGCTTTTTGACCTTGATGAATATTTTTTTTTCTAGGAACTGTACATATTGAGGTCCATATTTGTGAATGAATCCTACAGCGGTCAAACTGAAATGCCTGCTCCTTTCTCACTCGGTCACCTCCGCCGAGTGGCAAAAGTGAAGATCTTCAAGAACAGCCTGCTGGTGTTCGGCAACGACTGGTTCGGAAACGGTGGGAGCTCAGTAGACGAGCTGGACATCGAACAGAATGACATCCACGTCATAGGGGAGGATGCTTTCGTTGGTCTCACGAACATGCACAATTTCAAAGCGGAACGAAACTTCATCAAGGAGCTGAAGCGAAGGATGTTCCCTGAAGACTCCAAACTGACGCTTTTGGACGTACGGTAAGTTTAGAACATCCTTTTTTTTTTACTCACACTTTCCGCTGAACTTAAAAAGTGTTCCCGATGTCGCTTTGTCCATCTCTTTTGAAATTATTGTATATAAAATTTATAGCTCTTTTACAGAAGTAACCAGAAGTACAACTGTACATTTAAATCCCAGGGGCAGTGATTAAAATCGTTTGTTGGAGCGAAGAAAATACACTGGGGTTGTTCTTAACTTTTCGCTCCCAATCTTTCAGTGCCTATCGTTGCTTCGAAACTTGGCGAGCTATAAAGGAATGCATCATTCTGATCCAGCGTTTTGAAGCATTCTGGGTCACAGTAGGAACATTCAAAGACTTAGACAGGAAGGAACGATTGGCACGGAAGGCGAAACGATGTCGCCGTGTCTTCGCAACGAGTAGAGCGAACAGGTTAAACATTCGTGAATCAGTAATATAAGTGGAAATAAAAGTGTAACAGGTAATGTTTAAAAATGATTGTGTTTGGCAGCATTTATTTTGGTTATTGCCAGGGTAATCAGATTTAAATATGTTGAGTAAATTGAATGTTATTCAAAACAGAAACTAGAGGAATTGTCACAATGGAAGCGAATATTTCAAAATACCATTGGTGGGTATTCTAGTGCATATGATAAAAATAGTGTTTTAATCTGTTCGCTTCCATTGTTGAAAAGACAGCGGATATACTCTACGTCCCCTCTATGCTAGCGTGTCTTTGAAAGGCCAAGAAACGAAGCAGCGCTAAACGTAACGGAGTGCCCAGTGGTTAGGTGTTAGACTCGTAAGGTTGCGGGTTCGATTCAGACGTACCACTATAGACCACCGTGTACACTCGGTGTACGTGCACCTTAAATCCGTGGTTCCGAAAGTGTTCTCGGCGTTTGCTAACATTTGCCGAGGTGTGCCAATATTGAGAAGCTCTCCACCTTCTAATGATGATCCAAGTTGTAGCAGGAAACTCCGGGAAGGACGTATGTAGCTCTAAACATTACACTCAGTGACGTGAGCTGTCTTCCGCTGGAAAGCAAACATAACGGAGAAATTTCGGCTGTCGAGTACTTCAAACAATGGGAGCGAACTTTTTAAAAAAACGGATGATCATGTAAGGGTTTACATCCATAGCCCACAATATTCACCGATGCTTAGCCATGTGATTATTTTTAATGCGCTACAGCAAAAGATTTTAGTTAGAAAAAGCATTTAAGGAACGAACTTTACTGCGCCAGTTTTACATTAGGAACTATTCACTAGGTAAAACTGTAAGATGTGTGAAACGAACTAGATCAGAAATAACATGTTTGTTGTATTATAGACGATTCACACATCGTACATTTGTAATTGATAAAAAGTCACAATTATTTTTCTTTACTTTCATATGTGTATTAGTTTTTAACATTTTGATGCTTTTTAAAATCCAGACATTTGTCTATGTTTTTCTTGCGCAACATTAATGGTGTGGCATTTCCGGTTTCTTCTAACAGTTACAACGACTTGGAAAGTTTTCCCGAGGATTTCTTCGTCAACTTTCCATCCCTCGAGAAAATAGAACTCAATGGAAATCCCATAATGTTTGTGCCTGAGAATGTTTTTGGGAAAATATGGCCACAACTGAGATACATCGACTTTAAAGGTAAGTTTTGAGGAGTTTTTGATGTGCTCTTTAAAACTCTTTTAGTTCAAGGGACAATAAATTATCATTAATGTTTGTTATTAACGTGACTGGATGCTTTCCACTCAAAGTAGTGTGTGTTGCATCAGGTCTTTTTCAGGGGTACTCAGTATCTCTAAGTGTAAATTTCAATTTGCTTCATAATTGTTTAATTCAAAAAGCTAAGTAAGTTGATATTAGTTGATTATTTATTGACTGTAAGGCTGTAAGGCTGTAAGGCACATAAAAAATTTGAGAATAGTGAGAGAAATATTTATGTAAGACTGTAAGGCACATAAAAAATTTGAGAATAGTGCGAAAAATATTTTTGAGTCATATAAAGATCTAGTCTGTGATTGTTTAAAATGCGTTTAGTCATCTGACCAATCAATAGAAAGCCAACAGTTCAAAGTCATTTATCGAACACAAAAATTGGTGTAAAATATTTAAAACTAATAAAGAACTTCGTAAATAACATGCATATACAGGGTGGCGATAATTGTGAGCTGTATGAAACACTAAAAAAAAAAAAAATTTCAAAAACAAGTAAGTTAAAAAAGTCAATCAAATTTTAAAAGTAACTGCCAGTATTCGCATATTCCTTTTCTGATATGTTCAGTAGGTTCACAGTCATTGGCTAGCATTGGCACCTAACTGATTATAAAAACTATAATGGAATGAAATTTTTCATCAGCATTATTTTATTTCATTTAATTATAACCCGTGCAACAGAGAACGTGCAAAGAACTTGTAATGTGCTTTATAATGCATATGCGTCCCGTAACGTGACTTTTTCTGTTTGTATTTAGATACACTCCTGCACTGCGACGACCATATCGATTGGATGTTGGATGTTAAAGAGCCTGCTGAATTGCTTGGATCTTGTCAAACACCTAAACTACTTAAAGGGGAGTTCCTTGTTTACGTTCTGCATCTGAAAAGAATGAGTAAATGGTACGAATAAATTCCGCAGTTCAGATACCATTTTTCGAAAACAAATTTGTGTGAGGATAGACTGAATGTACTTGTTATCAACAGCGGAAAGAAGGAGTATTTAAATAAAATTTTTGAAAAATGGTACTTTGTTGTTATTTTGTGTCAAACTTCTTCCAATCGCAATACTGTTACGAATTTATGGATTGTTCTGCCCTTCAGCGTTTTAAATAGAGGCTAAAATTCGTATTCTACACTTCAAACAATTAAAATTTATATTTGGTTCCATGAACATCGGTGAACTAAAACACAAGATAAGGAGTTCTGGGTGTCCCTCTCGTTTAACATAATGTTTTCTGTAATTCTCGAGAAATATTGGTGCTATTGCTAAGATGGTTTCACTATTGAAGAGGTTTTTAGCGCCGAATTTGGCAATCTTTCGCTAAGAACTCGCAAAATTAGCGATATTTCGGGCATTTGATACGATTTTACTAATGGGGCTCGCAATGTTTTCTTCCTCTCATTAAATTTACGCAATATCCTCGTATTGTTCAATTGCATTTCTAATACTCAATAAATCTCGCGATTCATTAGAGATTCTTCGTAGAGTCTCGAGAGATTGAAAGAAATTTCGGACAGTGTGTATAAGGAAGGCAGATCTCTCGGGATTTTTGTTGCTGTAGTTCTGCAGTCAGGTTTTTTGAGCAAGGCTGAGAAGTTTTACTTCGTTGTACTGCGCAATTTTAAACGATCTATTGCTTGTTTTCAGTAACTTATTTTTGAAAGTTATTTGTGAATTCTCCATTGTTTTATGCTGAAAAATAGGTATCAATTTTCCTCGAGAATTTCCACTGGATTCTATCCTGAGGAAGTAATGTACTGTGTGAGGAATCGAGTATTTGAGAAAGCTTCTGTGATAACCTGACTGCTTCAAAGCAAGTTACTGGTCGTTAATTCCTGTGAGTAGTGACAGCAGATTGTTCGTCCAAGTTCTAGAATAAATAAAATTTGCGTTTCATACTGATAACTGAACTATTTACTATATATTTGGCGGGAAACCCCGGGAAGAACGTATGCAGCTCTAAAAGACACATTCAGTGACGTAAGCTATCCTCTCCTGGCAAATAAATAAATAAATATTGCCAAGTTGGGTTTAATTTAAAAGATTTATTTTTCACGCTTAATTTGCGATATTTCGCTAAAAGCCAACCAGCTTGAGATAGTTTACGAGAATTTGGGGATAGCTTCCCGGCTAGAAAAAGTCTGCACTTTTTTTGCACAAAAGTATAGATTGTACACAAAAAGTGCATAAAAAGTGCCCATTTTTGAATACTTTGAAAAGTATGCACTTTTTGTGTAAATTATCTGAAGTTTTTCTGCATACAAAAAAGTGCACATTCTATGTTTTCAAGTATTGTGCACATCTTTTGCATAAAATAAAAGCATTACTCTGTAGTTTTCAAAAATTAGAAAAGTATGCACTTTTTGTGCAAATTATCTGCAGTTTTTATACATACAAAAAAGTGCACATTCTATGTTCTCAAATACTTTGCACATTTTTTGCATAAAATAAAAGCAATTCTGTGTTTGCAAAAATTTTGATAATTTTATTCGCAAAAAATTTACATATTTCAACTTTTAATGTACTTTTTTATGGATGTGAAAATTTATATATTTCAAATTTTCATTATTTCTGTCTATTAAAATTCTGCAAAATTTTTCCAAGTATGTACATATTAACATTGAACTTTGTGAAAATCCAAATGTCATATTTGTAAACACAGCGCTCGGAGAGGTTTCACTGTAGCTCTAACGAAAACGTAAACACTTTAAATATCAATTTAAAATTCGCATTAAAATCATAAAACATTGCAAACATTCGTTAAAAAAAGCACTTACCTTTATTTTTTTTAATTAACCGCTCAGAAATGTCCCTAACATATACCTGATCTGCGAACAAAAATGTACACACTCGCACTTTGAAACAACTTTTGGAAAATCTCGAAATCTAATGAATTTTTTAAAAATGTAGTTCAAGATGAGTGACCACCTATCATGTCACCAAATTTTATTTCATTCGCTTCAGTCAATTTTAGGTGATGTGCGAATAAAAAAAAGCGTCACGCACAGAATGACAGAACGACAAACTTTTTTTTTTTGACGCTCGTACTCGGGTTCCAAAAGCTTAAAATGCATAGAAATCGCTTTTTTTTTTTACTTTGAGAAGTGTACTGGTAAAGTCTAGTTTCATTTATTTAAATACATAAATGTCCAATTCTGAACTTGAAACAACAATCACTTCAAACTTAAGACACCTCATTCAGAGTCAACTCCAGTATAGTGGTTAGAATGCTCGCTTGCCAAACGTGGGGTCCCCGGTTCGAACCCAATCCTCGTAAGATTGAAAAATGGAGCAAGTTCTTATGTATGATTACACATAGCAGCACTAAAATGGAAAGGAAGGACGAAAAGTCGTTCGACCACGCCCTCTAAATTTTTCCGTCTAGGTCCCCAGAGTGCACTTTTTGTGCACAATTTAGTTTGCACTTTTTATGCACAAGCAGAGGTGCCAAATACGCTCGGATTTTGTACACTTTTTTTTTGCACTTTTTGTGCAAACTTTTTCTGGCTGGGTTAAGTAGTAATTCACCTGGTGTCGTCCCAGAACCCGCGGTAACCCCAGAATGGGGTGGGAAATGTTGGGGAGAAGAGAAGAGAGATTTACGACTATTTCTCCTCATCAAGGTCGGTAACGAGATCGGGGATTACAGAATTCAACTTAGCGATAGTCCCTCCTCCCCCTCTCAGAGCTCTCTTATCAATTCTGTGCTTCAGCGCCTTCCTGTCTTCAAAATACAAAAGCCGAATGGGATGAAAGAATCACATGTTTATGTCTTCGAATTCAAAGCGATTTTTCTCAATACTTATGAAAAAGCTATTGGTTCGATATAAACTGAAACTTTTTTGAGGGAATTTTAAATCATACTCATTCTTATGAAAAGAAAATTAATGAATTCTTCTGTAACTTTCGTATTAAAAGTACGAAATTATAACAATCGAACAAAAATAAAAATACTCATTATAGTTAAGTAATTACTATAGTAATTATACAATTTAAATTATATGCTTATATAGATATTCGTTTACATTACACGACGCACAGGAAGTACAGCAAGGGGGCTAATAGGGCCAAAATTTTTGATTATCATATTTATTTAGTCTAATCAAATGGATATGCCCCCTTCATTTAACTTATGAACAGCAGTTAGCTGTGGCATTACAAAACTTTTGCCCCTCTCCCGAAATGTGTTTCATATTGCCAAACCTAGAAAGAAAATGAAATATACTATAAGAATTTTTTTTTATCACCAAATAATCTCTCCCTTCCTCCCCCCCCCCCGAAAAAAAAGAAAAGAAAAAACCTCGAGTGTAGTCCGCTTTAATAATAAATACTCTAAGTAGACAATTTGATACAAATACATATGAATTATTAATGTAAGCAGAAATTACATTTTTAGAGAGATTAATTAAAAGGTTTTTGTAGATATTGTATAGCGAAAAGTTTTTCCAAGAATATATTTTCCTTGGAATAAACTATAAATTTTGACTTCCTTTAACTAAAGACAAACTTTAAAACAAAATACTGATTACGATAAGTTTCATCAAATAAATTATGCATTTAAAATAAATGCTTGAATTCAAACTAATACCCGGAATAAACGTGCATTTCTTAACACTTTTTATTTAAATATTTTTATTTTATTTTGGTGATTTCAAAGTTAAATTCATAAATAAAGTGAATTGCAGAAACTTTGAAAAGTGCTTGAAGAAAACAAGATGTTGATGGGGGATTTCTTTTCCTCTTCTACAATAAAGAAACAGTATCCCCGCAATTATTTAATATTGTTGATTTGTTCAGGCAAAGCATACTAGGGCTATCTTCCAAAGAGAAAAATGTTTTGAGCGAGCACGTTTTAAGGGGGCGTAACGAGTATTTACGTTACATCTGGGGAAAACATCCCAAAACTCCAGATCGACAACTGCGTAGGAAGGCAGAACGCTGGAACTTCATGCTTTAGCCATCGGACAATGTTCATCAATTATTTAATTATTAATATTTTATAACGCATTTTACAATTTAACAGTGCTTTATTCGATGTATCAAGTTGCACTGTTTTTAAAAGCACGTTTTGTAAATATTTAAACGATTTTAATACTTTAAATCTATAAAGTTTTAATATAGTATCTCTGATCGGATCATTTTTCTTTCAACACAAGGAAACCCCTTAAAAATTTAACCCTTTGAGGCGCAACCCTTTCCCAAAGCTGAAAAAAGAGCAGTCGTTGCGCACAGCCAGCTGCGTCAAAAAAGGGTCTCTAGATCTGTGGCACGCGATGAACGTTTCGATCGTCCGCCATCTTGCTGTTAGTTAAGTCAAGCGATGGCAACGGCTGCCCTTTTTTCAGCATTGGGCAATCTATCCGGCTGTTCTCGCATTTTTCCATTTTTCAGCAGATGTCAGTGCTGCTAAAAATAATCGTGACAATTTTTTTACGGGAAATGACGAGCTAAAAAGTAAAGGATTCTCGTGGAGCTATGTCACCCGCAACTATTTTTATAGAAATCAAATCTATTCTTCGTGACTGGCAATAGTCAAAACGTCAGAGTTTGGTGTTCCCAGAGCGGGAACACTGCGCCTATTGAAAAGGGAAAATATTATTAACTTTCGCTCAACAAATAAAACATTTTTCCATAAAATATTTTGTATTGCATTAAAAACTATAAATAAATAAATAATTTAAAGAAACTCTAATAATTAGAAAGCATTTAAAACCACAACCTATTGGAAATGAGAAAAATTGTTTAAACCAAACGCTTAAAAAATAATCTTGTTTAAATTAAGCTAATCTGGCAGTGAAAAGTTTCTTTTTAATAAATATTTTGTCAAGACACAGACTGGAGTTTCTTTTTGTATTTTTAAGTGGAACGGCTAAAATACGGTTAACTACCTCCCCGATTGCGATAGTTCATACGTATAATATGCTTAGGAAATCCTGATAACAATAGCTTTCTAAAGAAATATTATCACTGTTCCCAGACCTACTGAAATTTTGGAGGTGCTCAGGAAACATATGAGGGGGGCACATATCGAATTTTAAAGCAGAAAGGGGAAGTTTCTTTAAAATTTCAAACATGTTTATTTTTTTTAAATTGACTATGTTGTTCGGGGAGGTGACACATAGGGGAAATGTGCCCCCCTCAACGCTACGCCTATAGGTCATATGTATTGTATGCTTAGCTGTGACGTAGCTACACTGGGTGACATCCGGGGCGGATATAAGTGGTGTCACCCCCCATATAAGCATTTTTGCCCCATACATGCGATATTTTTGGAATTTTTGCTGTACAAGCCGTCGGGTGTCACCTTTTTGAGGGTGACCCCCGGGGCTGACCGCCCCCCCTCGTCTTGCTACGCCACTGATGCTTAGGATAACAGTAGTTATGAAGGTTTACCTCCGCTCCAGACCTACGTAACTGCACCAAAATTTACGCCTTTACTCCAAAACAAGAGAAATTTGGGCATAAGATCCATTCTAATGCCTTCCTCACGTATGTTACAAAAGAAAGAAATTGTGTGTCCAATATTTACTAAAAATGAATCATGTTGGCGTTTTTTCCGCACACCTTTCGCCCCCACTTTTAACCCCACCCCAACGTATTACCGTATTTTCTAACTTTTACTTTCTACAGATCGCTTATGAAAACCAGGCATGTAGACAGAAAAAATCTTTGGGGAATGCGCAAAAGATGGTAAAGGTAGAACATCTCATAAAAAGGCTTAATTACTGATATCCAATTAACAAAAATTAAAGATTTTTTTTCTGGAGGGGGTCGAAGGCATGCCCCTGTGGTCACCCTTTGGCTTGGCTACATGCCTGATGAGAACAAAAATAAGAAAAGAACGTATAATGATGAGGGATATCCAGGGCCAGCCTTAGGCAGGGGCAAACGCCCAGAGGCCCGCGATTGGAAGCTCCGCATGAAAATTTAGTTTCCGAAAAAATATATGAATTATAAATGCAACATTTGTCTGTCATGTTATTATTTTTTTCCGTACATTTTAGTAATTTGTCGAATTGAATTAAACTCTTCCTTGCCAACTTTGTAAAGCTGCTTTACAAATTTTCTTGAAACTTGAGTATTAGTAATGTAGATTAATTAATATTTTTACTGATTACTGCATGTCTTAATCCATCGGATTTATGATATGTTGCACTGCAATATTACGTTCAGACGACCATGTTGCATAAATGTTCAACAGCACCGATAATATATTTTTTTAAACTTGCGGGGGGTGGTGGCTTTTAACTTAGGTTGTCAGTTATTATGCAATAAGAAGAAAATAGTAAAATAATCCAAAATTTCACTCTACTAATCGTTAGGGGTGGAGTGGGTATATGAGCCCACCCCCTCTTCTCCTTTGTCTAAGCATGACTTTGGTGTTAAGATAATAGCTCTTAATCAGAATGTTTAATTTTTATTAGCATTCTTTCACTATATTATGATGAAAGTTTGATGATGGGGCACAAATGAAAGTCATTTAAAGCAGTTCTTTTAAGAAAGCACACAGTTTATCACCCGCTGTTAACCTTTTTACACACCGCATTGAGATCCAGGCACATTTTAAATTAGTCCCCCCCCCCAATATTGTGTTTTCTAATGCGTTAGCGAAAGGTTATTAGTCATTTAAATGGGGGAGAGGGACTTTTTTATATAATTTTTACTGTGTTTCCAATTGGGAACATGGGTCATTTCTGACTATAATTTACAGTGGTTTCAAAAACTGAATATACTGATGGGTATTTTAAATAATAAATGAAATACTAAGACTTAATAAAAGATTTATTTTTGAATTTCAGTAAAGATATGAATTAAGTTTGAAGAAGGGGAGGGTGCATCAAGATAGCTCTGTAAATATTTATGAAAAAGGCTATTTTCATGACTTTTTTCCAGTTTCCCAGTCATGATAGAAATGCAACTTCTATTTTAAAAAATGAAGTCAATTTTTAACTTTATCTGCTAATTTTTTCAAGTCAATACTGATAAAATTTCATTTTTGAATAAATTTTTAATTCGATGTTCCCAGTTAGGAACATTGGACGCAGGGGCGTAGCCAAAGGGGGGGGGGTCATAACCACCCTTCATGAGGAATTTTTTGCTATACAAAATGTATATTCTTCACTACATTATCATACACTCGTATACATATCTATGAGTTGTAGTTGTCTTAACCCCCCCCCATGAAAAATTTCTGGCTACGCCCCTGTTGGACTGTAAAGGGTTAAAAGAATCAAGTAACAACAAAAAAATTGAGAATGTCCACTCATAAGACGTATTACTATTATTATAAAAACCAGACCTGTAAGAGCTAAAGAACATTCAGCGTAAATCTTTAAAATGCAATATTTTTTTAAGGTCTTTTGAAATGAAAGATGAATCAGGATAATTTGTCATGCAATTTCTGTGCTTCTCAAAGTGTTTTGTTAAACTTACTCAGTATTTACCTATTGGCTTGTCCGAGAGTAGAGCTTGTATAGTAACATTGTGTATTCTTCTGAGTATCGCTAACTAAACTAAGTGAGTAAACTAAGTTTGTTTTTGAAATTTGTAAAGAGTTCGATCCCCCCCCCCCTAGAAAAGTCTTAAATTCTCTCATAACGAAATATTTAATATAATGGGCACCGTTAATAACATTTTTCAAGATACAGTAACTAAAAACTAAAAAAAAGAAAAAACATGAACGAAAATTTTCTGAAATGTGATGAAATAATAATGCATAGTAAGTATATTGTATAGTGTGTAAGGAAAATCAACACTAGGGGTGTCTGTTCTTGGAGAGGATGCCTTGAGCGAGGTCACTTTTAAGGGGTTCTAACGCGTATTCACGTTATATTTCGAGAAAACCGCCCAAAAATGTAGACCGTTAAATCGACACCCGCGGGTAGACAAGAACCTTGGTTCTTCACGCTTCATGCATCTATCAAATTCACTGTGCTATCCACTCGCCCACATGTCAGGACCGTTACAGAATAAAACCTGCCTTAAGTAAATCCTTAACTAAGCATAAACTTATTATTTAAGAAAATATTTCTTGGTCCAGTGAACAAACACTTAGTCCATTTCTATATAATTTTTATTCAACGGAAAATGAAGTAAACAGAAAGTCTTAAACAAAAGTATGTCTTTCTATTTAAGACAAGTTTTATTATATAACAATAAAACTTAATTTCATCTATACCCTATTTACTTTTCGATTAAAATTATTTTTAAATGAAATTTAGTGTAATATGTATTGGCAAATCCAAAATGTTCAGTTAAATACTATTATGTACCTTCATAAACATGTATAAAATCATAAAAAACTCTTATCGTTATTTTAACGTTTAAATCCTACTTTAATAGATACGTGTATCGACTAAACGTATACATTAATTTAGCATTTTAGTCGATATATGTATCGACTTTGATAAATATATCTTTTCAATAACTTGCTTAAAAATATACTGCCTTGTAAATGATGACAGAAAGCATGTATGTAGGTTTAATGAATGTTTGATAAAATAATATTTATTTGACTTCGATGCTCTACTTGTGGTAACCGAAATCTCATTTTGAAATAAATTTGGATCTCCGTACTCGAAGAAAAGAACGCATAAATCAGAGTTTTCTTCTGAAAGAAAACACATTCAACGGAAATCTCTTTTTTCAGTGAAACGGCTTCGATTTAACAATAGCCGTGCGTGACCCCCAAAACTTGACCCTGGGTGGACTTTCTTAAGGGACCATCTACAGGATTTTTGTTGCCCAAACAGCATTTTGAGAGGAATGGTAGAATCGGGAAGAAATAAGGGGGGGCATGAAGGGGAAAGTGGTTTTTGACAGTTTGGCGGGCTGGCTGCGCGGAGAGTGAGACTAAACCATTCACCTCAGACTTTCCATGAGTTTAAAGTATCCATACAGCTTAATGTATTTAAAGTCATTTGGGTGACGTGACACTGTAAATTACACAGTCGACTGCTAGTCAAAAAAGAGGTGCACAGTTAGAGTTCTAAATACAAAATTTCCACATTCTACGGATAAAAGTTTGAGAGTTATGCGAAATACGAAATTATTTTTGCGCCCATTTGGCGATATTTCGGCGAAACTCGGCAAGGTCGATGACAAATGGCGAGATTTTTGGCAAGGACCAAATAATGACTGAGTACAGACGCAATATATAAGATGCGCATAGACATTAATGTATTGAAATTCTTTTGGGTGGTCCTGTAAATAAATTCTCCAGTAGATTGAAACCAAAAATCGAGACGCACATCTAGATGTTACAACAATCTTAGTTCTTGAGGGAGGTACGTGACCGTGGTTGAAATGGATGAATGCCCCTAAAATTGCCTTTGACCGTAATATATTGGAAATCTTTTGAAAGATCCTGTAGCAGAACTATAAATGATAAAGACACTTCTTTTCATGGAGAAATTCATTTTGTAACTTTTAACAGCATACATCACTTCTGAGTCGTTTGAAATAGCCCAATACCTCTAAAATACGCTTGAATGAATTTCGGTCCATTGAGCGTAATGTATTTCGAATCTTTTCTGCGATACTATAGATAAACTATCCAGTCGAATGGAACCGAAAAGGGAGGTTCACAACTAGATGTTACAACAATCCTAAATATAGAGTTTCGACATGCAAAAATATAGATAATACGCCTAATAGTTTTTGAGATATGCGAGTTTAATGAATTTCGGCCCATTGAGCGTAATGTATTTCGAATCTTTTGGGAGGTCCTGTATATAAACTATCCAGTTGATTGAGACCAAAATGAGATATGCATATCTGGATAATAGAATAATCCTAAATTTAAAATTTCAATATTCTATGACCAATAGCTTTTGAGGTATGCGAGTTACATACATACATACATACGTACAGACGGCATGGAAAAACTGGCCAAAATAGACTCGCCGCTGGTCAGAATGAGTTACAGCAACACCTCCTAGATAAAGAAAGCCTAACAACTCCTACGTCACCAAGCTTTGACGTCATCATTTGGCCTACATTTAAATATTTTATTTTCGCAAAATAAAACTATAGAAAATGTCTGGTGAATTTACTCATGAATAACAATATTTTAATAATTTGAGACAAAAAATATAATTTTATGGCAAATGGCAGTTTTTAACCATGACTAATTAGATAATATGATAAGGAAATAGATCGGAATGAATAATTTTGTATGAAAAAGGTATTTTAATTTTAATTTTTTATTTAAGATATTTTCTAATATTTGTAGCATCCACCAGAAATTTTAAATAGTTTTACTTTGTGAAAGTAAAACTGTGATGACGTCATTATTTGAAGGCCTGGTGATGACGTCAAAGTTTCAGTTGTTAGGCTTTCTATATCTAGGAGGTGTTGGTTACAGACGCATTTATATGGTCGTGCATGCTAGCTTATGATGAGATGCATAGAAAAAAATCTTATCCTAGGTAGTAAAAATCGGTGTTTTTGTCGAAATTTGGCCCCCGAAACTTTTCGGGATCACGTTACTTCCTTATACTCCGTACAATTAAGTAAAAAGTAATGTACGCTGCCGCCGCAGCCATTGTCAAGAGCTTGTTCGGCTATCTCCTCCTAAACCGCGGGTATTTGAGTTTCGACTAAATTGTCAAAAGATTTGGAAAATGCAGAGGAATCCGATAAGCTGACTTAAATTTCGAAATTCGAATTATTTTAGAAAATATTAATCAAAAACTGAAAAAATAAGCTTAATGGTTGGCGGATTTGGCAATTTTCGTTTGCATAAAATCATTCATGCTGTGCAAGAAAGCAATTCGAAGTATGTAGAGTTGCGTGAAAGTGACAAATATGAAGGGGAAATACACTAATTTTACGCCAATTAAAAAGTATGTGAAAAAATTTAAAAAAAGGAAGAAAATCCGAAACACTTTCAGATTTTAAATACGCACTAAAGTGCTATACATTAAAAGCGTATCATGGTTTATGCGTCGTTCCTATTTTTCTTCTTTATTCCATTAACTTGGAGAGTGTATCATTCTTCATGACTGTGCCGGAGTTTCTTCCTTGTTTCATAAAACCCATCTTTGGAATCGAAATCTATCTTAAATCGCCTATTTAAACTATTTTCCAATCGTTGTCAAGAATATTACAACTATACTTCACCGTCTTAAATATTGTTCCGAATGTCCATCAGAATCCATGAGTGTGCCGTGTTTCTCTTTCTGGGTTGATTCCCACTTTAACGCCCCGACTCTCGCCAAGGTGGCGATCATTAAACATATGGAGGTACTACGACGATTTTTTATATTTATGTGGCAATCGTAATTTAGAATTAAAATGGCGATTTAGCACAACAGTAAGTAAAGCATTCCGTTACATTTTTATTTATCTTGGGTTTCCAATTAATGTAGTTTTAATAATTAAGTGTCTTCAAATTCCTTAACAGGTGCGTTTATCGCTAATTTGTTCACTTTAGTTTTCATATAGTTCTTTTGGGAGCGTTGAAACTTGTCCATATGTCCTAGAGACCCATGACTGCAAAGCGCGCCAAAGTTCGGGATTTTTTAGGTTTCCGAGAGCGGGGGCGTTAAAATAGGATTCAAAACTTACTTGTACCGTAAAACACATCTTTGGAATCGAAATCTATCTTAAAATCAACTACTGAAAATGGGCATCATAATCCATGAGTGTACCGTGTTTTCCTTCCTTGTTCCATAAAACACTTCTTCGGAATAGAAATCTACATTGAAATCGCTTACCAAAACTGTTTAAGAATTCTCGCCAAGCATAATCAAACTATACTTCACCTTTATAAATACCATTTGGAAAGTATATCATAATCTATGAGTGTACAATATTTGTCATTTCTGTTCTATAAAATACTTCTTCGGAATTAAAATCTATATTAAAATCGCCAACAAAAACTATTTTAGAATATTCACCAGGCGTTTTCTAACTATACTCGAAATATATTTATAATAAATTGTCGCGTTTTGGCGCCAAATTGAGCGATCAATTATCAAAAATTGCAAACATTGTGCTACTTTCAACAGTTTATTAACGCCCCCCCCCCTCTCCACGATATCTGGCAAATACATTTCAAAAGTGACTCGACGCGAAAATTGTACCAAAATCGTGTCTACAAAAAAGCAAGGTTAAAATTCATAGCACTCTGATGCTAATATGTCAAAGTGTGTTACACAAAGTTGGCGATTTTCAAATAAGTTCTCTTAGAAAACGAGTTCAGAATTACCGATTAAGGGATAAGGAAGTGAAAAATATACATTTTGTATGGCAAGAAATTCCTCATGGGGGCTATGACTGCCCTAACCCCCCCCCCCCCCATTGGCTACGCCACTGATTGTAACTGATTTAAAAAGCGCCATTTTGGCATCAGGTACGATCTGGCAAAAGCTATCTCTCTAAGAAGAGTGAATCTAAACCGCGTGTTCTAAATATTAGCACCCAGTATCTTGAAAATGAAAAATAATTAAAATGCAGATTATAGTAAAGCCGGGTGGGTGCTTATGTATTATACCAGCGGTTTGCCAAGACGAGTGATTTTACGCTAAGGTAAATGCCGAGGCACATGAAACTATTAATGATTCAGAATACGATTGGCAACAGTTTGCCTGTATATTTAACACAAAAATAGTTTCGCGGAAATGACCGCCGGGATAATACGTAAGTACCCCGGTTTCGTTCAACTTGGGTATTTGTTACCAGTAGAAATATTTGGCGACGTTAACTATGCCATTATTTCAGTTATAATACAACTTGGATACTTGCGAGAGCGCCGAGATGATATAGTTCGTGATGATAAATACGCCAATCTGCAAAGGATTATGTATATGAATATTTGGATAACGGTTTTCCCGGTAACCTTACATGAGCAGTAATTATCGTTCATGAGTATGTGTAAATCGGCAAATAATGAAATGTCGCCGGTAGTTGTGTATTATTCCGGCGGTTTGCCAAGAGGAGTGAATTTTTGTTAAGGTAAATGCCGGGCACATGAAATTAATAATGGTTTTGAATACGATTGGCAACAGTTTGACTATTCATTTGTCGGAAAAATAGTTTGGTGGGAACACGAAGGTAAATGTATAGGAGGGGACACTTCTCTTAGAAAATTGGATAACGCTGTTGTTGCAAACAGATGGCGCTACGCACACTGGGTAACTGCGCATCTCCTGCTTCTGCGCATCCAGGTTGTTTATATTTCCATCGAGGCGAAGTAAATGGAGTTCGTTCAATTAGCGGAACTTCAAAAAAAAAAAAAAAATGAAATAGATAGACTTATGAACGTGATATATAATAATTTCTGGCTTCAGGTGTGTTTTAATTACCTAATTGTCTTAGAATACTATTTCGTAATTAATATAGGCAATAATTTCGAAGCGAAGTAATATTATGTATGTAATGTCATGTTATTATTTTGCCCAAAAGCTGTATTTTAAAGAAATAGTAGTAAATTTATAAGAATGTTGTATGCGTGAATGCAATATTTAAAAAGTGTTTATTTATAATGACGATCACACTCAAACAAGCAGTATTTACACCTATTTCATACTGTGACAAATTTTAACACAGATTTAAATTGCCGCTAAAAAACTCATATTAAAATGTTAAATTCATGTTACATTAAGAACTCGCACCATTTTCTAATGTAAATATATACCGCGGCAGACGAAAACTTCTTTTCTGTGAGCCACAATATACACACTCGTTCACATATATAAACTCAATATTTTAATAATCTTAAGATAGAACATCTTTTTTCTTTTTTTATTCATTTGTTACTAAGGCAACCATGTAAGCAAAAGCGAAAGAAATATTTTAAATTTAGTGCTCGCGTTAATAATCTCGTTCACATGCTAGGTCGGAAAATTAAAAACAAATAAAATTAGTTATCAATCAGCACGGGAAATGCTTTATTCTTTTGCCGCTAGGATCGCTGCACGTCACTAGATTTCCAATATTTACATAATTGAAACTTATTTGGGGTACCAAAAGTTTAACATTACAGCTACGGAGAGTGTCCACTCCTATAGTATATCTCCGTGGGTGGGAGTGACCGCCCGGATAATACGTAAGTACCAAGTCGCCATTGGTGGCAAGCTATTCCAGCTGTTCCGCAGTTTTTGTCAAAGGAAACATATCAAGTCTTGATTTCTTAGAACTAATTTCTAACTATACGTATACATAAATCGCCAAATTATGAAAAATCGCCATGTGTGGCAAATACTTAAGGTGCTCCGTAGGTTTTATATAATTAAAAAGAGTGTGAAGTTTAAAATTTTGTATGCCAAGGAACATGCAAGAACAAAGCAATGTGTAGCTCGGTAACATTCTATCTCATCTAATCTTTGGGTTTTGTCTGTTAAAATTATGCCTTTTTTACTAATAAGCCTCAATAGGAGCCGAATTCCTCATACAAAAAGAGAGCGTAGCGAGTTTAGGGGCCTTAGCCCCTAGCGTTTAAAAAAGTAGTTTTATTTATTTTTTTCAACGGGCAATTTTATGCATTGTTACTGTTTCCAAGAAAACCAAACCGCAAGATATGATAGCGAAATTTTTAAGCAGCTGCTATTGAATTCAAAATCCTTCTTTACTTAAAAATTCTTTAAAAATCTCCTAATCTATATTTTCTTCCCATTTTTCTTTTAAAAGAGGGCGAAATGCATACTCCATCATTTCACAAAATATCAAAATGTTATGATGGATAGAGTTCAAGATGCAATAGTTTTAAAATAACTTTACGAAAATTACCGTCAAAAGTGATTTTGTAAACAAAAAAAAATCCCCAAAATCTGCAAATTGCGTTACACAGTCAAAACAAACTATTTTTATAAGAAAATTTTCTCCTCTATCCGATGATGCAAATATCGTTTTATTGCGACTGTAATTACCGGCGTTATTACGTATTATGTGAGAAAAAATGCCAAAAATCGCATAAAACATAAAATAAAATACTTTCAGATTCGAATTTCGAAAAATCGCTCCGAGTTACGTTAGAACATGTCATAGTCAGGTCGTATACAAAATCTGGTAGGTCTGCGATCACCCGTCTCGGCGTTATGCGATCCAAAGGTACAATCTTAAGAAGATCGGAGGTCACACACCTACACACATACCGAGCCAGCCAGCGACAAACTTTCTTTACTCTCGGATTTTATTACATAAGAAGATAAGATAATTATTTCACAGTTAAAATTAAAGTCAGTACGCCAATATTTTAAAATAATAAATACTATATTATAAATGAGTACAGAAATCGTAGATATTTATATGACCTCATTGATTCCAGAAGCTGAGACATGGTTTACTTGCATTTTATTTTGAAACCTAACCCCTGACAATTTAAATTCAAATAACTCCCGAAAAAGATTCTACAACCCTTTTGATGTATCAACGAATTACCCTTTCACCGACACTTCACCGTCAACTACGCATTCAACCTCAATTTGTCTGTAAATTTTTCAGATGTGTGTAAATTTTTCATTGCTGAGTCTTGTGGGACTGTTTACGATTTCCCTCTTAAGTTACCACTGAGTTTTTGCTTGTGGCAGTGTTTTATTTTGTGTGAGAAATACAGCATTTGTGAAGCTTCTGTACTAAGCGGACTGTTATAAGCACATTATTGTTTAATTATGCTAGTGAGTTTTGAACAGCTGATTATTCGACAAAGTTCTAGAAGCAATGAAGTTCGTGTTACATCCTGACAAATGGACTCTTCACTAGAACTTTCTACACCTACTGGACTTTAGAGCGACGAATCCAGAAACTAGCAGAGTTTTCTGTAACACTATTGTTCTGTTATGATATCAATTTGAAGTAAAGTTAAATTAATTATATTTGTTATGATATCAATTTGAAGTAGAGTTAAATTATTTATATTTGCTATGATTTCAATTTAAAGTAAAGTTAAATTAATTAATAGCCTACTTAATTAAAAATCCTAACCTTAATTAGTGAATTTTAAGTCAAGTAAAATTAAAATTTCTAAACATTTTGTTTATTAAGTTGGTTTTGTTTTGTCACATACCAGCATTCATAAAGGAAATGAAATAATAATGAAGTGTTTAAAATTTATTAAGGTGTATGTTAAATTACTTTTGATGACTCATGGCTGACTCACTTTTCCTTTTTATTTATTTTTGCTTGTGCTATGATTACTATTTTGGCGGCAAACGCAACGACCGTTGATGCTAGCGATCGTGTTGCCATCATAATAGAATGTAATGGTATATATGTGTTCAAGTAATTAAAATAATTTGTACAACAATTTTCTTTTAAATTTTAAATACATGAAAGTACGTTTTGTGAGAGATGGCATTATTTCAGAGGGCTGGAAATTATTTTTTAGAGCTGACAGTAAAATTTTCATAATAATGTTATTTGGGAAACTGGTAATTTTCCTTAGAAAAAATTAAGTTGGTTGTAATTACAGTTAAGTTTTTTTTTCTTTCACTATAATTACCTTTTCTAGAATTCTCTAACCTTCTTTCTAATTTTTAATAACATCCAGTAATTACGAACATCGATACCAATACATCGATTTATCATATCGAAGAAGAAAACAACAACGGCGCAAGAATACAGAGTACAGAAATTGTAATCCAAGCATTTTCAAATTTTTAAATCGAAAATCGAAATTCTACAATAGTTTCAGAAACAAGAACAACTTTCACCCTTTTTATCTTCGTCAAAATTAAAGTTCCAGTGCTCATCAATAATAAATCAAGTTTTCAACAATAATAAATTTATCTTACGAGCGAACTACTTCACGAGCGGAGAGTGCCAGACAGGGAAGTAAAAAGGTGATTTAATGCGCGGGCGAAGCGTGGTGCGGTCTCTTGGCTGCCTGTTGCTGATACCTGAAGGTTGCTCCGTGAACTGTCTGGAAATGGCTCACAAAAAAAAAAAAAAAAAAAAAAAAAAAAAAAAAATTCTGCTGAGAGTTGAAAAGATGACTGGCTGAAAAGGAAATGGACGGGGGCCCCCTTCTTCAATCAACTAAACGATAAGTTTTCTCCTATTTCTTTCTTTCCTTTCTCTATATTTTTTTTATTTTGAAATTTTTGAGCTCAAAGAATTTAGGTAAACTTTAGAAAATGTCAGCTCGGGGTTAGGGTTAAATGAGAAAATGGCGTATCATAAAGTTTGTTGTACTTTTAAGAATTTTCACGTAATTTGTTTAATAATATTTCAAATGTAAGAGATTTAAAGGTTTAATTAATAAAATGTAATTTGTATTTGTGAAAAATGGCTCCTCTTATTTTCCACACTTCGTGTAAATTTCTTGGAGCAGTTTTTCTAGGATTTACTTTTTAGGTTCTTTCTTTTCGGGAAACTTGCACGATATCCGTGCTACCTGGGCTATTGCGGATTAATTAAATTATGCTTATTTTTCTAGGAAATGATATTTTTGAAACAATTTGTTTTACAACCATTATGTTAGGAAATCTAATTTAATTTATTTTATTTTATTAGTTAACGTGTAAAGGTAAACATAAGGCACGACAGTTCTAAAACATGGATATGCACACTCCCTCTAATGAAGCTTACAGAGAATGGTTTCAACACTTTGAACACGTAATTTTCGTGTGAGAGTCAAACATTGCGTAAAGACAGCTAGCACGGTTGGACGATACCAAATCGCAAGTACCTAATGTTGGATGAGGATAAGTGACAAACGCAAGTACATCTTGCAGAAGAACAACCAAGAGTTGCACTTAAAACCTAAAATATTTTTCTTTTCTCCCTTTAAATTAGCGTGCTTTTTAAAATTTAAACAAGAAAGAAAATCATGCCAAACGCATCGATTATAAAACACTTTCCAACACAACACTATTTTTTCCCCGAAAAATTTGGCGATGTATTTTTCTTATATCTGGCGAAATACTGGAGATAATCCTTTTAAAAAAAGTTGCATTATTATAATAAATGTAATTTTGAGAGACCGTGTAAAAGAACTTCAAAAGTTTTTTTCCATCGTTTAACTGAAGAGCAAAGTGTTATAGACATTTTTATACTTGTTGTGCTGTGCTTGAAATGGATTAATGTCTTTCAACTGCCATAGATCGTAATGTATTGGAATTCTTTTGAGTGTAGAAGAACTAATATGAATAACACAGACACTATCTTCGATGGATAATATTATTTTTTGAGCGTTAATAACATATATGTCAACTTAGTTTTCGTTGAAAATAACCAAATATCTCTAAAATATGCTTTCAAGAATGACTGATCATAAGCGTGTTGTATTGGCTCCTACATTAAAACTATAAATGGTACATACACCATTTTCAGCAGGGTATATGGTACTGTACATAGAGAAAACATATTTAATTTTCGCACTAATCCATGTATATTCACGACAGTTAGAGCACGGACTGGTGGACAGATGAGAATCGACAGACAAATCGAAATAGTAAGCATCTCTCAGTCTTCCTGGAAAGTTGAAAATACAAATACTTTTCTTATGCAATATGACGGTATCGCACGAACACAGAGATCGAGAAATTTATTCTTTAAAAGGTTAGCTGTCTAAAATTACCTAAAATTAGTCTATATCAATGTCGTTTCATCTCAAATAGCCGAATATTTCTAAAATAAGCTTTAAAGAATGACTGCCCATAGAGAGTAATGTATTGGAAATTTTGAATCCTCCTGTAAGAGAACTATACATATTATATACACCATTTTCAATAGGGTACATGGTACAGTAAATGAGACTAACATATATAAATGTCGTAGATATCGGTGCATATTTACGGGAGTGAGATCACGGACGGACGGACAGACAGGCAAATCGAAAACATAAACACTTTTCAACCTTGTTAGAAAGTGTTAAAAAGATCAGAACTAGTAAATGATCATGCAATTGATATCAGTCATAAAATTTTTGATGATTTTGGGTGTTAACATTTTCAAAGTATAAAGGCTTCTTTCAAAAAATTTTTAAATTGTAATTTGTTTATAAAATTTAAATTACAGCTACGAAGACATTTGTAAATCTAAGTTTTCACATAGAACTATGTATTTAAAACTCTCTACTTAAGGTACAGGCAACCTTTAGAACATTCTGGGAAAAACTTTCGTATTTAAGTGCCGCTGATAACAGGTAGTTGTAAAAAAATAATAATGAGACGGTTTATGTTATCTATATACAATGTACAGCTGCGGAAAAAAAGTCCCACTTGCTCTTTATTTGGCCATTATTCGTCGGACTGCAAAGTTATATGTATCATTCGTTTGCAAATAACGTATACTTTTATTTTCTAGTAACTTAATTTGCATAAGGGGCCGTCTTCATATTTAATTCTGCATCAACTTCGTTTTTTTCAATGGCAACATACTACTTTGATTTTATTAAACGAAAAAAACCCTTCAAATTACCCTGAATATAAAATTTCACCAATTTTCTACGATAATTTCCGGAGATATTGCGTTTCATTTTTTCTGCGATTTTAGGGGACTTTCTGCAAATTGAGAAACGCTATTTGTAAGTTCCGAACTTTTCGCCCTTCATTAATTTCGCTCGCGAGAGCTAAAAGAAATAAATATTATTTTCACGGAAAATACTGTTTCTAGTCTGAAAGTTTTTTATACTAAGAATATCAGGTGTAGAATTTAGAGTATTTAGTCAGTGGTTCAAATGAGCCGTGAGTCCATAACGTCCTTGGTTCGTACACATGATTTAAAGGAAAAATGCAAAACGACTGCTCACGATTTTGAAAATCTTTCAAATTTTAAACTGTTATTGAGTATTTCTCTTGAAGGTTCTCTTAGACAGGTGAAATGTTGGCAGGAGTGAGAGGCTGATCACTGTTCTTCTGATTACGAGCATGAATTTTACTCAGTTACGGTCGAACTTGAAGAAGGGTTTCATGATTGAAAATTTATTTATTTGAATTTCATGTAAAAACGCAATTACTTTTTTACCGACACAATATTATCACTGTGTTTGTTATTTCACATTCTTCATTTAATATTATCGTCTGCAATGTGCAATATCCTAATGACTTTTGGCGGTATTTTAATTTATAGTCAGATGAAAATTTAGACAGAAAAATATGATCTTGAATATTTGTTGAATGTTTGATATAGTATGGGCAAGTCCAAAGACCTGATGTTTCCAATATTAAAAAAGTCAAATTCTTGCATGGAATGTTGAAGATGTTAGTTTTTCAGAAATAGGACGTTGTATTGGAAGACATACATCTAATGCAACTAATTCTATACATGGAATACATTTTATTTGGTGGGATATGGCAGCGGGCGCAACAATAGACGCTTTATAGAATCACCATCAAAATGTAAAAATCTCTAATTTATTTGCTTCAAAATTTGATATTTTTTTTAATACCGCTATCTTTTACTGTTTTTGCGCAAAAGAAATCTAATTTACGTTTATTTTACGCAATTTTCAAAAAATTGTCACTTAATAAATTTATATATGGTCCCTTAACTGAGGAAAATAACACATTTTATTTAATATAAATTAAACTACTGAACGTAAAAATTTGAAATTTTGCACAGTCACGTAAAATCACTTTTTGCATCTATTTCCATCAAAGTTTGGCTAGGTTGCAGAGGCGCCGACTTTACAAAATTTCTGTGGGTGCCCTAAAAGTCCGTGGTGGGGGGGGGGCGTTAATAAAATGGTGAAAGTCGCACAAGGTTTGTAATTTTTGATAAAGGATCGCTAAGTTTGGTGCCAAAACGTGACAATTTATTTTAAAGGGGAAGTATAGTTGGAATGTACTTAGCTAAGATTGTAAAATAGTTTTAGTAGGTGATTTTAAGATAGATTTCGATTCCGAAGATGGGTTTTTATGGAACAAGGAAGAAAAATAGGGCACACTCATGAATAACGATACACTTTCTAACTTTATGGAATCCGCCCGGGAAGGCGTTTTTTCGCGGTTGACAAATTGGAGCGCTTGCCGTCGACGCGAGCAGGAAACCCGGGCTTTAGAAGCCTCGCCTCAGTCTCATTCAATTAACACCAAAGCGCCGACACTTTTTGATGAATGAGCATCTTTTTTCTTTAAAACAGCATTGGGCTTGAATAGTACCTAATTCCGCTTTTTCAAACAAGAACAAAAATTGAACAAAATATTCGCAGAAAATGAAACGGAATGCATCTCGAAATGTTAGTGTGGACCATAGTCTGTTCCATCCTTTTCAATAAATAACTGAGCACTAAAATCTTTCAAAAATAAGAAAAGGAAATTGAGGCTTTAGAAGAAAGCCACACAAACCTTTATACCTTAAGACTTGGTTTCCTGCTAGCGTCCAGGGACCGGAGTGATTAATGACCTTAGTGGGTGCCTCTCGCGTCCAAAGAACGTGCTTAGGTGGTTTCCTTCCAGCGTTGAGCGTCGCTGGGGACGTCCGGATCTGGTGGACGCACGAAAGACCCCGGGCGTTTTTTCGCGGTTGACAAATTGGAGCGCTTGCCGTCGACGTGATCAGAAAACCCGGGCTTTAGAAGCCTCACCTCAGTCTCATTCAATTAACACCAAAGTGCCGACACTTTTTGATGAATGAGCATCTTTTTTTGTTCCAGAGGCGTACAAAATGTTGTATATTAGATGCTTGTAAACAGACAGACCTTGATGTTCTCTATTTACAATAAAAACAATCAAACCTACTCACTTCGGAATCCTGCAGTAATATTATTAGAACTATATCAAAACATTTCCATAATGGGAATGAGTCTTTCACCTAACTCCTGTGTTATCTTTCCCGCGTGAGCTTTTTTCTGATTGTAGCCAGCGGCTTTGTCTCAAATTCTCCGTTTTCCGGTACTCTTGGGCTAACACAGTCTCATTGTATTCATACATTTTCCCATGGAGGACGAGGATTCTGGGATAAGGTCTGCGGGTCAGAAAGGAGGGGGGCACTTAGGACTTCGGCTGCAGTGGGCAAAGGCATTGCCGGTGGGGCTGTAGGGAGTCGCACATCACATTGTGGAAAAGCTTTGAATTTTAGAAAGACATTGTTTCCATGGGCGCCAGAGAGGAAGGCAAGTGGCAGTGGGGGATTGAGATTTGAGCCCGCCTAGTCATCGGTATAGTAAGCATTTTTACAGAATACTGAACCTCTAAGTATTATTTTCGTGCTAAAATGTCTGAAAGTTAAGATGACCCCCCCCCATACACCTCTAAATTAGTATTCATATGAGAAACTATTATAATTATTATTATTATTCTAAGTAGGCAAAAATATTGCCTGTTTGGATTCCTTTTTTTTTTTTTCCATGCACTTTTAAAATTTTAGAGTATGTGCTAAGTTACTACTTATTGGAATTTTATTATAATTACTCCAGTTTTGAGGCACATAAGGGTGTATGCCGAAGAAACAAAATCTGCATAACGGTCTTAGTACACAAATTAAAGTAAACTATCGCACCAAGGATTCGAAAAAATTTAGGATCATTCTTTATAAGCTGCACTACATACCGAAATAAAGAATAACACGTTCTTTAAAATTTTCGATTTTTAAGAATTTTTTCTAAAAGTTTCGTAAATGATACAGGTTTATTGTTTATTTCAGTGTATAGTGCAGTTTCTAAAACATACATCCTAAAAATGTGAAATACTTGACATAATTAATTTTTTTTATTTGTGTACCAAAATTTCATGGTTTTTTTTTCCGAACTACAGCGATAATATGAAAGTAGCTGTCATTCAGTTGCCTTTAAACAGGGTTTAATTTCTATCCAAAAAAGTGCAAGAGCCCTAATTTTTTGTATTGCAATTTACAAAATTAATTACCTAATTTAAGGTATTATTAAGTGAATTTCTGTTACCTCTGTATTAGCTTGCAATGTAATAAAATTAATATCAACAGAAACAATTACGATGGTAATTAAAATTTTAAATTTAGTGTAAAATTTCACCGAGACAAAGAAGTAGTGGAGCTCAGCTCCCATGCAAATTAAGCACTTCCTTTAAATACATGCAAGTATTTAGCACCCACGAAAACTTTTCTGTGGGTGCTTGAGATCTGACATACTACATAAAAAAAAAACAACCGTCCCTCACTAAAATTTAATTTTTGAATTATGTTGTTGCAAAGCACTCGTCGTCATCAGTGGCGTGACTATACCGTTAGGGCCCTTAATGAATTCATTGGATAAGGTCCTTCCTCATTGTATAGAATCTCAACCAACATGTTGCAGTTCACCTTTTCTAGCTTTCTATTTTTGAAAGGCTCCTCCTCCAGCCGGGGGACCGTGACTTTTGCCCGTTCTACCGCCCTATAGTTACGCCTGCGATTGTCTCATCGAAGTTCCTCATGCGCATCTGAATTATAAAGGACATGGGTGCTTATATAGGGAAGTGGTTGGGGGCTCGGGTCCCTCCCTCTAGCCGTCGGTATAGTGAACATTTTTATATTAGCTAACCTTGTTTTCACTATTTCAGTACTAAAATGTTTGAAAGCGCAATTGCCGATGACCTTAGAAATGCAAGAAATAACCCCTCCCCCCTCCCTCTATGGAACAGCAATTTTGTTGCCTTAGAACTGTGACTTGTTTTTGAATCACTTTTGGCCCCTGAAGCTAAAAGTAACTGTAGTTTTTGTCTATCACGTCAACTTTTTAAGATACAGGGTACCCCCAAAATGTGCATAAAAAGAAAAATAAAGGGAAAAGTTACCATAGATATAGTTACTACAAGTTAAATTGCATTAATACACATAGAAAAACTTATTTACCAAGTGGTAAACATACATATTAAGGCAAAAATTTTCGTTTGTAGCTTTTTCTGGAATGTTTAATCTGTGGACATTCTTGCTTTATGCTCCAACAATAGTCAGCCATCATATGCACATCCCATCTTCCTTAGCGTGATTCCATGATCTTCAAATCTTGGTGAAATCGCTCACCCTGCTCATCACTGACTTCGACAAGATTTTTCGGGAAGTCAGCGAGATGACTACGTAAAAAATGCAACGATGCTCATGTTGCAACCAAGCATTTTGAAGCTCTCCAAGAGCTGTTGGACAATTTCGGTGTAATTCTGTGCTCGTGTATTTCCAAGAAAGTCTTTGACAATGTTTGTGAATGCCAACCAAGCATTCTGTCGTTGTTCCGATGAAATGCTCATATTTAAGAAGCTGGCGAATCCGCGGACCTTAAAACACACCAGCTTTTATCTTTCAAATGGCAGGTTACGAAATGCCGAAACAGTCTCCTTCAATTGACAAAGCTTTAACAAATTGCTTCATGAGACCCAGTTTATATGCAGAGGTGGAAATATTATGTTCTTTCTGTTGACAAGTGGCTGATGAACAATGTTTGGATCAGCAGGTTTCAGGTCATATCTTGGCGGCCATTTCGGCTGCACCCAATGCTTCTCACGAGCTCTACTGTCCCACATGCACAAAAAACGGGGATACCTGGTATATCCACGTTGCTGGCCAAGGAGGAAGCAGACCATTTTAAGATTAACACAGATGATCCATTGGTGCATGTGATTTTGCAACAAATCAAAGACTCTATGTCTTCATATTCCTCACGCAAACATACTGAATGACCTATTGGGACTGCACCAAATAAATTTCCAGAGGAGTACACACTCTAAGCTCCGCTTTGAGCTATCGATGAGCTAAACTTTCCAAATCTTCCATTAAACCATGTATGTTGTGGCAATATACAAACCCATCATCACTTCGAAAGTATTGCAGAAATGCACTTTCTTGTATCGGAAGTACGATACTTTAGCTCCTTCTCAAGCAATTTTTTTTTGTGCAGTCTTGATGCTAAAATTTCTCAAGATTTTTTGGATAACCCCAAATCATTTAACTCATGCTGCTCAAATCCCTTACGAACGGGATCATCTTCAATTTCAAAATCTTCGTCATTGGGGTCACAGCAAGTGTTTCCGGTGAACGAAGTTCGCTCTTGCGGATAGTGAAGAGGGGGTAGGTGTAGAGAAAAAACTTGACGTGATCGAAGAAAACTAACAACAGTTTTGTAATCAGTGTGCCCATTGGACTCTAAAACAGCTTAAAAATCGAACTCAACAGAAATTATGTTAAAAATTGTTCCCCAGTGGTATTCATATGGACGTCCATGCCGAAACACCACATACATTTGGCCTCATTAAATATTTTCTTTTAAACTTTTAAAATATCACACAACTAATCCGAACTAATATTATAAATGCGAAAGTGAGTTTGTTTGTTCATGACGCTTTCACGCGTAAACCGCTGAATCGATTAGGATGCATTTCGGTTTAGATATAGATGGGACCCTGGAGTTGGTTATACGCTACTTAGAATTTTAGATTTTTAATTACTTTTTTAATTATTAATTAAAACCGTTTTTACGTTGCCATGTTTGGCGAGTTTCGCCCGTATCATATGATTCATGTTTTGAGCTAACAAGAATGCTATTACTTCAATAAAGAAGCATGTGCATCTGAAAAACATTAAATAATACGGAGATTATGCCAGTTTTATGCCAAATATATCTATCTCTAATAATAAAAATGAATCTTCCCCAGACAAATCTACAGAAAACAGAGCTTTGAAAATTTGAGCATGCCTATACCCATGACTTCGGTAAAGTGTTCCTGAGGCTCGGAAATTTTAATTACTTTTCTAACTGTTAATTAAAAACCGTTTTATCGCCCGCACAAAATGATTTATGCTTTTGAAATAAAGCAGAAATTCTATTTGCAAAATCACATGCATTTGAAAAACATAAATAAATATGGAAATTATGTTGATTTTACGCCAAATTAAAAAGCATAAATCCCGGCGGTCCGCCAAGACGAGCGATTTTTTGCCGAGATAAATACCGGGCAGCATATTAACATTCTGCCATTGATTTCGAAGCACAGGAGCGCTATCTCGCGTTAATTTCCGGCCAAGTGAGAGGGTGTCACAGTGTTTTTCTTTTATTTTGAGAGCTTAAAAAGTTATTTAAGTTGCATTTAAAGCACTCGGAGTTATGTTTAGAGCTATAAAACACGCTCTAAACATGAACATAACTTTATAACTAAACATAACTGAGTGCTTAAAATGCAGTTTAAATAAATTTTTTATGCTCTCAAAGTAAACAACTGTGACACCCTCACTTGGCCTGCAATGAACACAAAGTGGGTGCTTGACTGCGATTTTCGAAACGATGCGATATTTGAAAAGCGAGATACGCGCTCCTGTGCTTCGAAATCAGTGTAGAATGTTAATATGCTGCCGGGCACATGAAATTATTAATGGTTTTGAATACGATTGGCAACAGTTTGGCAACTCATTTGACGAAAAAACAGTTTGGCGGGAATGAGCGCCGGGATAATAGGTAAGTACCAAGAAAAGTCCAGATGTGTTTCTTAAAGTTCGTAATCCTACAAATAATATAAATGTGTACGATTATGTGTTTGGATGTTTTTGACTGAATCACACAAAAATGGTTGGAAAAATTTGTAATGAAGATAGCTTATGCCCTGGATTAACATACAGGCAACCTTTCAAGCATATAGCATAAATAATTCTTTTACAAAGACACTCAAAATAATGCTAATGCATTGCGCTCTATGGAAATTTTGTAGCAACTAAACCGATTTTAGAACTTTCTTCACGGATTGAAAGTCCTAGGCCTATATGGTCCTAGGCCTATACTGTCCTATGCGTATATGGAGAATTCCTCTGTGTGGAATTTTCTAAGGGATCCTAGCCCGTATTTTCGCGAGGTTTTTGAAAAAAAAACACGAAAAACTGCGAGCGGCTAGGTCGACAGGCGCTACCGGTGTTTGAACCTGGCACCTTCCGCCTTCCAGGTTTGAGAGCAGACCCTCTTAGACACTGGGGGGACCCTGAGTGTTATAGGCTACCTTTTATGGATATATCACAAATAGTTCTTTTACAGGGATGCTCATAAGAATTACATTACGCTCTATGTGTATCTCTATAAGTACTGAACCGATTCCAAAACCTTTTTCACTGATAGTAAGCTGCACTATTCTTGAGTATTATAGGCTAAAATTAATGCATGTAGCGCAAATAGTTCCTTTACAGGAACACTCAAAATAATTCTAATACATTACGCTCTATGGGTATCTCTGTAACTATAGAACCGATTCTAAAACGTTTTCGCTAATAAAAAGCTGCACTATTCTTGATTAACATAGGCTAAAATTCATGCATATAGCATAAATATTTCTTTTACAAGAACACTCAATACAGTTCGCAAATACTGTCGTAACTGTCTCTATTCGCTAAATGCCTGAAAAATATCTAAATTTAGTAATTTTACATTGTTACTTTAAATGAAGTATACTACCATGCATTATACTTCATTTAAAATAAGTAAAAAGCAAATAATATTTAAATGCAGTTTCTTTAGTCGCAAACATATTTGTTATTCACACATGCTTCGTTTCTCTCAGGACCTAATTCTAAAGCCGACGCGGACGAAGTCGCGCGTCGTAACTCGACCCCAAATTACGAAGCATTTTTCAATACCATTTTCATGAGTATTATTTTGTGTAGAAATATCTTGAATGCTTCTTGCAAGGGATTTAATACATTAAGTTTTGAAAATATTATTTAAACTGCTCATAATGAGTATAGTCACGTTTTATATTTTAAAAAAATAGGCTTGTTGCAAATATGGAATCACTAAAGTATATTTCAACATACATGTAGCAAAATATTGTATGGGGGTGGGGGTAAATGAGTATAAAAACAGGTATTTTTGTATTTCTGCGCTGTATTCTGTTCTTTATAATGTTAAACATTCAACATATTTGTACAAATTTATGAAATGCTTTTATACCTTATATGCCTGGAAAACAATATATAGTTATAGAAGTTTTAAACACAAACGTATTATACTTTATTAAGAGCTGTTTTTTCCATAAAGGTGGGGTAAAATGAGTAATCGATAAAAAATACGAAAAAATAACACTTTGTCCAATTTTATTTAATTCCTATCATGACTTATATATATACAAATTGTTCAAATTTAAGACTGTTATGCCCAAAGTTGATAGACATAGTTTGTGGATAACTTTCGTAGTCAGACATCTCACTGTTGCAAGGTAAGGGGTGGTGGAGAATAAAGTAGGTATTGCTTTTTAATCAAAAATAAAAATTGTTTATTTTTATGATTTTTCTTTTTTAGGGTATATTTTCAGGCATTAGTAGGCAACATTTATACTCATGCTTATTAGACGCATTTGGAAACTTAATATTAACTAATCCTAACCCCTTTTGCCCTACCACACTGGAACATAATTAGAATAGAATAAAAAGTCTTACTAGGCTGTTTATACTGTTTCGAAATTGAAAATAATACGAGAATCTCATAAATTTTCAGGAATGTATTAGTTTCTTGAAAGTATTTTTGGAGACACAAGAAAATAAGATTAATTCAAAGATCAGATAAAGGCTAATATTGTGTTTCTAAATGCAATTAAAAATCTTCTTAATGAGCGTAAATCTTGACAACAAGTGTCTGAAAATGTGGGCTACAAAAAAAGTATAATTTTCACTTTAGTTATGTTTTTTCAAGCAATACGCTTTCCCGTTTTACCTCACCATACACAATTTATTACTCATTTTTTAGTAATATAAAAAGACAAGATCTATTGAGCTTCTTAATTTAATGTTTTTTAATGAAAAATTAAATGTTCCAATACATTGGTGTAGTTCCCAGACTGTAGTCCAATATTTGACAAGCAATCCTATACTTTTTTTAATGGTTCAAAAGGTGATTTTATGCAACTATATGAATCCGAAACGTCATGGTATATTATCTTCTATATCCTAGATGTGAGCTACAGTTTTCAGACATTTGAATCGGAAAATGTAGATTAAACGGTTCATTTCGTGTGACTTCATTTTGCTTTCGTTCAGGTGATACCATACCGAGGAAAACATGAGGTTGATGTCAGTAGTACTCTTGTCGGCACTGGCTGCATGCGTTTACGGTAACCAATGTCCCCGGCCGGAAGACATGCCTAGAGGTTGCGTCTGCAGTGATCCGGGGTCGTGGTTTGGTAAACCAGGGAAGAAACCATTGCGATACACTGCTGCGGATGCGTAGAGAACCCACCCAAAATCGAAGAAATTGCATCGGTGCTCCGAAGAATATTTCCCGCGAACACCTCTGAGATTGAATCCTTAAAGATCACAGACTTCAAAGGTGCCCTATCCTCTATGATTTTCGAGGGTCTCCGCGTCAGAGTTCTGACAATTGAAAGCTGCCGATTCGAGCGCTGGGTTGATGAAGTGGGAGGACCAGCGTTTGTTGGATTAGAAGAAAGTTTGAAGGTGAGTACTTTGCCTAGTTACTCGTAGGAGTTAGGGTATATCCGTGTAAGTTATTACACTCCGTTCCTTACCCCATCAAAAAAGTAAATTCGTGTACAAGCCGAAATTTCTAATTCGGTTTCATATAGAAAATACATATCTTCATGAAGTGTGACCAATATACATTATATAATAATAACTCCTCGAATTTCATTCGCGTGTTGTATGTTTTTCGAAAACTAATAAGCTATTCACTAAACTACAACAGAAAGTTTGGTTCACACTGGAATACATTTTTAAGTGACATCGAATATATTTTCCCTTATATTCGGTCGCGAAATGAGATCAGATTTGAGGTAGTCTTAATACTGCTTCAAATCTTTTTGGTTTTATATATTTTCCGTAACAAACTTGGCAGAATATCTATGTATTTCCCTCAAGTTAGCTATGCGTTTGAAACTGCAAAAGGGAAATTATTAGATGTACCGTAAATATATATAGATGTCATGTTTCTTACTTGAATTTAATAATCAGACAAATTAATGTTTAATAAGTTTTTAATGGCAAAGGAGTTGTGGGTAAACGTTGAATTCATATTTGTTACATTTCAAAGCAAGAAATTCACAGATGAAATTTGTTTTCTTTCAATAAAGGTAATGTGAAAAGAAGGGCAGGGTGAATTTCAAAATTGACTTTTAGATGCTTCAAAATTGACTTTTAGAATTCAAATGAGTTACATCGTATATCAAGAATAGTATAAATACCTCTTTTTTTATTTGAGATAGAGGGGGATACGTTAAAAGAACGTTTCGGCCTCTAGGTTACTAGTTCCTGAAAACCTTGTCTTATCAAGTATGTGCCTTGTAAACCTCACACACGAGTCAAGTTTTGTGTTATAAGATTCTTTCGTTTTGGCTAGTCGAAATAGACTTACGAAAAAAAAAAACAAACAAACAAAAAAAAACAATGTTATTTTCTGAATTCCCTAAAAAATCTTGAAATATTTCTCAAATAAATACACTTTTAATTTCCTTACGGTATGAACTTTAATTACATAACTTGTGACAGTTTATAAATATCAAAACTGGATATGTAATTCTGAAAAAATAAGAAAAAATCTGTCTGCATTACAATCGATTTTTAAAAAAGATACCGCATGATGAAAATGTCATTTTGAATTGAACTCTATTTCTCTAAACAGAACCTGAGACTGTATTCGATATGAAGCTCTTTGTAATCTTACATCCGCTTGCTGTAAGGTTATGCCGACTAAATAAATAAATAAACACACATATGGTGGTGTCCAAAATTAACGTTCCAAACACAAAATCGGTGGTAACTGGAGAAATATTTTGTCTGTGGTAGGAAAATATGGCACAGAGATATACTATCATAGGAAACTTAACAATATCAAAAATAGATGAGTTGTTAAGACATAGATTTGATCAAAAACGGTCAAATGATGATCCACCATTCTCGGGAAAGGCCCGTCTTATATAGAATGCGGCCACCGCGCACTCCTACGCAAGCCTTACAATGAGATGTCATACTTAAATAAGGGCTACGAAAAATGCTTAATAAATCCCATTTTCCCATTACACAATAAATCCCGTTTTCCCAAATACCAGATTTTTTAACATCTGTGCGGTCCTGGAATTTGTGTGAACGTCAGATATCTTCCCCAGACCATCCCAAATATCTTTTTCAGAAAAAAATCCTGAATATTATCTGATTCAAGAGCATCATCAATGTGAGCTATGTCATGTCTCACATTATTGTCCCTAAAAAAGAAATCCGGGCCTGCAGCAGCCCGAAAAATGCTCACATAGACTTCAAAGACCTCTTTCCCATAGTGATGCACATTGATACAATACAAACAAATATCGTTCAGTGGTGAGAGACCAACAAACAGGATGCTACCCTAGTCAGAGATTCCTCTGCAACCAAATTCGTTAATTTCCCTTGCATTGGAGGAAAGATACAGCCTGCTGGTGTTCGGCAACGACTGGTTCGGAAACGGTGGAGGCTCAGTGGACGAGCTGGACATCGAGCAGAATGACATCCATGTCATAGGGAAGAATGCTCTTGTTGGTTTGACGAACATGCGCAATTTCAAAGTGGAACGAAACCACATCAGCGAGTTGAAGAGAAGTATGTTTCCTCAAGTTTCCAGCTTAGGCTTTTGTACGTACGGTAAGTTTAGAACATCCTTTTTTTTACTTACATTTTCCGTTGAAGATAAAAAGTGTTCACGATGTCGCTTTGTCTATCTCTTTTGAAATAGGGACGTTCATCTATTTCAATCAAAACGAAATTAATGTGTAGTGGTGAAATTTAATTAACAAAATTCTCCTTCTTTGAAATTATTGTATGTAACATTTGTAGGTCTTTTACAGAAGTAACCAATAGTACAACCGTATATTTAAAAACCAGGGGCAGTGATTAAAATCGTTTGTTGGAGCCAAGAAAATAGATTGGTGTTGTTCTTAACTTTTCGCTCCCAAAGATTATCTTTCAGTGCCCATCGTTGTTTTCCAACATGGTGAACCATGGAGCAATGCATAATTCTGATCCAGCATTTTGCGGCACTGCAGCAGCATTCAAACACTTAGTCAGAAAGGAACGATGGCCACAAAAGGCGAGTCGATGCCGTTGTGTCTTCGCAAAGGGTACAGCGAACAGGTTAAACATTCGATAATCTTTAATGTAAGTGGAAATAAAAGTGTAATAGGTAGTATTTTAAAATGATTATGGCGTTTATTTTAGTTATCCAGGATAATTAGATATGAATGTGTTAAGCAAATTGAATCTTTTTCAAAACAAAAGCCAGAGGTAGGAATGGAAGCGAATATTTCAAAAAAACTTTTTTTTGGTATTTTTATGCATATGATAAAAAATATTATTTTAATCTGTTCACGTAAATTTTTGGAAAGACAGAAGATGTTCTTGATTTCCCTCTATTGCATTCTTTCATTCAGAGACCTGGAGAGGAAGCAGAGCTAAATATAAGGGAGAGGGCCCGTGGTAGCGCAGTGGTTAAGCGTTAGACTCGTAAGGTTGCGGGTTCGATTCCGACGTACCACTATAGACCACGGTGTACATACGGTCTACGTGAACATTAAATCCGTGGTTCCGAAAGCCCTCTCGGCAATTGCTAGCAGTTTCCGAGGGATACCAAAACTGAGAAGTCCCCCAAAATCTGATGATGATCCAAATTGTGGTGGGAAACTCCGGGAAGGACGTATGTAGCTCTAAACATTAAATTCAGTGACGTGAGCTATTCTCTCATGTCAAGCAAACATAACGGAGAAATCTCCACTGTTGAGTATCTCAAACAATGGGAGCGAACTTTTAAAAAGACAAATGGTTATGTAAGTGTTTACATGCATAGCCTGTAATATTCACGGATACTTAGCTATGTGATTATATTTAATGAGCTACAACTAAACATTTTAGTTAGAAAAAACATATAGGGAACGATCTTTACTGCACCAGTTTTAAATTAAGCACTGTTCACTGTGTAAAGCAGCAAGATGTGCGAAATGAACTTGACAAATAAGATGTTTGTTGCAATACAGAAGGTTCAGACATCGAAGATTAGTAATTGATAAAAACTCGCAGTTATTTTTCTTTATTTTCATATGTGTAATAGTTTTTAATATTTAGATACTTTTTAAAATACGGATATTTGTCAATTTTAATCTTGCCCAACCTTAATGTTCGGACATTTCTGGTTTCTTCTAACAGTAAGAATGACTTGAAAAGTTTTCCCGAGGATTTCTTCGTCAGCTTCCCATCCCTCGATAAAATAGAACTCAATGGAAATCCCATAATGTTTGTGCCTGAGAATGTTTTTGGAAAAATATGGCCACAACTGCGATACATCGACTTTAAAGGTAAGTTTTGAGGAGTTTTTGATGTGCTCTTTAAAACTGGTTGAGTTCAAGGGACAATAAATTGTTATTTAAGTTTTCTATTAATGTGGCTGGATGCTTTCCATTCAAAGTGGTGAGTGCTGCATTAGACCTTTGGCATGGGTGATCAGTATCTCTAACAGGGCTATCACACTGAGAAAAATCCGACCAACTTTCCTTGCAAATCAAGTTTCCGGCCGATTTTCTAAGCCGTTACCTTGCCGACCGCGAACTCCAACTTTTTTCCTTTCCGAAGGAAAAAATCCGAGTCGGACGAAATTTCGGCCAATCAGAGTACTTCTTCCTGCTACGTCATAAGCAATTTCGAGCAATGGCGACTGTGTTCGAAGCTTGGCAGCTTGGCCAGTGGCGGCTCGTGATCAAAAAAATAGGTGAAGAGCTTATACCAAAACATTATGAAAAACACCTGATGCAGCCATTAACATGGGCGCCGGCAGAATATTTCCCAGGGGGGGGGCAAAGGCTACTCAAGGGGGGGCAAAGACTACTTTAACGTATAGTTACCATGTTGAAAAGAGGAAAAAAGCAAGGCAAAACACTGCATACAAAAATCCAGGGGGGCATCGCCCCCTTGCCCTATGCTGCCGGCGCCCATGGCCATTAAGCATGGTAATTAGGCGGTGGCATAGGCCTTTCTGCGGAAAGAAATTTTTAATCTTTCAGCGATGCATTAATTCCTAATGCATTGGTCGACCCAGGGCCCGATTAACCTTTGAAGTGAATGGAAGCTCAGTCTCATTTCGGGCCCCCCTTCACCTTTTTGTTTGGATTAAGTAAAGTTTTTAATGATTTTCTTTGTTAAAATGATATTTAATTGATTTAATTAGTTCTAATGATTTTATTTGAAAAATATATTTTTTTCATTAATTTGAAATTTACCTTAGATAAAAATATGTTATTCATTATCTTCGCAATAGTTTACTTAATTGTAATGAGATTTTATAGTATTTTTAAAATTACTGTAAAAAGTAAAATAAAAACATTTCCTTACTACTGAAACATTAAACTTTATTTATTTAGTCATATATTTTTCATGCGACATGGGGCTTTTTTCGGGAATTCTTTGTTCGTTTTGATGACATCATAAAAATCACAACATGGAAGTTCAGAATTAATTTTGACCTTTAGACGATTTTTAACATTACATATTGAAAGTTTACCCCTTTCTACCGACCAAATGTTCCTGATAATAGAAAATTTTGTCTCAACTGGAACAAATGTCCCAAGTATAGAATCGCAAACTGAATTAATTTAGAAATGTTGCTACATGGAGTATCAAGACTTCTAAAATACCTTAAAAATAGCTTTCCACTTCTCTTCATTAAAAATCTTTACAATAACTTAGAAGATAATTTAAAAACAAAATTTTGAATTTTTATCCGTTTTACAGTCATTTTTGGGCCCCCTTCAAATTATGACGGGAAGCTTCTCGCTAATCAGGCTCTGGGTCGACCACGAGAAAGAACATCTCTTTTATCGTCATCATTCCACCGATTAAACGGTGTTTGTAATACATTACAGACTATATCATTTACAGGAAACAAAAGGAAGGTGAATAAACAGAAAAGAAACTAACTATTATTATCATTAAAATTAACACAAGAAGAAACTCTAAAATTTTCAAAAGACAGCAGTAAAAATCTCATGTGTCAAAATCTCAAACAAATCACGTGGTTTCATTTTCCTACGCCAATTTGTTCTTGGAGACGCACTACGCTGGGTTTTCTCTCACTTGAAGAGACAGACCGTTTTCTCAGGGATCTCTTCACCTGATAGAAAGTAAAGTTGTAAAACTGAATGGAGCGTCTGAGGTTACCATGGCAACCCCACCGATAAGTGCAGTAGAAGAGATAATTTTTCATTAGCACTTCACAACGCACCCCGTCAGAACCCGCGTACCACGTGACTCTAACAATGGACCAATCGTGATACAAGTCTTTGAAACTTCTTTGGCCGCGCGGCAAGGGGAGGGGAGGGAAGAGAGTTTGGCTTCACTGATAGTAAGAGCATGATTTAGCACAGTGTATTCTTACAGACAAAATTTGAAAAAGGATTATGGCTTGCTTACGTTACACAATTTTTTGTTACTTACAATACTTGGTGAAGAGGCACTTCACCTACTTCACCTGAAAAGCCGCCACTGAGCTTGGCTTGATGTCAGATTCACGTGTAAATAAAATTATGGCCGCGTTCAAGTGGACTTTGGAATTACAGATTGCTGCCCATCCAATGCTGCCGAAATTGCTGCCGATCCGATGTAAATATACCAACGAACGATAAGTAAAATAAGAACCTGCACGCCAAATCAGCGATGCGATGACTATTTGGCGTTGGAGAAAGTTTGTTTACTTTTGCAACCCTTAAAGATAACCACGCCTTCAAGTCCGTCGGAAAAGTTGGTCCAGCGCGAAGTTGCTCGGATTTTCCCTTTAGTGTGATAAGGATATAAGTGTAAATTTCAAGCTGTTCGACAACTGTTAAATTCAGAAAGCTAAATAAGTTGACATTAATTAATTATTTATTGAGTGTAAGGCTACACACACAAAAAAAAATTGAGAATAGTACAAGACATATTTTTTAGTCATTAAAGATCCAGTCTGTCATTGTTTAAAATGCGTCTAATCATCTGACCAATAAATAGGCCAAAAATTTAAAGTTATTTATCTTGCATAGTGATTTAAAGATAATTTAAGGTTTATTTTAGTAAAATCAGATTTTTAGATTTAAATTACAATTACAAAGTTTAACAATCTCTTTATTTTTGAAAAGAATGTCATATAAGTAAGTATATAAATTTTTTTATAGGAAGAATTTCAAACTATTGCCATAAAATGTGATACAATGAAAGAGCATACACGGCTTTGTCACTCAGAGCAGGGGTGTAGCCATCGGGGGGATATATCGGGATATATCTCCCCCCGAAATTTTTGGATTAGTGATGAAATTCCGTCTTATTTATACACATATCAGTTCATATCCCCCCCCCCGAAAATTTTTCCAGGCGCATATCCCCCCCGAAAAATTTTCCTGGCTACACGCCTGACTCAGAGGGTTAACCTTTCACAGGATGATGCACAGGAGAGCACAACAAGTTGCATATAACTTACGAATCCATAAATGCCAAATATTCCAGGATAATAACAAGAAAAATGTTGAAAATACACAAAGCTTTAAAAAGCATCATACATTGAAAAAAAATGTTTGAAAGTTCATATTTACTGTAAAATTTGGGAGGAAATTGCACAAAATGTCAAACATGTGTATGAATTAACTCCTTCTCTAACAAAAACACAAAATATCTGATGTGTACAACACATGACTTCCTTGCACGTCTATTAAATCAAAAATATTTTCGACGCACTTCCTCTAAACTTATTTGTTGGAAAGAGGTAAAATATCAGTAATAGTAAGGTTTAGCGATTTCTAGTCAAATATTTCGATATCGCCAAGCTCAGTTATGTATGAAATATTTGCTTCTGACACTTTATTTGGCGATATTTCACCAAAAGCCGACAAACTTAAAATAGTTTGCGAGATTTTGGGGATAGCCAAAGCAGTCATTGACCACAGACTTTCCATGAATTGAATGCATCCATACACCTTAATGTATTTAAAGTCATTTGGCTCACCCTGTAAATAAATTCCCAGTCGATTGCTGTCAAAAAAGATATTGAAAACAGTTAGATATTACAATAGGTCTAAATACAAAAGTTCAAAATTCTACGGGTTTTAGAGTTATACAATATACGAAATAATTTATGGCGCCAAATTTGGCTATATTTCGGAGAAACTCGTCAATGTCGACGGCATATGGCAAGATTTTAAGCATGCACCAAACAATGACAGATTATCGCCAAATTTGGCGATATTTCGCCAAAACTCGTTAAGAACGATGACAAATGGCGATACTTTGGGCATGGACCAAATGACTGACTATCGCCAAATTTGGCGATATTTCGGCAAAACTCGCCAAGGTCGACGACAGACGGCGAGATTTTGGGCATGGACCAAACAATGACTGTCTACAGTTGTATTATATTGAAGATGTCCATAGACATTAAAGTACTGAAATTCTTTTCGGTGGTCCTGTAAATAAACTCTCCAGTAGATTGGAACTAAAAATCGAGATGCACAACTAGATGTTACAACAATCTTATATATGAAATTTCATAATAGTTTTTGAGATTTGAGAGTTAAATACGCACACACGTACACCAAAAGTCGCCAAGCTTGGCGACTTTTGGCGTAGTTGTTGAGGGAGGCACGTGACCGTGGTCGGACCATTACCTAACTTATGTGGTAGGATGGCATTGTGCTTGAAATGGATGAATGCCCCTAAAATTGCCATTGACCGTAATGTATTGGAAATCTTTTGAGTGTTCCTGTAGCAGAACTGTAAATGATAAAGACAATTTTTTAAATGAAGAAATTCATTTTATAACTCTTAACAGCATGTATCACATCTGAGTCTTTTGAAATAGCCCGATATCACTAAAATATGTAATGAATCTCGTCCCATAGAGCGTAATATATTTAGAATCTTTTGAGCCGCCCTGTAGATAAAATATGCAGTCGAATCGAACCGAAAGGGGAGCGGCACAAGTAGATGTTACAGCAATCCTAAATATACAGTTTCAACATTCTACGCCTAATAGTTTTTGAGATATGCGAGTTTAATGAATTTTGGCCCATAGAGCTTAATGTATTTCGAATCTTTTGGGCGGTCCTGTAGATAAACTATCCAGTCGAATGGAACCGAAAGGGGATGTGCACAACTAGATATGTTACAGCAATCCTAAATATACAGTTTCAACATTCTACGACCAATAGTTTTTGAGATATGCGAGTTTAATGAATTTCGCTCCATAGAGCGTAATGTATTTCGAATCTTTTGGGATGTCGTGTAGATAAACTATCAAGTCGAATGGAACCAAAAGGGAAGGTGCACAACTAAATGTTACAACTATCCAAAATTCGGAGTTTCGACATTCTACACCTAATAGTTTTTGAGATATGCGAGTTTAATGAATTTCGGCCATAGAGCGTAATGTATTTCGAATCTTTTGGGCGGTCCTGCACATAAACTATCCATTGGATTGTGACCAAAAGGGGAGGTGCACAACTAGATGTTACAACTATCCAAAATATGAAGTTTCGACATTCTACGCCTAATAGTTTTTGAGATATGCGAGTTTAATGAATTTCGGCTTCTAGAGCGTAATGTATTTCGAATCTTTTGGGCGGTCCTGTACATAAACTATCCATTCGATTGTGACCAAAAGGGGAAGTGCACAACTAGATCATAGAACAATCGTAAATATCAAATCTCAATATTCTACGACAAATAGTTTTTGAGATATGCGAGTTACATACATACGTACGTACAGACGGCTTGGAAAAACTGGCCACAATAGACTCGCCGCTGGTCAAAATGAGTTTTAGACGCGTTTATATGATCGTGTATGCTAGATTACGATGAGATGCATCGAAAAAATTCTTAAAATTAAATTTAGAGGTAGTCAAAATCGGTTTTTTAGTCGAAATTTGGCCCCAAAAATTTTTCGGGATCACATTACTTCCTTATACTACGAACAAGGAAGTATTAGGTTGTAACGAAAGTTCTCCGCCACTCCAAGTATTGCCTGCACAAGCAGTTCGCGTTGGTGTCTTTGCCAATATTTTGTAAAACGATTTTTGTTATTTGAAAGAGAAGACTTGTTTTAGAGCACTGTGTTGTGAAATCCGTAAAACAATATCGTTATGATTAAGTATAAGGTGTCTGAAATGGAACTACCACGCTACCAGATTAATCCATCATTTACTCTCAGTTCTGTCGCAAAAAGTCAGCTACAGAATGACACTGAATCATGTGTACAGCTTAAGGTACTACTGTTGTATCATATGACATTGTGAAGATTTGGTACCGAAAGTTCAAAAACGAGGACTAGGATATTAAAGAAGCAGAGCGCTCTGGCAAGACTACTGATGCTGATGAGGCCCGCCTACGAGAATTAGTGGAAGAAGATAAAATATTCATCCACGAGAGCTAGCTAAAAGACTTAGACTTTAGTGCCATGTCCATCAGTCGCGCTAAGCATCGCATAAAATTGACATATAAGGTCAATAGCTGGGTACCGCGTGAGCTGACTCAAGCAAATTTGGCGGAAAACTTTCGTTACAACCTGATAAAAATGGTGTTAAATGCTTAACAGTAAAAAAGAGCTGCGAAAATAACATGCATATACAGGGTGGCGATTATTGTGAGCTGTATGAAACACTAAAAAATAAATTTTTCAAAAACAAGTTAGTTAAAAAAAAAAAACAATCAAATTTTAAAAGTATGTCCCAGTATTCGTATATTCCGTTTTTGACATGCTCAGTAGGCTTACAGTCATTGGCTAGCATTGGCACCTAGCTGATTATAAAAACTATAATGCAATGAAATTTTTCATGAGCATTATTTTATTCCATTTAGTTATATCCCGTACAACAGAGTACATGCAAAGAACTTGTAACGTGCTTTATAATGCATGTGCGTCCCGTTCGTGACTTCTTTCTGTTTGTATTTAGATACACTCCTGCACTGCGACGACCACATCGATTGGATGTTGGATGTTAAAGAGCCTGCTGATTTGCTTGGATGGTGTGTAACTCCTGAAGAACTTCATGGGTGTCACTTGATTACGTTCTGCATCTGAAAAGAAAAAAGAGCAAATGGAATGATTAAATCTCGGGAGTTCAGACTGCATTTCCCGGAAAACAAATTTGTGTGAGGATAGCCTGAATGTACTTGTTATCTACAACGGAAAGACCGAGTATTTAAATAAAATTTTTGAAAAATGATACTTTGTTGTTATTTTGTGTCAAACATCTTCCAATCACAATACTGTTACGAATTTATGGGTTGTTCTGCCCTTCAGGCGTTAAATAGAGAGTAAATTCGTATTCTAATCGTCAAATAATTAAAATTTATATTTGGTTTCATGAAAATTGGTCAGGTAGAATACGAGATAAGGAGTTCTGGGTGTCCCCATTGTTTAACATAATGCTTTCTCGAATCCTCGAGAAATATTGGTGCTATTGCTAAGCTGACTTCACTTTTGAAGACTTGATTTTAGCGCGAAATTTTGGAATATTTCGCTAAAAAGTCGCCAAACTTAGCGACATTTCGGGCATTTTATACGATTTAACTAATGGGATCTGCAATGCTTTCTTCCTTGCATTGATTTTACGCAATAGCCTCCTATTATTCAAATGCATTTCTAATACGTAGGGATGGACGCGAGACGAAAAATTGGTGTCTCGCGCCTCGCAAAACATCCGAAAAGCTTGTCTCGTCTCGCAAAAATCCCCATATCGTAATGTTCTGTCGTCCATCCCTACTAATACGCAATGAAAGCTCGCGATTTATTGGGATTTTCCGGATAGCCCCAAGTAGGGATGGACGCGAGACGAGACAGGTATTTTTAAAATTACGCTAAAGGGATTTTGTGAGACGAGACAACGCTTTTAGGCTGTTTTGCGAGACGCCTATTTTCCGTTATTTCCTATTATCGCCAGGATTAAATAATTTCCTCATTTCTTATCCTGATTGAAAGTAGAACACTTCCAAACATTACAATCTTAAGAAAACCCTTTCTTACTGTGGCCGTGATTGTATAGTGGTTAGTACACTGCGTTGTGGCCGCAATAACCCAGGTTCGAATAATGGTCACGACAATATTTTTTTTTTTTTTACAAAATATCGTCATCCATCACATTATGGAAGAGTTGAGTACAAGAACATGTTAAGGCCATTCTTTTTAACACGCTTTTATTTGTTGATTAGAGACCTATTTTTCCTCTTTAGTGAGAAAGGTAGCATTTAACTGCAGGCTGATTTTCGTGCACAGCAGGGGCGTAGCCGGAGAGGGGGGGGGGCTCAGGGGCTTCTCCGATCGCCGAAATGGGGCCCTTTACTTAGCTTACAATTTGACATTTATCTTACAATTGAACTTTAGCTTTAAATTTGATACCCAGCCCACCAATAAAATCCTGGCTACGCCACTGGTGCACAGTGAAAATAAATTATCTCTTTGTACTTTCCAGCTTAGTGCTCCTTTGTGTCTTATGAGAGATATCGAAAATTAAAAATAAATTTTAAATACATACAGTTAAATAGAACTAAAAAACACGCTTTTATAGCAAATCAAACTAAAAAGTGAAAAATAAATATATAGTTTAAAAAACCAAAAAACACGCTTTAGCGATAAATTGAACTAACTAAAAGGCGAAAAATAATTCTTAATATAGAAATAAATTAATGAACGAAAACTAATATTATTGTGAAAAAAGCGTGGGGTGCTTTGTGCTATATTTTTTGTATCATTTTTGTACTAATCGTACCGATCGAATATTCTCAAGAACTGATATATGCAGCACCTCACGCTTTTTCCACAATAATATTAGTTTTCGTTCATTAATTAATTTCTATATTAAGAATTATTTTTCGCCTTTTAGTTAGTTCAATTTATCGCTAAAGCGTGTTTTTTGGTTTTTTAAACTATATATTTATTTGCTATTATAAAGGTCAACTTTACCTAAACCGTTTTATTCAAAAATTTGAAATGAAAACACATGAATATGGGATGAAGTGTGAGCCCTTATTATAATTATGACTATAACAATTGCTCTTTTTTTTATATGCACTGAAAAATATATGTTATTATAGTTTTTATAATTTTTCCAACCTCTCCTTGCGCATAAATTTACGTCCTCAATAGCTTCTGTATTCTCAACAGCCTACGTTTTAAACTTTTAAATATACACCACTGCAATATATATATGAGTATCCAAACTATTATTATAAATGCGAAAGTGAGTTTGTTTGTTTGTTTTTTTTTTGTTTGTTTCTTACGTTTTCGCGCTTAACTGCTGAATCGATTATGATGAATTTTGGTATAGAGATACCGGGTGTCCCAAAAATGACGGATGGATTTTGAAAGTCAATAAAAAAAGACCGAATGCGATAGGTATGTATCGTTTGCGGACTTATACATAGTAATCGGGGAATTTTATCCCACCAAATTTCGAATTTAGTTAATATTTCTACCAAGAGATGGCGCTACCGGCGATCTGTAACAGGTATAGTTAAAACGAAGTATTTCAGCTCGCCATTCCGTAGTTCGTCGAAAAGCTGATAACGTGTGCTGTACAGATTGCAAGTTCGCTCTACCTAAATGATTTTTTCCGCTGAGCAGCGGGTATTTATTGTGTTAGAGTTCCACTGCTTGGAACACAGTTTTGTTCAAACGAGACGCAGTTTCCACAAAAAATTTTATGTGAGAAACGGACCGTCAGACAATGCGATAAGGACTCTATTCCAGAAATTCGAACGAACGGGGAGCGTGAATCATGACCGTATTGGAAATGTGGGCCGGCCTCGCCTTTCAGTTTCAGAGTCGAATGCTGAAGCCGTACAGCAGGTTATCCAATAGCGGCCCCGGACTTCCGTAAGCCGTGTTGCATCTTGTACTGCACTCCGAAGAATGAGCACACACCGTCTCATGTGCCACAGCCTTCACATATTCCCGAACAAAATCCAGACTCACCATCCCCTCAGTCCAAATGCCATTAATGCACGCTATAATTTCGCAACGCCCTGCTGCAACTTTTGGATGACGGTGAACTCGTTGTTGGCAACATATGGTTCTCAGACGAAGCGTATTTTCACCTCGATGGCTATGTAAACAAGCAGAACTTGCGAATTTGGGGAAGCGAAAATCCTCATATTGTTGAACCTTCATCCCTGCATTCACCAAAAATAATGTTATGGACTGCGGTTTCCTCCAAAGGAATAATAGGGCCATTTTTTCGAGAGCAACCGATAAAGGCTGTACGATAGCTTGGGATTCTGCAAGAATTTGTAGGGATTCATAGTGCTTTGGAGGACTGTTCGAATGCCTCCTGGTTCATGCAAGATGGTGCTCGTCCACATCGATCGTCTGCAGTATTTGATTTCTTGAACGAACATTTCAGTGAGCGGGTAATTGCCTCCGATTACAACATGCATACAGGAAGTGGCATGGCATGGCCTCCTTATTCGCCAGACTTGATGCCCTGTGACTTTTTTCTTTGGGGTACCTGAAAGATTTGGTATACCGCAAAACTCCACAAACAATTGCGGAGTTGAAGCAGCACATCTGTACTGCGTGTGAGACAATTCCAAGTGACATGTTTGAACGGATGTCTGGAAATTTTTGCCTCGGACTGCGCGACGTTGTTGCAGCAATTGGGGGTCATATTGAAAATGTCATTGTTGAGTTTTTTACAACAGTCCTTGCAAAATTTTCATACTGGTTTTTATTTTTTCATAGTTTTCAGCGCCACCTGTGGGTGAGAGTGTTAACTAAATTTGAAATTTGTAGGATAAAATTCCCTGATTTCCTAAGCATAAGGCCGCAAACGATACATATCTATCGCATTCCGTCTTTTTTTTTAGTGATTTTCAAAATCCATCAGTCATTTTTGGGACAACCGGTAGATGGGACCCTGGAGACGGTTATAGGCTACCTAAAATTTTATATTTTTAATTACTCTTTTAATTATTAATTAAAAATAGTTTTAACGTAGCCATGATTGGCAAGTTTCGCTCGTATAAAATGATTCATGTTTTGAGCTAACGGGAATGCTATTATTTCAATGAAGAACAGTGAGCATGTGAAAAACATGAAATACCAGGAAATTATATGCCAGTTTTATGCCAAATGTATCTATCTATCTATAATAATAAAAAAGAATGTTCTCCAGACAAATCTACAGCACGCAGAGCTTTTAAAATTTGATCATATAAACCCATGACTTCGGTAATATGTACATGAGGCTCGGAATTTTATAATATTGATAGCATACAAATTAGTTTTAACAACTTTTTATGCTATCAATTAAAAAACTTTTTTAGGTGGTCATGCTTGGCGAGTTTTGCCCGTACAAAATGATTTATGCTTTTGAAATAAAGCAAAAATTCTATTTGTAGAATCGCGTGAGATGAAAAACATGAAATAGCATGGACATTACGTTAGTTTTACGCCGACTAAAAAGCATAAGAAAAGTCCAATTGTGTTTCTAAAAGTTCATAAATTTCGAAATCCTACCAATAATATAAATGTGCACGATGGGCATTTTGGGGCTACTGAACTGATTCTAGAACTTTTTTCACTGATTGAAAGTTACACAATTCCTGAGTATTATTGTTTGTTTGATGGGGATTAAGGCCGATTGACTGCACTAGGGTCCTAGGCCTGTATGGGGAATGACTTCTGTGTGGGACTTTCTAAGGGATCCTAGCCCATATTTACGCTAGGCTTTGGAGAAAACCACGGAAAACTCCGAACAGCTAGGTCGACAGGCGCGACCGGGGTTTGAACCTGGCACTTCTCAGCTTCCTGTTTCGAGAGCAGAACCTCTCAACCACTGTAAGGGGCCCTGAGTATAATAGGCTACCTTTAATGCATAAATCAGAAATAGTTCTTTTACAGGGACACTCATAAGAATTACATTACGATCTATGCGTATGTCTGTAACTACTCAACCGATTCCAAAACTTTTTTCACTGACCGAACTTTCTTCCTGAGTATTCCAGACTAAAATTCATGCATGTGGTATAAATAGTGCTTTTTCAGGAACACTCAAAATAGTTTCAAAACATTACGCTCTATGGGTATCTCTGTAACAAGAGAACGGATTCTAAAACTTTTTCACTAAGTAGTTGTTCGGAGAAGTAGTTGTTCGGAGTTTGCCGGGGTTCTCTCCAAGAACCTCGTGTAAATAAGGGCTAGGACCCCAAAGAAAGTCCCCCACGAAGGTTATTCCCCCTATTGGCGGCCTAGGACCCTACTGCGATCAATAGGTCGAACAAACAAACTTAAAAGTTGGAAGGTGGCCTTTCAGAGAGGGAGCGTCACAGGAAATAGCGGTACTTTAATGGAAGGAAAATGAACATAGAACCTAAAGTCAAACATCATAAACTAGAAATAAATGGTCTTCATAAACTACTTTATGGAAGTAGTATTTCAGAGTGGTATTGACAGTATGTCAGGATAAATAATGAATGACAGTTAAAATAATTGTCGTTTTCAAATAGGACGGATAGTTTTTCTGCTGTTTTATTTTTTTCATTTTTGAACAAACGTTTTGGAGTTTTGCATTCATATGCATCAAATCACGACAATATTTAACATTAAAAAAGAAGATAAACTAAACCATTTAACTTTTTAAAATTAAATTCTTTGAAAAAATCAACACATACTTTAAGTTTTTATTTTTTATTTTTTTTCTTAAATTTACCCTGTAATTATTAAAAAACATATTCTGAACATATTTCGTTATTACTTTCATTGAAAAGTTATATTTTTGAAAATAATTTTATTCTTTCCTAACGAAGTTTAACAAGAATTTCGTGTTTTTCGAAATTTATATTGAATTTTCATAATCTTAACGACCACAAAATCTTTTACGTCTGTTTAATTAAATGCATTTTTCATGCACTTCATTTAAACTCATTTAATTTCAAATCGAGAAACGATACTTCAATAATATTAAGGTTTGGATATTTCTCGCCAAATGTAAGAGACATCACCAAGCTGGGTTCAGCATTAAAAACTTATTTTTTGACGCCAAATTTGACGATATTTCGAAAAAAGCTGCCAAGACTAGAAAGAGTTGTCGGGATTTTTGGCATGGTCCCAGAATAATGATTGACCATAGGCTTTTAATACATTGAAGATACCAATAAACTTTAATATATTGCAAGTCTTTTTGGTGATCTTATAAATCAATTACAAAGTGGATTGCAATAAAAAAAAGGAAATGCACACCTAAATGTTACAACAGTCTTAAGTACAAAATTTCAAAATAACGCCTAATAGTTTTTGAGTTATGCGAGTGACGTACATACGCTATACATTCGCACATATATACTTTGTTGCATGTGTCGGTTCAAATGGTTCGAACATACATACGTACGAACATGAAGCATCACGATTTAAGTTGGTCGATAATGATATCGTTCTCATATTGTAAATTGTACATTCTACTAAATGCTGTGAAAAATTATTAAGAATCATTCTATATGGTTAAGAATAGTCCTTTTTTTTTTCAAAAATTCGTCTAAAAGACAACGAGTTCGTTGTCTTTTAGAAGATCGTATCCATGTTTACACACCCGCAGTCTCAACTTCTTAGTTTCTTCTGATAATCTCCGAAATTGGCAAAAATGTAAAATTGTTCTCCCTCCGCACACATTTCAGGCAGTTATGTATGTAGTAGACAGTGAAATTGTCAAGGAATTTAACCTTCCACTGAACCCATGTTTAAACTGTTCTCTGCCATAGTTGCACAGAAATAACGGTGTACATTATCTTTCTTTCCTAGAGTTGCTTGTCAGCCCCGACTTTTGACCGTTGTGTCTGTGAAGCGTTGCAAGAAAACAAGCTTAACCTAAGTTAAAGATATACAAGAGTATTGTGTATAAAGATGAGTAAATTACAGAAATACCATATCCCACCATCTCGTAAAAATTCTGAAAAGTAAGGGAAAATCATTTCTAAATTCTGTTTTAAAGATTTAAAACTCGAAAAAAATAATGTATAATAAATGTATTTCAATTGAAAACAGCAGTAGATGTATTATCTTGAAATAAACTGCAGGAGTCAGTCAATAAAAATTTATGTGCCTCTGCCACCTTGAGGATTGAATTCGAGATATGTCAATAAGAAACCGCCCGAAGTAATCTTTGATGATGGACTGAATGTGTAAATAAACTGCGACACAATGATGCATATTTCAATACACTGTGCTTTATGCATAATTGTTTACATATCAACATTACTTTTATCAATAGAAGAAAACTCATAGGTGCTTAAAAAACATATTATATACAAATCTCTTCCAATACACACCTAAAAAAAACGACTATAATGTGATGGAACAAAATTTTCCTACGTAGTTCCTACGTTAATTTGTATTTTTAAAAGTAATTCAGGTACATTTCCTGAGGAAATGATGTCTTTTGTTTGTGACGAAAGACATTATTTGTTTATTTTCTGCTCCAATTAGTATCGCCCATTGGACTTACTAAACAAAATTTGCACTAGAATAAATTAACAAGGAATGTGGATTATTTATTAGCGTCTTTGTGTTTTCAAAAGAAATGTTTATTTAGTCAACTCAAACGCCTATGTCTTGTAAAATTTATTGACTAATTAATTTATTATTGCTTAAGTTCTAAATGTATATTTGAATTATAGGGCGTCTTATAAAATCCTTTATAAATATACTAGGATATAAATAGAAATTTATGAAATCAAAGTAAAATCAATATCAAAGTATACTAGCCTGAACCCGTCAAATTCGACGGTCATTTTATTCGCCGTAATGTTTGAAAAATAAATCGGAACGATCAGGATTGTCACCAAAATCTTGGACAAAACGGACAAAAAAATCAAACAGCGACGCGGACGTGACACGAAGGTTAGTGCCAAATCAGCATACTTGCTAGTGAAATGATTGGAATCCAGTGAAATTATTATTGAGTTAAAAAAAGAAGAGTGCATATGAAATGACGAATGTATTAGAAATTGGCGAATGCAGTTACAAATTCTAATTAAGTGTTTCATTGAATACGATATCCAGCCATCGGCCACGGAACGTCCAGGTGAATCCTCGTTAGTGATCTTGACTGCCACAGCATCCTTCGATCTAACCCTAGAAGAGCGACATACGAATATAATACGGGTTCGATCTAACCCTTGAAAGAGCGACATACGAAGAAATACGGGTTCAGGAAAGTAAACGCCAACAGTACGAAGTGAAAAGAGTAAAAAACGTCAGAATTCTGGGTGACAAAAAAAAAAAAAAAAAAAAACCACTAATCCACAATATGGTGTGCGCGCGCTCTCTGCTTTATTTACATTTTTTCCCGTTACCCTTGATGGTGAAGATTCAATATCAAATAGGAAACTGAAAAATTAAAGAAATAAGAGATAAAGGGCCAAAATAAAGGAGTTCATAACTGCCAACAATGTGGTTATTTAAAGCACAATGTATTTCTATAGAGGAAAATATGAAAAAAAAATCAAAAACTGCTTAACTGTTAAAATCTGATAAAAGTGTTTAACAATTTTCGCCAGGGATAGTCAAACTACAGTGTGTTTTAAGATAATTATAGATGTGACAGTAATCATTAAATTAGAAGTTTATAGCGTTCATTATCAGCCGAATTTTGTGGCTGAGCATCATTTAGAAAACTGGCAATTTCCAGTTGCACCATTTACGCATTAATACTACTTTTATCAAGTTTGCAGGTGTTTTGGAAAACATATTGAAGCAGATAATGCATGAGACTTTGCATCATTGAACTAGATGATGAATCTTTCAAAACACTGTGATTTATAATTAATCGTTTACATATCAGCATTACTTTTATCATTACAAGAAAAGTCACAGGTGCGCAACAGATGACATTCAAATCTCTTCGCGCGCGATGATGTCAGTTGCATCTGAAATTAAAAAAACATATATATTACGCCTGTTCCTGCAGAATTGAATATTTCCTTTTAGACGGATTTGTTCAACTTATAATGTACGCTTCAAAGTAGAACGTTTTTGTTCAGGAAAAGTTTGTGTTTTTCCCAGAATCCACCTCGATCTGTTTTTAATTCTGGTTTGTGTTCGAAAGTCGCATTCGTTCTGTTTATTCGCTATTGTAATTTGTAATCTATACTATTAAAATCTGTGCGCGTCTGTCTGTGTGTGTGTGTGTAACATCATCTCCTCCTAAACAGCTGGGAGTTGAGTTTCGAACGAGGTATCCACGAATTAGGAAAATTTCGAGAAAGAACCTCCGCTAATTTAAATTTCGAAATTCGAATTAGTGTAGGAGATATTGATAAAAAACCCGTCAAAAACGCTATTTTTTGCTCTCCGTAATTCCGCAATTGTAACCCCTGTAGTCAAAAAAGTGAGAAATAAGCATCGAGGTTGCCATGTTTGGCTATTTTATTAAATTATTCAGACTCCTGCACTAAAAATAAAAGAATAATGATTTTTTTTTCTGTTTAGATTATTTACAAAGTTATTTTTTAATTAAAATATTGCGTTCATGTTAAATCAGAGCAGGAATTCAATGTTTTTTATGTGTAAAAGAATAAAGGATTGAGAGATTTCAGAGACTAATATGTATGTATTTTTTAGTTTGGCCGAAAAAAAAAATGGCTCATTTGGCGATTTTGAGAAAGTAGTAGGCTCTACCGATTTGCACAGTTTTTGGGCTTGGCGCAAATTACTGAGAGCGTAATGAAATAATATTTTTAATAACAAGTATAAGTTTTACGGCTCTATACTTCGATGTTTCATATAGACATAATGCAGTTATTAAGGCGATTTTAAACGATCTGTAGAATTTTTACCAAATTAAGTAAACTGATTTAAGTTAGAGGAATTCCGCCAAATTTCAGAAAATTGAAATTCTCGCATTTTGTAATGGTAGTTAACGGTGATTAAAACCCGTTATAGTTAATAATAATTTAAATAACTGCTACTTATCAATAATATGCCTGCATTAAATTTTGGCGATCGAACCATATAAATGATAGATAACTATTTCCCATTTTGATTGCTGTTAAATCAATGCTTGGAATGATTCCCCGAAAACAAAAAAAAAAAAAATCTCGCAAAATGGCGTATGTTGGCATTTGGCGATCGAAGTACTGTGTAATAAATAATTGATTCTTATTTGTTAAAGCAGCGCTACGGAAGTTTCTTTTACTAAAAGCTGTTAGAAAGGCGTAATTAATACAGTCTAATATATTTTTTGTTTTACGAATTGAAATGTATGTTGATTCCTACGTTAGTACATTTCTTAGCAAAGTTGTCGAAAAATATTCAAAAGTAGTGCAGCTTTGTACGTATCATTAATTCCATTCCACAAATGAGATGAGCCGATGTCACTAGCGTATGCATAGATATATATATATTTTAAATTCCGCCAAACAAAGTATTGCGTATTGCCTTTATTGTCAAGTTTAATTTGTGGTTTGAGCTATTGGCCATCGACTGGCGGTGTTAGTTTCGCCAATATGGCAGTTCTAGCAAAGTAAACATGAATAACTCATTTCATGTTCTATTTTTAACATTGCTATAATGTCCGTAGCAACGGAATCCATTGTTGCCACTTAAGTTGTTAAATTTAACAATTAACACTCATTTCTACAGCTTTTAAGACTCGGAAAAGGTAAAACGCATCAGACGTGAAATATATAGAACTAACTGTAACAGACTTGCACTTTAAAAATAATCGAAGTTTTCATGCAATTCTACATATCTTTAATTTTATTTTTTACGTCATTTTTGCTGTTTTGCTGGCAGATTATCCGGAGCAGCACATAACCTCTAATGTATTTGCTCCTCCGGACATAAGCAGGAGCTTATGCCCGGCGCGTATTTGTGTAACCCCACTGTGTTAATCAGAATTTTCTGGTCTCAGATTTTTTAGACCATTTTTTTTACCGCGGAGATTCTGATCCTGAAGTTTATTGATCATTGATAAATGAAAAAAAAAGATCAATTATATGAAAGCAGGAGTAGCCAAAAATTTTTCATGGGAATGTTACGGGAATGAAGAATATACATTTTGTATGGCAAAAAACTCCGCATGGGGGGTTGTGACTCCCTATCTCCTCCTTGGCTACGCCACTGTACGCAAGCATCAGTTGTCACGTCATGAAAAACCGTCGTAGATGGCAAACTTCGAAGTTGCTCTGAGGGTTATACAAAATTAAAAATTTAGCTTTTAGTAAATTTTACTTTTGATACAGTTCGAATATTTGGTTTTAATACATTTCGGCCACCAAGGTAAGATGAAATATTACTAAATACGACAACCCAGAATTTTCTTAACTATTGAATTTGACACTATGCAACTACAGTAGATTCCCTATAACACGGTAGATACGTTCCGTGTTATAGGAATCCGTGTTGTACGGGTCCTGCGCTATACTCCACCTGGAGTGCAGACTGCACGGTATAATCGGGGCAAAACTTATTTGCTCTACGTAAAAATTCAATGATGTTTGGTGTTGCCATTCAAAAGGAATGTTAATTACAGGAGCTAAGGCGCCATAATATCAGAACATATGTCTCATTTTACCGTGCTGTACGAGTCTCTTTTAACGTGTTACACGAAAACGATCGTAATGTTTTCGTTGTGTTCTGAGAATTCGTGTTGTAGACCCATGTTATAAAGGGCTCAACTGTAATCTGTAAAAAATGAAAAATGAAGTTAGTTATTTATTTAGCGCGAATTGACAGTGAGATAAAGGTCAGTTTTATGTAACAAGTGTGATACTGCATTAAGAGTTCGATATGTGCAATAAGCTTTTTCACAGAAGTTACATCACGAACGCTTTCATTTACAAAAGCGACATGATTTTCATCGGAGCAGGGTACATTTTTGGCTTTTAAAAGTAAATGATGCCATCCATTATTTCATGTAGGTTTTATAATTTAGGTAAAATTTAATAAAGTCGTGTGTAACATAACTGCGGTAATGCATGTCCACGCTTTGAAAAATGCAAGATAAAATTGTTGTCAACTTCTTGTAATTTTATCTATGTGGTATATACTATATATTTTTTAAATATTCGGAATGTGTAAATCAGGCATTTTTCGAAAGAGAAATGTTTTGTCTGCATACCGTAGAGTTCTTTCTTTTTTGATCGTCAGTCACATTGACGTAGTTTTTGTGTCATGTTGCAATCGTCTAAAATATGCACTCATGACGTCAACTTTTAAGTCACGATTCAAGTATTTTTTCACGTTTTGAGATTCCGCATTACTGGGTTTAATTCGAATTATATATGTGTAAGGAAACTATGCGTTTCCCACCGTGCGGAGAACGGGTACGCAGCTAGTCTATACTATTAAAATCTGTGCGCGTCTGTCTGTCTGTCTGTGTGTAGCATCATCTCCTCCGAAACCGCTGGAAGTCGAGTTTCAATCGAGGTGTCCACTTATTCGAAAAATTCCGAGGAAGGTCTTCCGCTAATTTAAATTTCGAAATTCGAATTAGTTTAGGAGATATTGATAAAAAAAAAACCCGTCAAAAACACTAATTTTTCCTCTCCGCAACTCCGCGATTGTAACCCCTGTAGTGAAAATGTGAGAAATAAGCATCGAGGTTGTCATGTTTGGCGAATTTATTAAATGATTTACACTCTTGCATTAAAAATAAAGGTATAATACTTTTTTTCTGTTTCGAATATTTGCTAGTTTATTTTTTAATTAAAATATCGTCTGCGTGGGAAATCAGAGCAGGAATTTATTTTTTATACGCAAAAAAAAAAAAGGATTTATAAATTTCAGAGACTAAAGTGTATAACCTTATAATTTGGTAAAAAAAAAAAAAAAAATGGATTATATGGCGATTTTGAGAAAGTGGATTCTAGTGGTTTGCACAATTTTAGTTTTGGCGCAATTTACTGAGAGCGTAAAAAAATAGTATTTTTAAAAACAAGTGTAGGTTTCACTAGAATTTAGCCTGAAATTTTAATTTTCTGTTCAGAAATAATGCAGTTATTAAGGCGATTTTAAATGATTTCATCATGTTAAATAAATTGATTTAAGTTAGGGAAACCCCACCAAATTTCAGAAAATTAAATTTTTCATTTGTATTGCTAATTCTATGCCCCGATTGATATGAGTTGGTGTTACGAGCGTATGAATAGATAATAATTTTTAATCCCGCCAAACAAGGTGTAATAAAATAGGAAGTCTTTATAAATACGAATGCTGTTTAAGATGAATGAGAATATTTTTTAAACCCAGTTACACTAGCTGGTAATGCCTTTAAATTATTGCATTTATTGTCAAGTTTAATGTGTGATTCAATTTGGCTATTTGCCATCGACTGCCGACGTTAATTACGCCAAAATGGCAGTTCTAGCAAAGTAAACATAAATAAATCATTTCATATTCTATTTTTAACACTGCTACAGTTTTCGTAGCAACGGAATCCATTGTTGCCACTTAAGTTGTTCAATTTAAGAATTAAGTGAAACCACTCATTTCTACATCTCTTAAGACCCAAAAAAGTGAAAACGCATTGAATATGAAACAAATAGAATTTTAACATATTTGTGAATTAAAAATAATCGAAGTTTTTTCAGGTAATTCTGCATATTTTTCATTTTATTTCCTTCGCGTGTGACGTCATTTTCACGTCATTGTCTTCTGTTTTGCTGTCAGATTATCCGGAGAAGCACATTACACGCTGACGTATGTGCTGCTTCGGCGGACATAAGGAAGCAATTTGTCGGGTGCGTATTTGCCTAACCCCTCTGTGTGTCTTTGAAGGCGGTATTTTTGTTTTTGTTTTTTTAAACTAGAAAAAGGCAGATTAACGTCGTTAACGTGGAAGAAGCGATATGGAAAACTATTTAATTGGTAGCCGTAATGCGAAATGATAATCGATTATTCACATGCGCAAAGCAACAAAATTTCAAAAGTATGAAAAGTCAGGAATATGAAATGAAAATCCAAAATAAATCACCAGAGACTATAGGATAAGCATCGTGTACGAGAATGATATTGCAATCATGTACATAACAAAGGCGCTTGCAAGGAATACAAAATATAATATTAAATTAATTGCTGCTTCTTCCCATGGCGTTTGTGGAATCTTTCCGAATAACGGGATCCAATGTCCTTAGAATATTTCAAATAAATTACTTATATGTTAAAGTTCTATTTATTTTTTCATATATATTCCAGTTCAGCGGCGCACCCAGGATTTTAGTTTAGGGGGGGGGGGGCTGGGCTACAAATTTTGCTGAACTCGGTTACAGTGACTTCGATTATAGTTATAATTCTCTTATAACGTCAAAATATTCTGTGCCACTTGACTTGCCCATAGAACAACACGCGCACAAGCAATGTAACTCATTATAGTCAAATAATTATCTGATCTTTTCAGTATCGTCAAAACTGAAATTAACTGTGTTACGTACACTAACTGTAGGTATGTATTTATTTAAAAAACTTTTTTTTTGTAAAAAGTACTTTAGAAATAATTTAAAAACTGTTTTTAAAAGGAAAAAATTAATTCATTACGGACAATTTTAAATGCTTTTCACTTCTAACTTTCCACCTTTAGGGGGGGGGGGGCTTGAGGCCCCATAGCCCCCTCCGTGGGTGCGCCTATGTTCCAGTTACAAGTCCTAGAGCTCTAGAAACGATTTCCAATTTTGTTTAATATTGAATTTGACACTATGCAATTAATCTATGTTAAAAATAAAATATGAAATTAGTTATTTATTGAGTGTGAATGGGCAGTGAGATCAACGTTAGTTTTATGTAACAAGTATGCTACTATATTAAGAGTTCAGTAAGGGTAATAAGCTTTTCCGATTAAGTTACGTCACAAATTTTTTCATTTACGAAAGCGACAAGATCTTCACGGAAACAGGATGCATTTTTGGTTTCTGAACGTACAATGTGCATCGATTGTTTCGTGTAGGTTTTTAAAATTTGAGTAAAATTTAATAAAGTCATCTGCAACATAACTGTGCTAATGCATTGTCCACGCTTTACGAAATGCCAGATAAGATAAAATAGTATTCAACATCATGTAATGTTATTCATATGGTATGTATGAATGCTATAAATTAAACCTAAAAAAGAGAATTATATGATGTAGAAATAAGGCATTTTTCGAAAGAGAAACGTTTCGTCCGCATAACGTAAAGTTCTTACTTTTCTGATCGCCCGTGACAATGACGTAGTTTTTGTGTCATCATGATGCAATCGTCTAAAATTTCCACTCATGGAGTCAGCTTTTCTTCAGAATTGCAGCAATTTTTCACTATAAGAGATTCCTATCACTGGGTTTAATTCGAATTATATGTGTAAGGAAAATATTCGTCTCCTACCGTGCGGAGAACGGGTAAGCAGCTAGTCTTCTTCTATACTATTAAAATCTGTACGCGTCTGTCTGTCTGTGTGTAACATCATCTCCTCCGAAACGGCTGGGAGTTGAGTTTCGATCGAGGTGTCCACAGATTCGAAAAATTCCGAGGAAGGTCTTCCGCTAATTTAAATTTCAAAATTCGAATTATTTTAGAAGATATTGATAAAAAACCCGTCAAAAACGCTAATTTTTGATCTCTGTAATTCCGCAATTGTAACCCCTGCAGTCAAAAATGTGAGAAATAAGCATCGAGGTTGCCATGTTTGGCTATTTTATTAAATTATTTAGACTCCTGCAGTAAAAATAAAAAAATAATGATTTTTTTTCTGTTAAGATTATTTACAAAGTTATTTTTAATTAAAGTATTGCGTGCATGTGAAATCAGAGCAGGAATTCAATGTTTTTTGTGTGTAAAAGAATAAGAGTTTGGGAGATTTCCGAGACTAATATGTATATTTTTTAGTTTGGAGGGAAAAAAAAAGGCTGATTTGGCGATTTTGAGAAAGTAGTAGGTTCTACCGATTTGCTCAGTTTTAAGCTTGGCGCAATTTACTGAGAGCGTAGCGAAATAGTATTTTTAAAAACAAGTGTAGGTTTTATTAGAGTTTATCTTTAATTTTTTTAATTTAGCAGTGATTAGTGCAGAAATAATGCAGTTATTAAGGCGAATTTAAACGATCTAACTTGAGAATTTTCACCAAATTAAGTAAATTGATTAAAGTGAGGGGAAATTCCGCCAAATTTAAGGTAAGTGAAATTCTCGCATTTTGTACATCATAGTTAACGATGAATAAAATACATTGAGACATAGTTAATAATTTAAAATACTGCTCCTTTTCAAGTAGATGCCTGTTGTACTTTGACGATCAAACCATATGAGTGATAGATTACTATTTCCCATTTTGGTTGCTGTTATTTCAATGCTTCGAATGATTCCTTGAAAATAATCTCGCAAAATGGTGTATGTTGGCACTTTGGTTATCGAATGTGTAAAAAATCATTGATTCTTATTCGTTAAAGCAGTGCTACGGAAATTTCTTTTTCTGGTAACTGTTAGAATGGCATATAACTAATACTTTCTAATAAATTTTTTGCTTTACAAATTAAAATGTATGTGCATTCCTACTTTACCTTTCTTAGCAAAGCTGGCGATAAATATTCAAATATAGTGTAACGCTGTGTTTAATAGAGTGTGTTCTCGCGTTTGTGCTGCTAATTACATTCCCCGATTGGAATGAGTCGATATTATGAGCGTATGCTTGGATATTTTTTTTTAATCCCACCAAACAAGGTGTAATAAAATCGGAATTCTTTTCTTTTTTCTTTGCTTTTGGAGGTGAATAAGAATACTTTTTCAGCCCGGTAAAAATTGTGGGTATTGTAAGGATTGAAAGTAAATTTTTGAATTTGTTGTTAAGTTTAATTCGTGATTCATTTTAGCTATTTACCATCAATTTGTGGCGTTAATTACGCCAATATGGCAGTTCTAGCAAAATAAACATGAATAATTCATTTCATGTTCTATTTTAAAGATTGCTACAGTTTCCGTAGTAACGGAATCCATTGTTGCCACTTAAGTTGTTAAATATAACAATAAGTGAAATCGTTAATATGTGCAACTCTTAAAACTCGAAAAATGAAAAGGCATAAAATATGAAAAAAATAGAATATTAACATATCTGCGCTTCTTTAAAAATAATCGAAGTTTTCATGCAATCTATTACATAAATGTGAAAGTATGTTTGTTTGTTTGTTCGTTCGGGTTCTCTAACTTTTTACGATTTTTCGCAATTAGGGTAGAAAGCTACTCAAATAACCGATTTCAGCACATTCGTGAGCATAGTTAACAAAGTTAGATTTATTTATTTATTACTTTCAATAATTCAAGTGAGACTGACGTCATTTTTATGTCACTGTAAAAATGCATTAAAAATCCTGGTTAACAAGTTTTGACAAAAAATTACACCACGATCGAAATAATAAACTTCCACCCAGATTATCAGATTTTGTAGAAAATAAAATAACGTGTTTTTTCTTTCTTTTTCTTCTTTCACTAATTCATGTTAGATATCGCAACTGAGAATGATGTCATTTTGACCTCATGAAGTTAGAAATCTATTTACATTAAAAGGTTTTGACGCAAAAATTACTATTATAAAAATTCAAAGCATTTTGTTTAATGCGCCTGTTACCCTTAGCAATTTTTGAGCTTTGTGATTTTTCAGAAACCATAATAACGAAAGGAATCTTGCATTTTTTTAAATCGTGGGAAATTCAAATGTCGGCACAAGATGCAAAATACTAATTAACATTATTCATAGTATTCGCTATCGGTTTGACGACGGTCGTTGTATGTATTCCCAAAAATCGTGCAAAATGTCGCTAAATTTGAACAACTTTTGGCGGTATATTATCTATATCAGATATACTCTTTCTTTGTTAAATTTTAGCAACTTAACAAGCTCATGCAGAAAAGTTACATCATTAGCAATATGCAGGGCCCGATCATCAGAATATTGGGCCCAGGGCAAACACAGATTTTTGGGCCTTTGCACCGGACCATAAATATTTTACGGAAATTGCACGAAAACAGTATTATGCATCTAAGTATACATAAATAGCATGTATTTATGAAAGGAAATGCAAAAACTTGCCTAACATTATAGGGGGGCTTCAAAATACTGTCACTTCTGCATATCAATATTTGTATAGACGAGTTATCATTGCCTAGCTGAAATTAATAGGGAGTTAAAGCAACCCAGTTTCATTCACGGTAAGGTTAATGTTAAATGTCACCAGATATTACAGTGCATGCTTGCATAAACAGAAATGTTTAAATGTACATTTGCAGGATAATGTCGAGTGATTTTTAAGTAAATTTTTTTAAAGAATATAAATTTTTTAATAAATGAAAATTTTTTATCAAACATAAATTTGTTGAAAAATACAACATTTTTGGGCCCTTGAAATTGGTGGGCCCAGGGCGAATGCCCCGGTTGCCCTGCCGATAAACGAGCCCTGGCAATATAGATACGGAAAATATTTGAACTACCGATTAGCTAGGAATAACCCCAATATCTCTCAAATTAACTTTAATAAAGTTCTGTTGCAAGCGAGAGTTTTTCAACGTCGTATGTTTCAGTATTACTCCGTTTGAAAACTACTGCGCGAAATGACTAAATTCGACTACCCTGGTCAGAACGTGACGTCATAAATTAAAAGTTGTCTGAAATTCGTAAACTCTGCAACACAATTTAACGCCCTATTCGCAATTTGAGCGATTCCAAATAGTTCCTCGAGATTACACAGTTTGATGTTTTCACGAGTCTGAACCATGGTGGATTTAAATAATATTTAAATTGGTACAGCTTAGATGTTTTCCACCACTGCGAGATGAAATATTTTGCTGTGCTAAATACGCCAATCAGACAAGAATTATTCTTAAAAATATATGAAGATCTGTTTTAATGGCAATGCATAAATTTCACAAAATCACTTTCTTTAAATTGAGCATTAAAGACTGAGAAACGAAGTTAGATAATATTAATATAAGTAATAAATAGTATTTTCATTTTTATCTTTGGTAGTAATAGTAGATTTGTTTGGATGATTCATTTCATATTCTATTTTAAAGATTTCTACAGTTTCCGTAGTAACGGAATCCATTGTTGCAACTTAAGTTGTTAAATATAACAATAAGTGAAATCATTAATATCTACATCTCTTAAAACTCGAAAAATGAAAAGGCATTAAATATGAAAAAAATAGAATATTAACATATCTGCGCTTCTTTAAAAATAATCGAAGTTTTCATGCAATCTATTATATAAATGTGAAAGTATGTTTGTTTGTTTGTTCGTCCGGGTTCTCTAGCTTTTTACGATTTTTCGCAATTTTTAGGGTAGAAGGCTACTCAAATAACCGATTTCAGCACATTCGTGAGCATAGTTAACATAGATTTATTTATTTATTACTTTCAATAATTCAAGTGAGACTGACGTCATTTTTATGTCACTGTAAAAATGCATTAAAAATCCTGGTTAACAAGTTTTGACAAAAAATTACACCACGATCGAAATAATAAACTTCCACCCAGATTATCAGATTTTGTAGAAAATAAAATAACGTGTTTTTTCTTTCTTTTTCTTCTTTCACTAATTCATGTTAGATATCGCAACTGAGAATGATGTCATTTTGACCTCATGAAGTTAGAAATCTATTTACATTAAAAGGTTTTGACGCAAAAATTACTATTATAAAAATTCAAAGCATTTTGTTTAATGCGCCTGTTACCCTTAGCAATTTTTGAGCTTTGTGATTTTTCAGAAACCATAATAACGAAAGGAATCTTGCATTTTTTTAAATCGTGGGAAATTCAAATGTCGGCACAAGATGCAAAATACTAATTAACATAATTCATAGTATTCGCTATCGGTTTGACGACGGTCGTTGTATGTATTCCCAAAAATCGTACAAAATGTTGCCAAATTTGGACGACTTTTGGCGGTATATTATCTATATTAGATATACTCTTTTTTTGTTAAATTTTAGCAACTTAACAAGCTCTTGCAGAAAAGTTGCATCATTAGCCATGCGGATACGGAAAATATTTGAAATGCCGATTAAAATAGGGATAACCCCAATATCTCTCAAATTAACTTTAATAAAGTTCTGTTGCAAGCGAGAGTTTTTCAACGTCGTATGTTTCAATATTACTCCGTTTGAAAACTACTGCGCGAAATGTCTAAATTCGACTACCCTGGTCAGAACGTGAAGTCATAAATTAAAAGTTGTCTGAAATTCGTAAACTCTGCAACACAATTTAACGCCCTATTCGCAATTTGAGCGATTCCAAATAGTTCCTCGAGATTACACAGTTTGATGTTTTCACGAGTCTGAACCATGGTGGATTTAAATAATATTTAAATTGGTACAGCTTGGATGTTTTCCACCACTGCGAGATGAAATATTTTGCTGTGCTAAATATCCCAATCAGAGAAGAATTATGCTTAAAAATATATGGAGATCTGTTTTAATGGCAATGCATAAATTTCACAGAATCACCAAAAAGTAGAAAGTCGTCATTGGTTTAAAATATCTAATCTGTTTCTTTAAATTGAGTATTAAAGACTGAGAAACGAAGATAGGTAATATTAATATAAGTAATAGATAGTATTCTCATTTTTATCTTTGGTAGTAATAGTAGATTTGTTTGGATAATATGCATTAAAGAACAGTATACCACGTTAATAACTATTTCGTGAAATTAAAAGTGTTATATTCATTATTTTTCAACGATCGTCTTATAACTAACTAAACCATAATCCTACGTTGCGTAATATATTCCACGGTAGTTTCAACAAAAGGACTACTTTTTGACATTTCGCTTTTGCATAGATAGTTACGATTAGATTTTAGTAAAATATTCATTTCCTACCGTGCGAAGAACGGGCACGCAGCTAGTCTATACTATTAAAATCTGTGCGCGTCTGTCTGTCTGTGTGTAGCATCATCTCCTCCGAAACCGCTGGGAGTTGAATTTCGATCGAGGTGTCCACGGATTCGAAAAATTCCGAGAAAGGTCTTCCGCTAATTTAAATTTTGAAATTCGAATTAGTTTAGAAGATATTGATAAAAAGCCCCGTCAAAAACGCTAATTTTTGCTCTCCGTAATTCCGCGATTGTAACCCCTGTAGTCAAAAAAGTGAGAAATAAGCATCGAGGTTGCCATGTTTGGCTATTTTATTAAATTATTTAGACTCCTGCAGTAAAAATAAAAGAATAATGATTTTTTTCTGTTTAGATTATTTACAAAGTTATTTTTTAATTAAAGTATTGCGTGCGTGTGAAATCAGAGCAGGAATTCAATGTTTTTTATGTCTGAAAGAATAAGGGATTGAGAGATTTCCGAGATAATGTGTATATTTTTTAGTTTGGCCGAAAAAAAAAATGGCTCATTTGGCGATTTTGAGAAAGTAATAGGTTCTACCGATTTGTACAGTTTTGGGCTTGGCGCAAATTACTGAGAGCGTAACGAAATAGTATTTTTAATAACAAGTATAAATTTTACGGCGCTATACTTCGATTTTTCATACAGAAATAATGCAGTTATTAAGGCGATTTTAAACGATCTATAGAATTTTTACCAAATTAAGTAAACTGATTTAAGTTAGAGGAATTCCGCCAAATTTCAGAAAATTGAATGGTGTATGCTGGTGTGGTGTATGTTGGCATTTGGCGATCGAAGTACTGTGTAAAAAATAATTGATTCTTTAAAGCAGCGCTACGGAATTTTCTTTTACTAAAAGCTGTTAGAAAGGCGTAATTAATACTGTCTAATATATTTTTTGTTTTACAAATTGAAATGTATGTTGATTCCTACTTTAGTACATTTCTTAGCAATGTTGGCGAAAAATATTCAAATGTAGTTCAGCTCTGTACGTATTATTAATTCCATTCCACAATTGAGATGAGCCGATGTCACTAGCGTATGCATAGATATTTTTTTTTAAATTCCGCCAAACAAAGTATTGCGTATTGCCTTTAGTGTCAAGTTTAATTTGTGGTTTGAGCTATTTGGCATCGACTGGTGGCGTTATTGACACCAATATGGCAGTTCTAGCAAAGTAAACAAAAATAACTCATTTCATGTTCCATTTTTATAGTTTCCGTAGCAACGGAATCCATTGTTGCCACTTAAGTTATTAAATTTAACAATCAAGTGAAACCACTCATTTCTACAGCTTTTAAGACTCGTAAAAGTGAAAACGCATCAAATGTGAAACAAATAGAACTGTAAGAGGCATGCACTTTAAAAATAATCGAAGTTTTCATGTAATTCTATATACCTTTAATTTTATTTCCTTCGCGTGTGGGTGCCATTTTTATGTCAATTTTTGCTGCCTTGCTGGCAGATTATCCGGAGCAGTACACAAGCACTAATGTGCATGCTCCTCCGGACATAAACCAGAGCGTATGTCCGGCGCGTATTTGTGTAACCCCCAGGCCGTACCCGGGGGGACCAGGGGTGTCCTCCCCCCCGAAATCTAAAATTTTGTTAACAAAACAATAACAATGAAGCGTTTTTGTGAAAAATTGGGCCTTTTTCATCTTTTATGAATTTATAAATTTAATTTCTGTACACCCCCCTCCCCCGAAATTTTTTTCTGGGTTGGGCCCATGGTAACCCCACTGTGTTAATCAGTTTTCTGGGGTCAGATTTTTTAGAACATTTTTTTTTCAATGGAGATTCTCATCCTGAAGTATATTGATCACTGATACATGAAAAGAAAAATGATGAATTATGCGCTAGCAGTGACGTAGTCAGAAATTTTTCATGGGGGTGTTACGACTACTGCAGCTCACATATATGTATGTATACGCGTGTGTGATAAGGGAGTGAAGAATATACATTTTGTATGGCAAAAAACTCCTCATGGAGGGTTGTGACCCCCTATCCCCTCCTTGGCTATGCCACTGCACGCAAGCATAAGTTGTCACGTCATGAAAAACCGTCGTCGATGGTAAACACCAAAGTTTTTTCGAGGGTTATACAGAATTAAAAATTTTGTAAAGTTTACTTTTGATACAGTTCGGATATTTGCCACCAAGGTGAGATGAAATATTACTAAATACGGCAACCTAGAATTTTCTTTTGAATTTGACACTATGCAACTACAGTAGATTCCCTATAACACGGTAGATACGTTCCGTGCTTTAGGAATCCGTGTTGTACGGGTCCTGCGCTATACTCAACCTGGAGTGCGGATTGCGCGGAATAATCGCGGCAAAACTTATTTGCACTCCGTAGAAATACAATGATGTTTGGTATTGCCATTCAAAAGGAATGTTAATTACAGGAGCTAAAGCGTCATAATATCAGAACATATGTCTCATTTTACCGTGCTGTATGAGTCTCTTTTAACGTGTTACACGAAAACGATCATAATTTTTTCGCCGTGTTCTACGAATTCGTGTTGTAGACCCGTGTTATGAAGGGGTCTACTGTAAATTGTTAAAAATAAAACATGAAATTAGTTATTTATTTAGAGCGAGTTGACAGTGAGACCAACGTCAGTTTTATGTAACAAGTGTGATACTGCATTAAGAGTTTAGTAAGGGTGATAAACTTTATCGCAGAAGTTACGTCACAAATGTTTTCATTTGAAATGGGACGATTTTCACTAAAACTGTGTGCAATTTTAGCTTATAACGTACGTGGTGCTTATATTATTTCATGTAGGTTTTGTTAATTTAGGTGAAATTCAATAAAGTCATCTGCAAAATAACTGCGCTAATGCATTGTCCACGCTTTAGGAAATGCAAGATAAAATAAAATAGTTGTCAACATCATGTAATTTATTCATCTGGTATATATTAAATGCTATAATTAAGCTTAAAAAACAAAATTATATGAAGTAGAAATCAGGCATTTTTCGAAAGAGAGAAGTTTCATTTGCATACCGTAAAGATCTTTTTTGATCGCCAGTGACACTGACAAAGTTTTTGTGTCATCAGGTTGCAATCATCTCAGATTTGCACTCATGACGTCAACTTTTAGTCACGATTCAAGTATTTTTTTCACGTTTTGAGATTCCGTATTACTGGGTTTAATTCGAATTATATGTGTGAGGAAAATATTCGTTTCCCACCGTGCGGAGAACGGGCAAGCAGCTAGGCTTCTATACTATTAAAATCTGTACGCGTCTGTCTGTCTGTGTGTAACATTATCTCCTCCGAAACGGCTGGGAGTTGAGTTTCGATCGAGGTGTCCACAGATTCGGAAAATTCCGAGGAAGGTCTTCCGCTAAATTAAATTTCAAAATTCGAATTATTTTATCTATACTATTAAAATCTGTACGCGTCTGTCTGTCTGTGTGTAACATTATCTCCTCCAAAACGGCTGGGAGTTGAGTTTCGATCGAGGTGTCCACAGATTCGGAAAATTCCGAGGAAGGTCTTCCGCTAAATTAAATTTCAAAATTCGAATTATTTTACAAGATATTGATTAAAAACCCGTCAAAAACGCTAATTTTTGATCTCCGTAATTCCGCAATTGTAACCCCTGCAGTCAAAAATGTGAGAAATAAGCATCGAGGTTGCCATGTTTGGCTATTTTATTAAATTATTTAGACTCCTGCAGTAAAAATAAAAGAATAATGATTTTTTTCTGTTTAGATTATTTACAAAGTTATTTTTTAATTAAAATATTGCTTTCATGTGAAATCAGAGCAGGAATTCAATGTTTTTTGTGTGTAAAAGAATAAGGATTGGGAGATTTCCGAGACTAATATGTATATTTTTTAGTTTGGAGGAAAAAAATGGCTGATTTGGCGATTTTGAGAAAGTAGTAGGTTCTACCGATTTGCACAGTTTTAAGCTTGGCGCAATTTACTGAGAGCGTACCGAAATAGTATTTTTAAAAACAAGTGTAGGTTTTATTAGAGTTTAGCTTTAATTTTTTTAATTTAGCAGTGATTAGTGCAGAAATAATGCAGTTATTAAGGCGAATTTAAACGATCTAACTTGAGAATTTTCACCAAATTAAGTAAATTGATTAAAGTGAGGGGAAATTCCGCCAAATTTAAGGTAAGTGAAATTCTCGCATTTTGTACATCATAGTTAACGATGAATAAAATACATTAACACTTAGTTAATAATTTAAAATACTGCTCCTTTTCAAGTAGATGCCTGTTGTACTTTGGCGATCAAACCATATGAGTGATAGATTACTATTTCCCATTTTGGTTGCCGTTATTTCAATGCTTCGAATGATTCCTTGAAAAAAATCTCGCAAAATGGTGTATGTTGGCACTTTGGCGATCGAATGTGTAAAAAATCATTGATTCTTATTCGTTAAAGCAGTGCTACGGAAATTTTTTTTTCTGGTAGCTGTTAGAATGGCATATAACTAATACTGTCTAAAAAATGTTTTTGCTTTACAAATTAAAATGTATGTGATTCCTACTTTACCTTTCTTAGCAAAGCTGCCGATAAATATTCAAATGTAGTGTAACGCTGTGTTTAATAGAGTGTGTTCTCGCGTTTGTGCTGCTAATTACATTCCACGATTGGAATGAGTCGATATTATGAGCGTATGCTTGGATATTTTTTTTTAATCCCACCAAACAAGGTGTAATAAAATCGGAATTCTTTTCTTTTTTCTTTGCTTTTGGAGGTGAATAAGAATAGCTTTTCAGCCCGGTAAAAATTGTGGGTATTGCAAGGATTGAAAGTAAATTTTTGAATTTGTTGTTAAGTTTAATTTGTGATTCATTTTGTCTATTTACCATCAATTTGTGGCGTTAATTACGCCAATATGGCAGTTCTAGCAAAGTAAACATGAATAATTCATTTCATGTTCTATTTTAAAGATTGCTACAGTTTCCGTAGTAACGGAATCCATTGTTGCCACTTAAGTTGTTAAATATAACAATAAGTGAAATCATTAATATCTACATCTCTTAAAACTCGAAAAATGAAAAGGCATTAAATATGAAAAAAATAGAATATTAACATATCTGCGCTTCTTTAAAAATAATCGAAGTTTTCATGCAATCTATTATATAAATGTGAAAGTATGTTTGTTTGTTTGTTCGTCCGGGTTCTCTAGCTTTTTACGATTTTTCGCAATTTTAGGGTAGAAAGCTACTCAAATAACCGATTTCAGCACATTCGTGAGCATAGTTAACAAGTAGATTTATTTATTTATTACTTTCAATAATTCAAGTGAGACTGACGTCATTTTTATGTCACTGTAAAAATGCATTAAAAATCCTGGTTAACAAGTTTTGACAAAAAATTACACCACGATCGAAATAATAAACTTCCACCCAGATTATCAGATTTTGTAGAAAATAAAATAACGTGTTTTTTCTTTCTTTTTCTTCTTTCACTAATTCATGTTAGATATCGCAACTGAGAATGATGTCATTTTGACCTCATGAAGTTAGAAATCTATTTACATTAAAAGGTATTGACGCAAAAATTACTATTATAAAAATTCAAAGCATTTTGTTTAATGCGCCTGTTACCCTTAGCAATTTTTGAGCTTTGTGATTTTTCAGAAACCATAATAACGAAAGGAATCTTGCATTTTTTTAAATCGTGGGAAATTCAAATGTCGGCACAAGATGCAAAATACTAATTAACATAATTCATAGTATTCGCTATCGGTTTGACGACGGTCGTTGTATGTATTCCCAAAAATCGTGCAAAATGTCGCCAAATTTGGACGACTTTTGGCGGTATATTATCTATATTAGATATACTCTTTTTTTGTTAAATTTTAGCAACTTAACAAGCTCTTGCAGAAAAGTTGCATCATTAGCCATGCGGATACGGAAAATATTTGAAATGCCGATTAGCTAGGGATAACCCCAATATCTCTCAAATTAACTTTAATAAAGTTCTGTTGCAAGCGAGAGTTTTTCAACGTCGTATGTTTCAATATTACTCCGTTTGAAAACTACTGCGCGAAATGACTAAATTCGACTACCCTGGTCAGAACGTGAAGTCATAAATTAAAAGTTGTCTGAAATTCGTAAACTCTGCAACACAATTTAACGCCCTATTCGCAATTTGAGCGATACCAAATAGTTCCTCGAGATTACACAGTTTGATGTTTTCACGAGTCTAAACCATGGTGGATTTAAATAATATTTAAATTGGTACAGCTTGGATGTTTTCCACCACTGCGAGATGAAATATTTTGCTGTGCTAAATACGCCAATCAGACAAGAATTATGCTTAAAAATATATGGAGATCTGTTTTAATGGCAATGCATAAATTTCACACAATCACCAAAAAGTAGAGAGGCATCATTGGTTTAAAATATCTAATCTGTTTCTTTAAATTGAGCATTAAAGAATGAGAAACGAAGATAGATAATATTAATATAAGTAATACATAGTATTCTTATTTTTATCTTTGGTAGTAATAGTAGATTTGTTTGGATAATATGGATTAAATAACAGTATATATATATATACCACGTTAATAACTATTTCGTGAAATTAAAAGTGTTATATTCATTATTTTTTAACGATCGTCTTATAACTAACTAAACCATAATCATACGTTGCGTAATATATTTCAAGGTAGTTTCAACAAAAGGACTACTTGAACTTTTTGACATTTTGCTTTTGCATAGATAGTTACGATTAGATTTTAGTAAAATATTCGTTTCCTACCGTGCGAAGAACGGGCACGCAGCTAGTCTATACTATTAAAATCTGTACGCGTCTGTCTGTCTGTGTGTAACATCATCTCCTCCAAAACGGCTGGGAGTTGAGTTTCGATCGAGGTATCCACAAATTCGGAAAATTTCGAGGAGGGTCTTCCGCTAATTTAAATTTCGAAATTCGAATTATTTTAGAAGATATTGATAAAAAAACCCGTCAAAAACGCTAATTTTTTATCTCCGTAACTCCGCAATTGTAACCCCTGCAGTCAAAAAAGTGAGAAATAAGCATCGAGGTTGCCATGTTTGGCTATTTTATTAAATTATTTAGACTCCTGCAGTAAAATTAAAAAAATAATGATTTTTTTTCTGTTTAGATTATTTACAAAGTTATTTTTAATTAAAGTATTGCGTGCATGTGAAATCAGAGCAGGAATTCAATGTTTTTTGCGTGTAAAAGAATAAGGGATTGGGAGATTTCCGAGACTAATATGTATATTTCTTAGTTTGGAGGGAAAAAATGGCTGATTTGGCGATTTTGAGAAAGTAGTAGGTTCTACCGATTTGCACAGTTTTAAGCTTGGCGCAATTTACTGAGAGCGTACCGAAATAGTATTTTTAAAAACAAGTGTAGGTTTTATTAGAGTTTAGCTTTAATTTTTTTAATTTAGCAGTGATTAGTGCAGAAATAATGCAGTTATTAAGGCGAATTTAAACGATCTATCTTGAGAATTTTCACCAAATTAAGTAAATTGATTAAAGTGAGGGGAAACTCCGCCAAATTTAAGGTAATTGAAATTCTCGCATTTTGTACATCATAGTTAACGATGAATAAAATACATTGACACATAGTTAATAATTTAAAATACTGCTCCTTTTCAAGTAGATGCCTGTTGTACTTTGACGATCAAACCATATGATTGATAGATTACTATTTCCCATTTTGGTTGCCGTTATTTCAATGCTTCGAATGATTCCTTGAAAAAAATCTCCCAAAATGGTGTATGTTGGCACTTTGGCGATCGAATGTGTAAAAAATCATTGATTCTTATTCGTTAAAGCAGTGCTACGGAAATTTCTTTTTCTGGTAACTGTTAGAATGGCATATAACTAATACTTTCTAATAAATTTTTTGCTTTACAAATTAAAATGTATGTGCATTCCTACTTTACCTTTCTTAGCAAAGCTGGCGATAAATATTCAAATATAGTGTAACGCTGTGTTTAATAGAGTGTGTTCTCGCGTTTGTGCTGCTAATTACATTCCCCGATTGGAATGAGTCGATATTATGAGCGTATGCTTGGATATTTATTTTAAATCCCACCAAACAAGGTGTAATAAAATCGGAATTCTTTTCTTTTTTCTTTGCTTTTGGAGGTGAATAAGAATGGTTTTTCAGCCCGTTAAAAATTGTGGGTATTGTAAGGATTGAAAGTAAATTTTTGAATTTGTTGTTAAGTTTAATTAGTGATTCATTTTAGCTATTTACCATCAATTTGTGGCGTTAATTACGCCAATATGGCAGTTCTAGCAAAGTAAACATGAATAATTCATTTCATGTTCTATTTTAAAGATTGCTACAGTTTCCGTAGTAACGGAATCCATTGTTGCCACTTAAGTTGTTAAATATAACAATAAGTGAAATCATTAATATCTACATCTCTTAAAACTCGAAAAATGAGAAGGCATTAAATATGAAAAAAATTGAACATTAACATATCTACGCTTCTTTAAAAATAATCGAAGTTTTCATGCAATCTATTATAGAAATTTGAAAGTATGTTTGTTTGTTTGTTCGTCCGGCTTCTCTAACTTTTTACGATTTTTCACAATTTTGAGGGTAGAAAGCTACTCAAATAACCGATTTCAGCACATTCGTGAGCATAGTTAACAAAGTTAGAATTATTTATTTATTAGTTTCAATAATTCATGTGAGACTGACGTCATTTTTATGTCACTGTAAAAATGCATTAAAAATTCTGGTTAACATGTTTGAACAAAAAATTACACCACGAGCGAAATAATAAACTTCCACCCAGATTATCAGATTTTGTAGAAAATAAAATAACGTGTTTTTTCTTCCTTTTTCTTCTTTCACTAATTCATGTTAGATATCGCAACTGAGAATGATGTCATTTTGACCTCATGAAGTTAGAAATCTAATTACATTAAAAGGTTTTGACGCAAAAATTACTATTATAAAAATTCAAAGTATTTTGTTTAATGCGGATGTTACCCTTAGCGATTTTTGAGCTTTGTGATTTTTCAGAAACCATAATAACGAAAGGAATCTTGCATTTTTTTAAATCGTGGGAAATTCAAATGTCGGCACAAAATGCAAAATACTAATTAACATAATTATAGTATTCGCTATCGGTTTGACGACGGTCGTTGTATGTATTCCTAAAAATCGTACAAAATGTTGCCAAATTTGGACGACTTTTGGCGGTATATTATCTATATTAGATATACTCTTTTTTTGTTAAATTTTAGCAACTTAACAAGCTCATACAGAAAAGTTACATCATTAGCAATATGGATACGGAAATATTTGAAGTACCGATTAGCTAGGAATAACCCCAATATCTCTCAAATTAACTTTAATAAAGTTCTGTTGCAAGCGAGAGTTTTTCAACGTCGTATGTTTCAATATTACTCCGTTTGAAAACTACTGCGCGAAATGACTAAATTCGACTACCCTGGTCAGAACGTGACGTCATAAATTAAAAGTTGTCTGAAATTCGTAAACTCTGCAACACAATTTAACGCCCTATTCGCAATTTGAGCGATTCCAAATAGTTCCTCGAGATTACACAGTTTGATGTTTTCACGAGTCTGAACCATGGTGGATTTAAATAATATTTAAATTGGTACAGCTTAGATGTTTTCCACCACTGCGAGATGAAATATTTTGCTGTGCTAAATACGCCAATCAGATAAGAATTATGCTTAAAAATATATGAAGATCTGTTTTAATTTCAATGCATAAATTTCACAGAATCACTTTCTTTAAATTGAGCATTAAAGACTGAGAAACGAAGTTAGATAATATTAATATAAGTAATAAATAGTATTTTCATTTTTATCTTTGGTAGTAATAGTAGATTTGTTTGGATAATATGGATTAAAGAACAGTATACCACGTTAATAACTATTTCGTGAAATTAAAAGTGTTATATTCATTATTTTTCAACGATCGTCTTATAACTAACTAAACCATAATCCTACGTTGCGTAATATATTCCACGGTAGTTTCAACAAAAGGACTACTTGAACTTTTTGACATTTTGCTTTTGCATAGATAGTTACGATTAGATTTTAGTAAAATATTCGTTTCCTACCGTGCGAAGAACGGGCACGCAGCTAGTCTATACTATTAAAATCTGTGCGCGTCTGTCTGTCTGTGTGTCTGTGTGTAGCATCATCTCCTCCTAAACGGCTGGGAGTTGAGTTTCGAACGAGGTATCCACGAATTCGGAAAATTTCGAGAAAGAACCTTCGCTAATTTAAATTTCGAAATTCGAATTAGTTTAGGAGATATTGATAAAAAACCCAATCAAAAACGCTAATTTTTGCTCTCCGCAATTCCGTGATTGTAACCCCTGTAGTCAAAAAAGTGAAAAATAAGCATCGAGGTTGCCATGTTTGGCTATGTTATTAAATTACACTCATGTCCATAAATTAAGGATAATTCAGAAGCACACAGAAATTGATCTCTAAAATAAAAATTTCACCTGTGGAATGATCACACACATCTTGAAGAAGAATATGCAAATTACAGGAAACCACCAGATGGCGTGGATGGTTCACAATGACGAGAGTGTAAGAGAGAGGTATATAAGGAATGGTGGCAAAGAAGTAAAATTGTTCACAAGCGCTGTGAAAGCCTTTCAGTGCAAAAACCGCATAGTTATGGCACAAAGGAGGCATTTGGATGATGTTTTACGTGGCAGAATTATCGGACGACTGGAATGTGGACGTACCCAGCTGGAAGTATCCGAGGAACTTGGAATCGCCCAGAGTGTCATCTCCAGGCTTTGGCAACGATTCCAAGATGATGGTAATGTGAGTAGACGTTACAGCACAGGTCGCCCCCGAGTTACAACGCCGAACGAGGACCGCTATTTAGCAGTTACTGCCAAAAGAAACAGACGGAGTACAGCATCAGACCTGTCCCGTCAGCTCTCTTCAGCTACCGGTACGACAGTTTCAAGGCAGACCGTGTACAGACGCTTAGGGCACATTGGTCTATATGCTCGTAGGCCTGTCAGATGTGTTCCACTTACCGCAACTCACTGTCGCCTGCGATTAACCTGGAGTAGAGAGCATGCATTGTGGACACCGCAACAGTGGTCTTGTGTGATGTTTTCCGACGAGTCCAGGTTTAGTTTGGAGTCTGATTCTCGCCGGACATTCATCTGGAGAGCGCCAGGTACCCGTTACTACCAAGAGAACACCATTGAAAGACACCGTTACGGTGGTGCAGGATGGCTCGTTTGGGGAGGAATTATTCTTGGTTCCAGAACTGACCTGCATGTTCAGAGAGTAACGATGACAGGCCACATCTATCGGGATGTCATTCTGGAACAACATGTACGTTTGTTTCGGGGCGCCATGGGTGCTGAATTTGTGTTTATGGATGACAACGCCCGTCCTCACCGTGCAAACATTGTAGACGAATGCCTTAAATCGGAGGATATCACCCGTATGCATTGGCCAGCATACTCACCGGACTTGAATCCAATAGAGCATGTGTGGGATATGCTTGGCCGACGAATTGCAGCCCGTCAACCCCCTCCCACCTGTCTACCAGAACTTCGGAGTGCATTGCTTGATGAGTGGTGTAATATTCCCCGAGATCAGATTGATCATTTGATACTCAGCATGCCTAGGCGTTGTCAGACCTGTATTGCATCGTCCGGGAGACATACTCCGTATTAACCATCCTACTAACCATGTTATACTGTTTTTTGTAAATAGGTTCTTTTTTGAAATTTGGTCAAGGGAGTAAAACTTGCAATTTTTATTAATTATGTCAAACATATAGCATCTTTTTTGCTCTTTACTTTTTGTTTAATAAATAGACTTTACAAATAAGTCAAATTTGTTTTGCTTCTTTCTCTTTCTTTGCCTGAACTTCATTATCCTTAATTTATGGACATGAGTGTATTTAGACTCCTGGAGTAAAAATAAAAGAATAATGTTTATTTTCTGTTTAGATTATTTACAAAGTTATTTTTAATTAAAATATTGCGTTCATGTTAAATCAGAGCTGGAATTCAATGTTTTTTATGTGTAAAAGAATAAGGGATTGAGAGATTTCCGAGACTAGTATGTATATTTTTTAGTTTGGCCGAAAAAAAAATGGCTCATTTGGCGATTTTGAGAAAGTAGTAGGTTCTACCGATTTGTACAGTTTTGGGATTGGCGCAAATTACTGAGAGCGTAACGAAATAGTATTTTTAATAACAAGTATAAGTTTTACGGCGCTATACTTCGATTTTTCATATAGAAATAATGCAGTTATTAAGGCGATTTTAAACGATCTATGGACTTTTCACCAAAAATTAAGTAAACTGATTTAAGTTAGAGGAATTCCGCCAAATTTTAGAAAATTGAAATTCTCGCATTTTGTAATGGTAGTTAACGGTGATTAAAACCCGTTATAATTAATAATAATTTAAATAACTGCTACTTATCAATAATATGCCTGCATTAAATTTTGGCAATGGAACCATATATAAATGATAGATAACTATTTCCCATTTTGATTGCTGTTAAATCAATGCTTCGAATGATTCCCTGAAAACAAAAAAATCTTGCAAAATGGTGTATGTTGGCATTTTGCGATCGAAGTACTGTGTAATAAATAATTGATTCTTATTTGTTAAAGCAGCGCTACGGAAGTTTCTTTTACTAAAAGCTGTTAGAAAGGCGTAATTAATACTGTCTAATATATTTTTTGTTTTACGAATTGAAATGTATGTTTATTCCTACTTTAGTACATTTCTTAGCAAAGTTGGCGAAAAATATTCAAATGTAGTGCAGCTCTGTACGTATTATTAATTCCGTTCCACAATTGAGATGACCCGATGTCACTAGCGTATGCATAGATATTTTTTTTTTAATTCCGCCAAACAAAGCATTGCGTATTGACTTTAGTGTCAAGTTTAATTTGTGGTTTGAGCTATTGGCCATCGACTGGCGGCGTTAATTTCGCCAATATGGCAGTTCTAGCAAAGTAAACATGAATAACTCATTTCATGTTCTATTTTTAACATTGCTATAATTTCCGTAGCAACGAAATCCATTGTTGCCACTTAAGTTGTTAAATTTAACAATGAAGTGAAACCACTCATTTCTACAGCTTTTAAGACTCGAAAAAGTGAAAGCGCATCAAACGTGAAAAAAAAATAGAACTAATTGCAACAAACTTGCACTTTAAAAAATAATCGAAGTTTTCATGCAATTCTACATATCTTTAATTTTATTTCCTTCTCGTGTGGATGTCATTTCTTACGTCATTTTTGCTGTTTTTCTGGCAGATTATCCGGAGCAGCGCATAACCTCTAATGTATTTGCTCCTCCGGACATAAGCAAGAGCGTATGTTCGGCGCGTATTTGCGTAACCCCACTGTGTTAATCAGATTTTTCAGGTGTCAGATTTTTTAGACCATTTTTTACCACGGAGATTCTCATCCTGAAGTATGTTGATCACTGATAGATGAGAAAAAAATGATCAATTATGCGCCAGCAGTGGCGTAGCCTTTGTGTTACGACTACTGCAACTCACATATATGTATGCGTGTGTGTGATAAGGGAGTGAAGAATATACATTTCCAGTTCCCCGAAGCCCCATGTCTTAATTAAGATTATTTTACAAGATATCAATTATATGCAAGCAGGAGTAGCCAAAAATTTTTCATGGGAATGTTACAGGAGTGAAGAATATACATTTTGTATGGCAAAAAACTCCACATGGGGGGTTGTGACTCCCTATCTCCTCCTTGGCTACGCCACTGTACGCAAGCATCAGTTGTCACGTCATGAAAAACCGTCGTAGATGGCAAACTTCGAAGTTGCTCTGAGGGTTATACAAAATTAAAAATTTAGCTTTTAGTAAATTTTACTTTTGATACAGTTCGAATATTTGGTTTTAATACATTTCGGCCACCAAGGTAAGATGAAATATTACTAAATACGGCAACCCAGAATTTTCTTAACTATTTAATTTGACACTATGCAACTACAGTAGATTCCCCATAACACTGTAGATACGTTCCGTTCCGTTTTATAGGAATCCGTGTTGTACGGGTCTTGCGCTATACTCCACCTGGAGTGCGGACTGCGCGGTATAATCGCGGCAAAACTTATTTGCGCTCCGTAAAAATGTAATGATGTTTGGTGTTGCCATTCAAAAGGAACGTTAATTACAGGAGCTAAGGCGTCATAATATCAGAACATATGTCTCATTTTACCGTGCTGTACGAGTCTCTTTTAACGTGTTACACGAAAACGATCGTACACGCTTAAACCAAACGAGCGAAATTCGATCAGTCGGAGCGATTTTTCGCTCCTTTCCGTACTTGAAAGTGAGCTTCTCCTTTAGGAGCGTTTTTCGATCACTGAGCGGAGCGAAATTTTCGGAGCGATTTTCGCTCCTTTTACATTAAATAATTTCGCTCCTTTTTCATTACTTTTTAATATTAAAAGGAGCGTTTTATAGTAAACGCTCCTTTTAGGAAAAATAATTTAAGATATGATTTCGCTCTTTTTCTGATTAATTTTTAATCTCAAAAAAGCGATTTTCTTAAAAATACTTTTATTTTTGTTTCGTTTTATTTATTTTTATTCCTATCCTGAGCATTTTCACATTTGAAAAAGCCATTTAGTAAAATGATTTTGTACCTTTTATTAAAAAAAAAAAGATGAGTCTTTGTAAAAATACTATGTGCTGAACACCTTTTCAATAAAACAATATAATTGGGAGAATATTAAGTGATATTTCATATTGATGAAAAGTACTTTGAAAATAAAATTATTTTCCGTATAGCAGCATGATTCTGCAATGTACGTCACGATTACTAATATAAAAGCGTAACTGCGTAAAATAAACACATGATTTATATTGAAATATTATTAGTAATATAATTTATAAAGTACATACCTGCATTAATAATAAATACTTTCTTATTAATTCTAAAACAACAAAGTACATTTAAAACTGTTTGTAAGAAGAGAGAAGGGAGGGTATCTGCAACAATTTATTAAACTTTAAAAGATAATATATGCTAGTTTAAAAAATTGAGGTAAATTACCAATTTCGAGTCGAGAGTGGATTACGGAAGGGAGGCGGAAGGAGACTAAATTTCCTTGAATGCTCGTGAATGACCGAAGCAAAACTACTTAAAAAAAAGTGGGAAATAAACAAATGGGTGAATTTGTAATACACATTACTGAATAATTATATTTTTAAAGATATACGTGTTTACTCGCGTAATAGTCGTTCAAGTTTTTGCCAATTTTTCATGGTGAAAGTCTAGGCGCTAATCTTATGCAGAGAAAATTTACAACATAAAATTGTAACTCTAAAGAATGATTATCAATCATTTTTATATCTAAATAAAAATAACTTACAGTATGTCTTTCTTTTCTGTTTACGTAAAATAATCATTCTCAAAGTGTCAAACTGTTTAATGTCAAACTGTGTAATGAAGAGATAAATTTAAAAGTATATAAGCCTTGTAACTCTATATTCAATAGTTATACATTTTAAAACAATCCTTTTAATAATTTATTTAAACAGGTCTTACAATAGTGTCTTTTTTCAATAATTCTTAAAAAGAAACTTTTTGAATTACTGAAAAGAAAATCATTCTATATACATATATACTGAAAAAGAAAGTCATTCTATATATATATATATATATATATATATATATATATGTGTGTGTGTGTGTGTGTGATAGATAGAATGATTATCAGTTATTTTTTATATGTGAATAAAAATAACTCACAATATGTCTTTCTTTTCTGTTTACGTAAAATAATCACTCTCAAAGTGTCACAAACTGTTTAATGTAGAAGAGATAAATTAAAAAATATATAAGCCTTGTAACTCTCTATATTCAATAGTTATACATTTTAAAACAATCCCTTAATAATTTATTTAAACAGAAGTCCTGGTGTCTTACAATAGTGTCTTTTTTTTCAATAATTCTTTAAAAAAATTTTCATCCAACTTATTTCTAATACAGTTTAAGCCTGAAATCTCAATAGTTACTTCATCCTTAAAGGATAGGCACCAAAAGACACTACTTACCACTTATTTGCACAAATTTTATGGTCCTCAAGCTGTAAATATTTCAGTTTTCTATATCTATTAGTCTTCACTGACTGAATCAGTTTGAAAATTACACTAGTTCCATAATCATGGAGAAAAAATAGATAAGGAAAGAGAAAATGACTTTCATTCCCCATTTAAAGCATTAGAACTTTAACAAAAATCAACACTATATCTTTATACTTTTATTTGAACAAACAAAATGCATTTTACATCCATTCATTGCATAAATATATTCATTGCAATCCCTGTGCACATCTAAGTATTACATTTCTTGAATTACTATGACAACCATAGTAAAAAATTAAAAAAATTCTTAATAGTAAATAATTTAACAAGTAGTTAAAGTAATAAATATTCATAAAGATCTGCTAATAAAAAAATTACACTGGTTCCAAGCTAAAAATGAATTCCAAAAAGAAATAAATGCACTACAACTAAATTTAAAACTATATATATACTATATAAATTCTAATCTATTAAATACACTCAAAATTATCTTTTTTAAAATACAAGATATGATTTTCTATCAACTGCTATTACATTTTGGTAAAATTAATTTGTAAATATCGCATATAAAATTCTCTTTAACAAACAAATATTTAAAAAATTTATTTGTTGAACAATAATGCTTAATTTCCGAGACAAGATATAATCGGTGTTAGCTATCAAGCATATTTGATTTCTACTTCTGGGCTCTGGATATTTTATGTTGACAGCATAAAAACATTTAAACAAGTTATCAAAAGTCTTTAAAGGACATTGGCTAATTTCAACTACGTGTTTGTCCAAAACTAAGAGTATATTATTGTAGTGGAATCTTTCTCCTGTACATAAAACGTACGGTCCTGTCTCAGCAATGTTTTCAACAGCCTCATCCAACGCGCCATTTCCCTGTAAAGTGAAAAAAGATTATTTTAATATATCACAAAATATTGAAAACATTTCTTTTAATGCTGTGTACTTCACAAAAACATCTAAATAACTATTTTGTAACTTTTGATAAGTTTTAAATGACTGTAATAATTTTACCCCGATCTATCTGAATAGCACATCAGATCAGAACTTCGTCTTTTGATCTTCTGAAACTTGAACGACATACCATTTAATTAAACATAACAGCATTTTGCAATACAAACGGCAATTCTTTTAAAAATTAGTGTGTAACTCATTGCTATATTGTTTCATTATAATAAACATTAATCTTAAAGCTGCTCACATGAATTGAATTGCTCATAATTATTAATACATAAAATCAGTATCTCAAAAAAGGAAACACATTCCCCTTTTAGAAAGATGATGCACAGCACCGCTTTCTTTATAGTATGTGTGTATGGTTAGGGGGAGGGGGGGTGGAAGTTGTTAAATAATTCCCGATAACGTTTTTCATACTTAAAAATGTGACTTTATTAGATTTTTTTAAATTTAATTTTCTTACTTTAATGTCAACATTTAAAATTGAAAATTTTGCACAAATCTTCGGAACATACTTTCATTTTAATTATTCCTGCACATAGAACAGCAATAAAATAACTTTGAATGAGTTCTTAAATATATCTTTGGAAAGGATTTTTCTCATACCAGATTTTTCTTTCATAATTACCCTTTCTTTAAGAGGAGACACACATCTAAGTACTTTTGCTTCATAAATACATTTGCAAATTTTTATGCAATTGTTTACTTTTATTTTGATCAATAGCATAAAATCATTACAAAACACTTTTTTCACATATTTTTCATTTGCTGCTATATGGTGTATAAGTATAATGCAAAGAGAGTAAATATGTATCAACAGATGAACATGATATGAAAATTCCATTAAAAATTTCTCAAATTTAAAATTCACTAACAAATTTTTTTCTTCCCTATTCCAGTTACTGTTAATAATTCTGCCAACATTGATAATGCTGATAATTTTTTTAGAAAAAAAATATCGATAACATGTATTTTAAAATCCAACTTATGCAAACAATAAAGGAAATTTATACAATTGCCATATTTTTATGCCATATTTCCAAGGAGTTTTTAATAAATTTGCCCAATTTAGAGAAAAACAAAAACAAAGCGTATTGAACTAAGTGCCAGTCATTTTCTAAATGTAATTGAAAAGAATTGCTACATGAAAAATACATAAAATAAGATTCTATAGTAATCAATGCACAATTTTTTTTAACTAATGCAAAAATTAACTATTTATGAATGTAAGAAACCCTGATATTGATATTTTCTTTTCTTTAGCAGTTTATTATTAGTAACAATGCATTTGGAGCTTTTTAAATAAAGTAACTGTTACAGAAGTGTCGTACCGTACGTGTCTTGGTCTTAAAATTATAGCATCATTCAAAATTTTAAGTGGATCAATTAAAATATTAAACAAGAAACTATACTAAAAATCTGTTACATTTTATAAAAAAGGCAATTTCAGGACAAGTATGACCCCTCATTTAATACATGAATTTGAAGAAACAAAGATTTACCTAGTTCAAGAAAGCACAGTAATATTTATTTGTAAGAAAGAAGAAATGACATTTATCAAAGTAAAATTCTGAAACTTTCTGAAGCAACTGCATTATCATTAAGCAATTAAGAAATAAAATATATGTTACTGTATATATTCACTCTCAAATCATCTAGTTCTTCAGGAAAGCTCTTTTTATATCTGCCTGCTTCTGGAAACGTACTGATAGATGCGAGGAGTATAAAAAAGAAAGGGAAAAGTCCGAGAAAATTTCCAGCATCATCCGGGAATATTTTAAGGAATTCTGCATCAATCTGAAATATGTATAAGTATATATAAGTACAAAAAAATACAGTCATGTTAAAAAGGATACTTGACCTAAAAATATACAATAATGCAATTTAATATTTTTTCGGAAAGGTTAATTTAAAAAAAGGCTTCTTTTATCTGGGATTTGCTGCATATGCAATGCAGCCAGAACTCAGCTTCAGAGGAGCCCCAAATCAAAAGTAGCTTTACATGTTTTCAATCTTGATAAAGGGAGAGATTTGAAAAAATTTCTTTAAATTATATAAGCTGACTACTAGCATTGTTACCACAATATTTATTTATACTTAATAATTAAGATATTACTGTATGTTACTGTTTTCATAACTAACTACACTGAAGCTAGTAACTATATTCTTAAAGAACTCCAGAGAGCACAGACATCTATAATTTATCAAAAGTTTCAGTACTATCTCCAATGGAGGATTATTTTAGGCTGTAAATCGTTATTTTAAATACATGCTAACAAACAAGGAAGAGATCGCCCCCCCCTCCAGATTTAGCATGCACATTCAAGGCTGTTTACATTTGAACCTGAACTCAAAGCTTTACTCTCCTTCCCTCGGACAAAGACAGGATTTGTGTGTGTGTGTGTGGGGGGGGGGGGGTGTCTGAGTTTATATAACTTACTATGTGGCTAATTATAAAACTACAATTAGAAAAACGACCTGTTTCAGCTGATATTGCGTTTTTTTTTTAATTAGAGAGAGAGAGAAATTTTCTTTCTATGTGCAAAAGTACTTTTTGATGAGTGACTATGTGCAACTAAAAGCACTTTCTGTCAAGTTAAAAACTATAAAAGCTGTCATAACTGAAAAAATAGATGTTTCACGGGAAACTTCAAGTTACATAGTTTAAACTAATAATTTTAAAGTCTACATTAAATTATTATTATTTTACTGAATAAATTTACTGATTTAAAAGTGATTTTATCTATTTATACCATAAAGTTTATGCAGTAGCACAAATTTCAATTAAATGCTGTTAAAGTTATCTTTTAATACTAAATATGAAATTTGTCATAGTAATGGTAAAATTCATTTTAACATAAATAGAGAATTTTAAAATTTATACTACTAACATTACGTATACCACACAATTTATACTAAATAACATAAAATGGCATTTAGTAGAAAGAAACAATTTTTAACACAAATAAAATTTAATACACAGGCAGAATTAGACAAAAACCAGAAAACATTACTGTTCAATAATCAATAAAAACAAACACATACATACTTTTAGATATTATCTAATAATACAGCTTTAATATTTGATATTTAGCAATTAGTGCAGAGTTTAAAAATTATCGCACTTTTAAGGCACAAAACATAAACCATATTAAAATGAAAAGGAAATTTAAAAAGGAAATATTTTCATTAATGCTGAAATTAATTATTTTCACTATACCAAATATTCAAATTTAAATTCTTATTATAAACCTCAAAATTTATGACACCTCTAAAGGTATGTTCTGTGTAGTGCAATGAAACTTCTTAAAATAAACTTTTATTCACAGGTGTGAACTTATTACAGTTTTCAGAGTGTGACTTCTAGTTCCTTAACCTAGAATTTAGAGCTTAATATAAGCTATCTGTTTATGTAGCCAACTATTTATCCTGGGATACATTTTATGTGTATAAATATGCTACTATTGCCCCAATCTCACCAAAATTTTTGAAATCTATATCTATACAATAATTATATAGATAAACTAAAATTAAAGTAAGGGGAGAATAATGATCAAGAATAATTTTTACCCAAACTGGCAAAAAATCTCATTACTGTTGCAATCAGGTTAAACAACAACATATTAAAACATACCATATTACTTTACACCAAATATATATTGCTATTAATTAAAATTATCTCAAAATAATAAATTCTTTGTAATTAATACTTAGCTGCAGTTGTTTTACTATTAAATCTCTTTTAAAGCTTTACAATGGCTCTCTTAAATGATAGCAATTTTCCTGTATAAAAAAATATAAAACAGTGGATGTATATACACACATATATTTGAAGCATACAATTCAAACTTTTTTTAGAATAATTTCTAAATAATCTTAGAATAATTTCTTTTAGAATAAATTCTAAAATTTAGAATTAGAATAGTTATTAAATTTAAAATAAGTCTTGTTAATGTTTGGATGAAGGATTCTTTTTAAACTCTCGAATGGATAATCTTTAACAATATAATTTCTTCAGATTTACATGCAATAAAACAAATGTACTTTGGATGAATACATACATCAATTAAATATCTTTCTAAATTTTTCTGTATGCTGATAATTAGGGAATACATGTCACGGATTTGTTCAGAGTGGAACTAATTCATTTAACATGTATTTCAGAATGTTTGTGCATAGGTAAAATATTATTTATATCATATAAGTATAATTCAGATTCATACTATAGAAGTAATATAGAAGGATTTATCAAAATATAAATTTTTTGTGCCAAGATAAATTAAATATTGCAAATAATAAATTATCTTTTTCCAAAATGCGAAAACATTTAATTGAGAGTAAGTTTGAAAATTCACATATACAAATTAAATAAATAAATTTAATTATATCATATATAATATCATATAAGTATAATTCAGATTCATAGTGTCTAGAAGGATTTATCAAAACACAAATTTTTTGTGCTTAGATAAATTAAATATTGCAAATAATAAATTATGTTTCTCCAAAATGCCAAAACATTTAATTGAGAGTAAGTTTGAAAATACACATATCACACAAATTAAATAAATAAATTTATATTAATTAAATATCTTTCTAAATTTTTCTCTTTGTTGATAATTATGAAATAAATGTCATGGATATGATAAGAGTGGAACTAAGATATTTAACATATTTGCACAATGTGTGTGCATAGATAAAATATTATTTATATCATATTTAAAAAGTGTAATTCAGATTCATACTGCCTTTAGAAGGATTTATCAAAACACAAATGTTTTGTGATCACAGATAAATTAAATATTGGAAATTATAAATTTTCTTTGTCCAAAGTGCACTTCAAAATCATTTAATTGAAAGTTAGTTTAAAAACACACATTTTATACAAATTAAATAAATATATCAAGATTAATCTTTCTGAATTTTTCTGTATGTTGGTAATTATGAAATAAATTTCAGGGATATGTTCAGAGTGGAACTAAGCCATTAAACATATGTTTTGCAGAATGTGTGTGCATACGTAAAATATTACTTATATCATATTTAATAAGTATAATTCAGATTCATACTGTCTTCAGAAGGATTTACCGAAACACAAGTTTTTTGTGCCTAGATAAATTAAATATTGCAAGCTATAAATTTTCTTTTCCAAAATGTCTAAACATTAAATTGAAAGTAAGTTTAGAAATACACATATCATGCAAACTAAATATATTTATATTAATTAAATATCTTTCTAATTTTTTTAATATGTTGATATTTATGAAAGAAATGTCAGGCATTAATTTTCAAAGTGGAACTAAGCCGTTTAACGTACGTTTTGCAGAATGTGTGTGCATAGATAAAATATCATTTATATCATATTTAATAATTACAATTCAGATTCATGCTGTCTTTAGAAGGACTTAAGAAAAATCACGAGATAAAACACAGGAAACGAGAGACTGGCTTGGTCTTTGGGAATATACTTCAAACGGTAACATAAGATTTTTTAACAGAAAATTGAAAAGGACTTACCATACAGTTTTTGGGTAACTTCTTCTTCAATACCGCTATCCAATAAAATAATGTTAAGATCTTTACTTATCCATTTTTTTTTATATAAAACACAGACACGATGACAGTGGAAAAAAAAGCCCGCTCTATGACATACCAGGGTCGAAAAGATAAGGCGCTAAAACGTATTGACCAATCAGAATATCCCCCGTTCCTAGCGAAAAGAACATCAACTAATTTTCACTCAAAGACGATCGAACGTTATCAGTATTTTGGGAAACAGGAAGCAGGACATGGAATTCGCGGAAAACGAATACTTAAAGAGCGTTTTTGCGTAAATACCAGTGGATTTCGATGCAAATACATCGAATCCATGAATTTTTCCTTTCACTCCGACATTGATTACTTTTTTCGCTCACTTGGATTAAGCATGTAATGTTTTCGTCGTGTTCTTAGAATTCGTGTTGTAGACCCATGTTATAAAGGCGTCAACTGTAATCTGTAAAAAAGAAAAAATGAAATTAGTTATTTATTTAGTGCGAGTTGACAGTGAGACCAACGTCAGTTTTATGTAACAAATGTGATACTGCATTAAGAGTTCAATAAGGGTAATAAGCTTTTTCTCAGAAGTTACATCACGAACGTTTTCATTTACAAAAGCGACATGATTTTCACCGGAGCAGGGTACATTTTTGGCTTTTAAACGTAAATGATGCATCCTGTTTCATGTAGGTTTTTTAATTTAGATAAAATTTAATAAAGTCGTGTGTAAGATAACTGCGCTAATGCATTGTCCACGCTTTGAAAAATGCAAGATAAAATTGTTGTCAACATCATGTAATGCTATTTATGTGGTATATACTATATATACTGAACCTCAATGTGGTATATACTAAACCTCGCAAAACGAATTATTTGATGTAGAAATCAGGCATTTTTCGAAAGAGAAAAGTTTTGTCTGCATACCATAAAGTTCTTTCTTTTTTGATCGCCAGTCACATTGACGTAGTTTTTGTGTCATGTTGCAATCGCCTAAAATTTGCACTCATGACGTCAGCTTTAAGCCACGATTCAAGTATTTTTTCACGTTTTGAGATTCCTCATTACTGGGTTTAATTCGAATTATATATGTATAAGGAAAATATGCATTTCCCACCATGCGGAGAACGGGTACACAGCTAGTATTTTTATTAAATTCTGTGGTGCTAAGTCGTAAATTCATACAAACCATTCATACACCGAAGAATTCGAACAAACCTTGTTGGACTCCTAAAATGTAATTCTGGATTTATGAGTAGATTTAGAAATAAAAAACTGATGTCGAAAATAACAAGGAAAGGCTTGTTAAATTGCCGAAATTAGAAGTACCAAATTTCTATGGTGATTTCGATTCGTGGATATCATTCAAGGAGTTACTTCAGTCATTCATTTTCAATAATCCTAATTTTACGGATATTGAAAAGCTTCAGAATTTGCAACGTGCTTGAAAGGAGCCGCATTTAAACTCATAACAGGATTTTCATTATAGGATGAAAATTTAAAAAACTGTGGGAGATTCTTTGCAATCGTGTGAAATAAACGTCAACTGGCAATAAGCAAATTAAATAAAGTTTTTATTCTTAGGTTAAATAAAATTGACGATAACGAATCTATGTTACAATTGATAGAAACAGTCAATGAAAGTGTTTGAAATTTAAAAACGGTAGGACTTGAATCCAGTTCGCTAAGGGATTTAATTTTTGTTAATTTTATTTTATGTTAACGGAACTGGATAGTTCTGTTAGGCAAAGATGGGAACTAAGCATACAAGGGAATCACATAATTCCCGATTTAGACTCTTTTAGATTCACACTGAAGAAGGCATTTAGTATGACTAAGATGGAAGGTAAACAAATGATTTTTAAGAAAAATTGGAAGGTCATTGGGATAAAGAAATCAAGTGTTATGAACTCTGTTACAGTTCATGATAGCAAGTGTTGCTTGTTTACAAGGGCATCAGTTATTCAAATGTCCAAAATTTAACAACATGAATGTTCAGGATAGATGGGAGTTAGTTAAATCTAAATCCTTATGCGAAAATTCCTTGAGAAGTAATCACGACGTTCGAAATTGCCAAATTAGCATTAAATGCAAGGCACGTTCTTTAACCCACCACAGTTCTTTATATGTTTTTAAGCAGAATTCTGCGAATCAGATTAACAAAAATGGGAAATAATCTGTTTCAAATAGTGCTCAAAGCCTAAACGTAACTGGAAATTTTAATGTTCTGTTATTTACAGCTCTCATTAAGATTAAATCCTGCTGGTAAAATTATTCAATGCAAAGCATTAATTGATAATGCCTCACAAAGTTCGTTAATTTCAAAACTATGCGCAACAACTCTAAGTTGGCCATTATCAGACACAACCCATCAGTTGGTAGGAATTAATGGCATACCAACAGAGACTTGTTTATCTACGACATTGGAGTTTTCACCTCATTTTTCGAATCGACTTCAGCCCTTAATGGCACTCGTTGTTAATATGGTCACCATCCCACTTCCAAACTTCCAGTTATGCAAAGTGACATGGCCTCATATTCGTAATCTCAAATTAGCCGAACCAGACTTTCAGACAGCAAGCAAAATTGATCTGCTCTTAGAAGCAGATATATTCGGATCCTTAATTATTGGACCAGCAATGCAAGGACAGCCTGGTGAACCTTTCGCCATCCCCACTAGCTTGGGAGACATGTTGACAGGAAAATCAGAAGTCTTTCCCAAGAGCCAAAGTCAGATGTCAGTCAGTTGTAAAGCTTTAAAAATACAATAAGTCGTTGTTATAAAATCGGTAGCCCATTGTGAACCTGCCAGTTCCCGAGACCCTGCGTATGAGAACAATTTTTCGTCTGTTGTCAAGTCAGTAGAAGAAAACATGTATGTCGATAATGGTTCAGCCTCCCCAGACAGCACATAAGCTTAAATCAAGCTTGACATTTCCTTGAAGTTGACGTATTAATGCAAGCTTGACAGTTCAACTCATTTTAAGCTCGCAGCAAGCTTGCAGGAGTCAAGTTGAATTGTCAAGCTTAAATACAGCTTGATTTAAGCTTGACAAGTGATACTATAGCTAGATTTTAGCTTTCAAAGTGCGCAGTGATGGCGCCATCCGTGAAAGAGAATGGACATTAATTGTCTAGCGTCCTCAAGTTTGCTGAACGTTCGTAAAAGATGTGTTTTATTTTATTACCAGTGCCATATTACCGGCAGGGCAATATGGCAACTGCCCGGGGCCTACAGGTTTTAGGGCCCAAAAATCTTACATCTTACACTTTTGTAGTTTTAAAATAAAATTACAAAGGATAAAAAAATTCAGAAGTTAAATAATTTTTTTAATTATAAAGTATGAACAATGAAAATAATTCAAATTTACATTTGTATAAATTAATTTAAACTTATTTTTAATTCTTCGAAATGCTCTATATCGATATAGCATACCAATATGTAGGAAAATAACTAACCAAATTTGTAAAGAGAATTTTTAGCGTTAAAAAACAGCAAAATTTTTCAATTATTTGTTATTTTAAGAAATATTTACAAAAAATGACTAAAGTGTTTGTATTCCATACATGTTAGCAACTGTGATATAACATTTCGAAGTAACGTTTAACTATCTGTTGTTTCTTTGATTTCAGATTACTTAACACAAAATTTGTGTTAAGTAAGTAAACCCATTCTATATTTCCAAATATAGAAGTTCTTCAAAATAAAATACAATTATACTACGAAATTGATTTCAAAAGCAGTCGTTTGTCTCGATTTTGGGAAGTAGTATTGCTCATGAGTGTTGCGGTACTGAAAGTTTTAAAACGTGTGCTGCTTAAGTTTATATTATGTTTATTTCCCTATTAGTAGAGTCTCTAAATCACACATAACATTATTTTAATTTTGATGCATCCCATGGAAAAATAAAAGAAACAAATAACACATCACCCACTTATCAATCTGACGAGAAAACAGGGTGATAAGTCACTTCAAACTTTAGTCATAGCTGCACAAGGCTGAGTGGTTGAATGAATAGCGTGCTCGACTGTTAGCCCAAAGGTCCCGGGTTCTATTCCAGCCTCGAAACAGATTAAATTAAATTGAAATTTCAGCGTAGAGGGGGAAAATGCGTGGCAAAGTAAAATATGTGGGGCGAGTTCGGCGACCGGCGCCCCGTGTATTTAGGAAATTTTTTTTTTAGGAAAAATTTTTAAGCTTGAAATTAAGCTTGAAATGTCAAGCTTAATGCAAGCTGGGCAAGTGTAAAGTAGAACACTTGATTCAAGCTTGCATTAAGCTTACACGCTTGAAATTTTCAAGCTTAATTCAAGCTTATTGACTTGATAAATCAAGCTTGCTGCAAGTTTGATGCAAGTTTGCTGTGCTGTCTGGGTCAGTTGATTCCACGAAAGCTCTGATTTTTGAAATTCCAAAGTCATTTAAATCGGGAGAATCTCATTTAAGAAAATGTTTTTCGAACTGTCAAGACTCTATATCTCATCTACCTGAGTCATTTAAAGCGCAAACAGCTTCGTATTCATTAAACCCGATTATTCCCAGCGAATTTCAAATATTGACTGAAACCAATTCTATTTCCAATGTCCTTTTCTCGATTTATAACCTGTTCCCAGCCTGTACACATTCAAGTTCATGACTTCTGTAATACGTCGACTAAAGAATTTGCAGAGCTAATCGATCTCAAAATCTTGAGTAATCTAAGTCAAGTCACGTTGGTTTCTGCTAAATCGGCAATTTAGCCTTTCACGCCTGTTACATGGCCAAGGCTGGAAATTTGTTCAGCTCTTCTTTTGGCGGAATTAATCAATGCTGTAAAAGATATCCTACCATTTACGATCCATGAACCTTTTCTGTGGACAAATTCGACAAGTACTCTTTTGGATTCAAAATCTACCACCTAAAGGAATCCAGTTTGTTCAACATCGAGCAAACCAAATTCGAACCTTAACAATCACAACAGACTGTCATCACCTTCCAGGTAAATTTAACCCTGCTGATTGCGCAACACGTGGCCTCCATCGGTACCAATTAAATACCTGCGACACTTGGTAGTCTGGTCCCCAATGGTGGTTCGAATCATCAGACCCATATTCGTCGATAAATGTGTTCATTAAAAACGATGCATCCGAAGAATCTGATAGTCAAATTCATCCGGTGACATTAAAGCTTGCGAAAACTGGGACATACATACTCGTTTCTCTTCTTGTACGAAATAAAGAGTTGTCGCTTGGATAAAATAGTTTGGAGATATGCTAATTCCTTTTCGAAAGTTACCGGCGCTTTGAATGTCAGCGAACTCTCCGAGGCCTGTAAAGCTGTTGTTAAATTTGTGATAAGTACAGAATTTGCAGAAGACTTATTTACGTTAGTGAATTACAATTCCTTGCCCAAATCGAGCATATTCTTGTTGTTGACTATCTTCTTAGATTTAGACTTTGTGTTGGATTACGCTTATAATTAAAATTAAAACTTCCTTTCGATGCTAAACCTCAAATGCTCCTAGCGAAATCGCATAAAGAAAAGTCAGTCACAGAAGCATTTTTACGCACTTTGAAGTGGTTTGTTGCTAGACATGCTTGGCCGTCTGATATTTATTCGGACAATGACTATAATGTCGTTGGTGCCTCTTCTTATCTAAAAACTTCACATAAATTAGCGCAAGATGCCATAATCTAGAACTGTCCGTCAAACCTTGACCTGTTGTGGCACTTCCTCATCGGGGTTCCGTTACACCACTTCCACTAACCTTCTACCGAACTCATCGCTAACCCAAATCTTAGTCTTTCTTGCATGTTTAACTTTTTAGGAAAACTGCAGTTGGCTATCTAGCAGAGGCGGAAAAGAAAATATCTGTATTCCTTCTGCATCACCACACAGCCTAGGCCAGACAGCTTCTATCGTCCGTTCCAAGAGTTTACTCGTCTGTCTTCGATGACGTCGTCACCTCCCCCCTTGTTTAACTTAGTTGCTTAGGAAAGGTGGGTGAGGGTACATAGCCCTGTGCAGCCCTTCTGAATCTGCCAGTGGTCCTTTTTAACGAATCGGGGTTTGTATAGTATAGCGAATATTGCCTCCCCAGAACAAAAACACCAGCGCGAACTCAGCGCTGGTGTTTTTGTTCATAAGTGGAAATTTTTTTTGACTGCATGAGCAAGTAACCATGTTTAAATTATATTTAAAAGTAATACCATCATCTAAATATTTTCTTTTTATATCAAGATTTTTAACAATGGGAAAAGCTGAGACACTTTCGAATTTAAATACTCTCTAAAGTGCTGCATATTAAAAACATTTCATAATTCACGAGTGCCGCCCAGTTGGTATAGTGGCTTCAGAATCATTCCATCACGCCTTGTGTTCGAATCCTGTCTTGAGCATGGGTGTGAACATATCCGTCCCTACATAGGGGGGTAACTCTGGCCGGCCACAGCGTGTCCTCATAATAAAATGGTCACTATACCTTCGGGCAGCTGTAGTTGACAATGCCTAATCGAAAAGTGTCCTCCCGTAGGAAAAAAAGAAAAAGAATAATTAATTCATGTGTCTGCCTATTTTTTTCCATGATGCATTACGGTGGAAAATATATCATATTTCATGAGTACCGTATTGGTCTTCTTTGCTTTATAAAACGCTTTTTTCGAATTGAAATTTATATTAAAATCGCCGACTAAAACTGTTTTAAAATCTTCGTCGGGCATATTCTAATTATACTTGACTGTGAATAAATTCTGTTTGGAATTCACATCGTAATCCGTGAGTGTTTTGTATTTGTCTTTCTTGCTCCATGTCGCACTTCTTCAAAATTGAAATCTATATTAAAATAGCCCTCTAAAACTGTTTTAAAACCTTGCCAAGCATATTCTAACCATATACTTAACCTTTGTTTATAATACTATAGACACTTTCATAGACGCTAATATTCCCACTAAGCAAATAGTAGGGTTTTGAAATTTCTCACCAAATATGGAAGATTGCTGCGCGCAGTTTCGGGGGTGACTTATTTTTCGGGGCTAAAGAAATAAATTATCAAAAATGGCCAACCTCGGCGATTCTCGATTCTTAACATTTTAGCAGGCTACTCTTGAAAAGTGATTCGCCCTTTCGCCAGGTAGACAAAAATCCTTGTCTGAAATTAATATCACTCAAGAGCTGAAACATACTTTTTTTTTTTTGCCAACTTTCCCTTAATGTTATAGATTTAAAAAAAAACAAAGAAAAAAAAAACTGAAAAAGATTTTCATGAATTTGTGTTCGGTACATTTTAATGCAAAATTTTCATACGTTTCTTAATTTTCCTTGGAGATTTGAAGGCAAATATCAAAACAATGTTTTGGCCTGTTAACCCTAGTGTCGACTATCTGATTTATTAAACAAACGACTTGCCATAAATAATCAAGGGATATGATTATTTGCTAGCATGTTTTAATCAGAATAGCATATGTTTGTTTTCAAAAGTTTATTTAGTTAACTGAATAATTATGTATTGTAAAATGTATTGACAGAATGTAAGTGACGGCTTGCAAAAAAATGGGTACCGATGCTTTGAATAACGAAATTATTTTTATTTTAATTACCCACAACACAATTTAACACAGAATTATAAAGACCTAGGGCAAAACGCTGCCGCGCATGATCAAGTCCGGGTCTTCACTCCCGAGGGTGGCAAGTGGCGCTCTTTTGCTGTTCACTAGAAGCGCTATACACTCCCACTCTGGCCCCGGCAAGGAGACAGAACTGGAGTTGTCAAGTGTTATTGAGACTGCTTTGGTAAGGGCTTTAGGCTTGGACCTCTTACGAATGTCCCAAAGCAATCGAAATAAAAGTTACGATCCAACAACGTTGAAATCAAAATGAATCGGTTTAAACGAATTCAAAATTAAACAAATGCTTATGACAATGCCCCGCAACAATCGAAATAAAAGTTAGGATCCAACAACGTTGAAATGAAAATCCATCTGGTTAAACGAATTCATAATAAACGCTTACAAAAAAACAAACAATCTAAAACACCCAAACACTTTTAAAATACGATTTCACAAATGTCACGCCGTTAACATTCAAAAACACTCCGGTGACAGCAATGGGGAAAAACAGTGACTTCCAGAAACAATACAATGTTTACGTTCTCATGGCAGAGTGTTGCCAATTTCTAAACAAAAATAATTCCTACAAATAGGTGTTTAAGTGTTGTGCAAACAAAATTTTACACATTCTCAACATATTTGCCCAAAATCTATCAAATTTTTTCGTTTAAATAGAACTTAAATATTAAATAAAACTCCTTGCATTGCTTGTCAAGCAAGAGGAGTATTTTCTCCCGTATATGACGTCATCTAATCGATCTACGCGAGAGATTATGTTCAGTGATTTTTTTTCAAAAAATAGAGGAAAGAATCGTCTTCGTTTCATTATGATTGATTAAAAATGAGTCCCGCAGAGGTCTGGGTGCAAAGCTCCGTTCCCATTAGAACACGGCAAGTGAAGCAGCATCCGGCTTGACCAGTGCTTGGGAGGGCCAATTTCTTCTCGGCTCGACAACTGTGGGACCGTGTACGCTAATGGGAGCTGGTGCACTTAAAATCTGTCGTGGCTCCAATGTCCTCCAAGTTGTTAAATGACACCTCTGGGGGTGCCGGTTTCAGGGGGTTGGTTTCTCCTCTGGGATTGTTTCAAAATTAGGGGACCACGGGCTAAATCGTACTTTCTCCCACTGTGCCCTAAAAATAGAAGGCGCATCCCATCTGCCTATCGCCTCCCTACTTAGGGGGGATCTGGTACCGCCGTTTGCAGTTTTCAGGGGGCATCGGAAACAACAACAACAATATAGATATGCACACTCCATCCAATAAAAATTGCAGACTTACTAAACCTATTTTTCTTTTCTCTCTTTAAATTAGTATGCTTTATTCTTTAAAAAAAGATCGGAGGTAGTAAATGATCATTCAAGTGATATCCCTCAAAAAATTTTTGATGATTTTGGGTAATTTTGGGAAGTAATATTTTCAAAATATTAAGTCTCCTTCAATAAATTTTAATATTTTTAGTATATATATGGAGAGTTAAAAACTAAATCGAAAGAGTAATCAATTTTTTTAACACAAGAACAAAATATGTAAGCAAATACACGTTTAGTGTCTGAATTATTAAAATTTTTAAAATCAATATTAATTCAAATACATTACCTAACTTACTTTAATTTTCCAATGCAAGTGTATAGTAGTTTATCTATAAGAAAGACATTCACGTTGAAAAAAAAATTATAATACATGTATTTACTGAGAAATAAACTTTTATTATTAAGGATGAATTATTAAAAAGAAAATTTAAACGAACGAATCGTGTTTTTAAAATTTAAATTACAACACTACGAGGGCATTTGTAAATCTGCCACGTTTTCACATCCAATTACGCAATTGAAACTCTCTTCTTCAGGTATAGGCAACCTGCAGAACATTATGGGCCAAACTTTAGGATTTTAATGAATTCACGGACCTTAGATAAAAGGTTGCTGTAACAAAAAAATAATAATGAAACGGTGTATGTTAGATTTATAAAGTTTTATACTAAAGTTACATGAATAAGAAAAATACCATATTGATTACTATGCATTATCGAATAATATTGATTATGTCTATTATCACAATTGAGAACATTTCCTATTTTTTGAGGATGATTTTAAAATGGTTTGCGGGCCGGATTAAAATGGTTTGCTGTCCCCTCCAGCTCGAGGGCTGGGCTTTATCCAGATGTGCTCTAATTAACCATCATACGCGTCCAACGTCTATCAAACATGACAGTGCTTCAGATAAATGGTATTTTGAAAACTGATTATTTTGATACTGTATCCAAAATATTTAATATCAAGTGATATACTTCCGAAAAATACATCATGATTTAAAAAAAAAAAAAAAAAAAAAAAAGTTTTACTCAGTGACGTCAAGTGCACACAGTGAAGGAACATCAAGGAATCTGTAATACATCCGTCTGTAGATTAAAACTACTGTTCACAGAATACAAGAATGAACATCCGTTTTCAAATTCAAATCAGCAACAACTTTAAAAATAATTCTTGATAACTGAACGGTACAGAGAATTAAGTTCCTTATCTTTGCAGTCCAAAATACTTTTTTAATTATCACCACCTTTAAACTTTCCCATCCTGATAATTTTTTGAGTATAAAAGAACTGCTGCGGCATGAATATTCAGATTACAGGACAATTCCTCCTATTCAAAAGTACTTTGTTTCGGGTAAGTTATATTTAATTTGCTCGCTAAATTATTCTACTCTCATTGCTTGAAGGAAAAGTATTGGTAGATTTCTCTTTAGATTTAAAATTTTATAAAATTTATTTTTGTTGAAAAAAATGTCTTCGGAAACAATTCTTGGACAGTTTTCGTTCGCATCTTTAACTAGGATTCTGTACCTAAGACTCTTAGGTACAGAAAAATTTCCACTCGACCCCAAATTACGAAGCATTTTTCGATTCCTTTATCATTAGAATTATTCTATGTAGAAACATTCTGATTGTGTCTTGCAAGGGGTTTCGTACATTAAGATTAGAAAATATTCTTTAAACTGATTATAATGAGTATAGTCACATTTTGCATCCTTAAAAAAATAGGCTTTTAGGAAATATGGGATCACTAATGTACATGCTGTAAAAAAGGGCATGCTGGGGTAAAATGAGTATAAAAAAAGGAATTTTTGTTCATGGGCTGTTATATGTTAGACATAATTTTAGACATTCACTATATTTGTCGTACTTTATGTAATGACTTTATCCCTTGTGCGCTGGAAAAACAATGCTTAGTTATAGAAGTTTTAAATGCAATTCTGCTTTAGGAAGAGCTGTTCTTTCTATAAAGATCGGGTAAAATGGGTAATAGATTAAAAAACAACAACAACAAAAAATGAATGCACGTAATTCAATTTATCTTTTCCTATCACGACTTACAAATTATTCAAATTTAAGACAATTATATCCATGGTTATTATATATAGTTTCTTGCTAAAATTTGTAGTCATATTTATTGCTGCTAAGTAAGGCGAGTAAAACATGTAGGTGTTACTTTTTAATCAAAAATATAAATTGCTTTTTTTATGGTATTTCTTTTTTAGCGAATATTTTCACACATGAGTAGGACACATTTAAACTCATTAAAAAGTTTATTAGAAACATTTGGAAAGATAATATCAACCAAGCCTAAATCTATACCCATTTTACTCCAACACATTGAAACATAATTAAAATAAAAGTATTTAAAAAAATACTTACCTTTTACTGATAAGCTAACAGTCTAAAGACTTAAAATAAATAAAAACAACAAATAATTACAGTAAGTTAGTAATAAAAACAACAAATAAAAACAACAAAGCACACATAAGATGTTACTTTTAAGAAGTTACGATTGTTTCGACCAAAAATTTCGGTCTTCGTGAGACAAGCCCTTCGACTCGAAAGGATCTATTGCACTTCTTAATTTATTTATTTTTTAATAAAAAGTAAACTTTCTTATCGATGTTTCAATACATTCACCTAATTCCCAAGCTGTTGTCCGATATTTGACAAGCAATCGTAAACTTTTTCTCTACTTATTATAAAAGATGTCTATGTGTCTCTCGGCGGCGTTACAGACATACGGTTACATGTAGAAACACCAAATTTGGTGCACAGGAAGCTCTAAACATGAAGTTGTGCATCTTTAAGTGATTCGGCCACGAGTTTTTCTCAATTTTATGTTTTATGCGATTTTGCGCATTTTTTCTCACCTAATGCTTAATAACTGCGGGTATTACGCTCGCAGCAAAACGACATTTACATCATCGGATAGAGGAAAAAATTTTCTTTTAAAAAGCTTTTTCTGAATACGCAGTATAATTTGCAGATTTTTGGGAATTTTTTATTTAAAGATGACATTTGACAAAAATTTTCGTAAAATAATTTTAAAACTATTGCTTCTTGAATTCTATCCGTCATAACTTTTTGATATTTTGGCAAGTGATAAAACAAACATTTCGTCCTCTTTCAAAATAAAAACGTGAAACTTATATAAATTAGCTGATTTTTTACAAATGTTAATGTTACAGAATGTTTATAATTTAATAGCATGAACATGGACTGTTTACGCCATTACAGAAATCAATGATGGCACGATAATTTAGGTAGGGTTGCCACAGAAAAGATTAAAAACACTATGTTTTTTCAACCTCTCGATAAGCTTTTAAATGGGGCACCACTTATGTGACGTCAAGAGCTTCGTGATTTCGACACGATTTTACGAATTTATTCCAGCTCTTTCTTTCTCACAAGGAGACGATATTTTGATTAAAACTTACGATAAACTTAAGAAATTTGCGATTGTTATTATAAGTGGTATTCCAATCCGTTGCTTATTTAAAAATTGAAATGTTTTAACGCAGCTGAAAATATTCTTCATTTTAATAGTTACAAAGTTCGTTTCAAAGTTCGATACATTAAAATTTTTCTATTTACTTTTTTTATTTTTGGCATTTAATCATGCCGCAGCCATATATGGTTCCTAACACATGCATGTTGCGGTTATAATTTTATTTTAACATTGGACTACGTTCCTCCATAACTGTCCTATGTAAAACGAAAAATTTTTCTAAATCGCTGTAAGTTTCAATATTATACAGTTTGAAAACTACTGTGAAAATTAACCAGATTAACTTTCTCAACTACTCGGGTTTCTTTTACGGCAGTTAAACATTGTTCTCATAAAATAAAAAGGGCTTTAAATTTGTAAACTCTGCAACCCTAACATCATGCCGCAATTAAAGCTATTCTGAATAGGTCCTCGAGATTACACTATGTTCATCAGGAGACAGAACGATGACTAGCTATATAGGATATTTAAATTCGTATCGCTTGAATATTTTAGACCAAGACGGTGCTAATTACCGCCCCGCAAGAATTATGCAAAAATTAAATATATATGGAGAGCTTTCTTAATGGCAACTATAACGTGAAATTATTAATTTTTATGCTAATACGTAAATTGCAAAGAATCATCATAGAATAAAAAGGCGCTATTTGTGCTAAATAATCTAAGCTGTTTCTTTAAATTGAGCATTAAAGAGGGAGAAGCGAATATAGATAGCATTAATGTACGTATTAGATAGTATTAGTAGGTTTGCAAGAATTTGTAAGAATAAATCACAATATACCACGTTCATAAATATTTCATGAAGTTAAGTATTCTGTTCATCCTGTTTCGAAGGTTCTTTTACAAGTAACTAAACGAAAAGTATTTTGATTTGCGTTAATATATCCAGTAGTAATTTCGATGGAGGAGATTACTCGAAATTTTTCAAAAATGAAATTCTGTTTTATCACATCTAGTTATCAGCATATTTTAGTAAAATATTCGCTTCTTCCCGCATGAACAGCGGGTGTGCAGCTATTTTAAAATAAAACGACTGTCCATTTCATGTGGTTCTGAGGTATTTAAGGGAATAATTCCGTAAGCAGGGGCCGGTTTAGTTCGCGACTTTTTCTTTTTACCAACGTCGACCTTGGCGACTTTTTTTCTTGGCACTTCTTTCTTTTTTTCATATGAAGAGTGGGGGAGCAGTTATTTTAAATTACACTGCTCAAAACAATTAAAGGATATTGTAAGTTTTATATAAAATAAAGATATAAGCGAATTTTTTTTTGCCGAAAATGGAAGAAGAGGAAGAAAAGGAAGAAGAGGAAGAAATGGAAATTTGCCGAACAAATGCAAATTTTTCTGATTTTCAAACTGTGGAGTATACTAATTTTGAGTTCGACGTCAAAAACGTCTCTTCAGCGGCAGCGAATGAAATTGGACTTTCAACTGAATAAAAGACAATGAAGACAAGGATGATCGGCATTCAGTGACTGCTTTGTTTCGATGAGTACGATGTCTCAGCGAAGTCATTTAACCGATTCAGAAGTTTTGAGAGTGTTTGGTAGGTTAGAAGGGGGCAAACTCAAGCCGAAGTAGCGCAAGCCATTGGAGTGTCACAAAGTGTGATTTCCAGGATCTGGAACCGGTTTTTGGCGACTGGAAGTGCAGGCCGAAGACCTGGGCAAGGTCGTAGACGGGCAACAACGCCCAATGAAGATCGTTATTTAGTATTAACGGCTCGGAGACACAGGAATATGAACGCTACTCTTCTCCAACAACACGTTCGCTGGGCTACTGGCACCACGGTTTCAACTCAGACTGTCCGAAACCGGCTCCATGGTGTAGGTCAGTATGCTCGCCGACCGATTGTATGTGTTAGACTAACATCAAGGCATCGTCGCGACCGCAGGGAGTGGGCAACAGAGCATGTGAACTGGAGGAGAAATGAATGGAGCAATGTTCTTTTTTCTGACGAGTCCCGTTTTTCAGTTCATCCTGATAATAGGCGTATTTTCATCTGGAGGGACCGTGGCAGTAGGAATAATCCTGCGTTCGTGCACGAAAGTGTCAGCTTTGGCGGTGCGGGAGTGTTGGTGTATGGTGGCATCTCCATTGACGGGTGCACAGACCTCTACATCATTCGAGATGGACCTCTGACTGGTCGCCGATATAGGGATGAGATCCTCAGACCTATTGTAGTCCCTTACGCTGCAGCAATCGGAGATGACTTCATTTTAATGGACGATAACTGGAGGCCACATCGTGCTAACCTGGTGGAGGATTTCCTTTTCGAGGAAGGAATCGTACGAATGGAATGGCCAGCGTATTCTCCAGACATGAATCCAATAGAGCACGTTTTGGACGCTCTAGGAAGACGAGTTGCTGGCCGCCAACCACCCCCACAAACTCTCTAAGAACTGGAAAGAGCTCTTCTGGAAGAGTGGGACAGAATACCCCAACTCGTGATTAATAGCCTCATTGACTCCATGCCTCAAAGGTGTTCAACGTTGCTGGCCGTCCGTGGAAACCATACCCCCTACTGAAAATGATTTCCTTTGAAGACAACACCTTTTCTTATTCTTTTTTCTCATATGCACAAAATATGTTTTTTTCCTTTTCTACACAAATGCGCAATAAAATGCCTTTTTTTCTGCCAAACATGTGTAATTTATTCTCATATAACCTACTACGTCTGTCGACCATGTATCAATCAGCTAAAAAGTTTCTCAGCCACAAGATCCACCCAAAACCGCAATATCCTTTAATTGTTTTGAGCAGTGTACAAAAATGTCCATTTCACATGTATAGTGTCTGAGGTATTTAACTCTAAAACGGGAACCTAAAAAACAATATAATGTGGAAATAAGACATTTTGAAAGTCAGGAGTTCACTGAAAACGGTCAAATTTTCCACTTTTTTGATAGCGAACGACACTGAGATAGTTTTTTTTGTGTCATTATATTGGAATGATCTCGGGTTAGGACACATTTGACGGAACCTTTACGTCAAGAGTTTCATTTTGCTTTTTTTATAGTCCACATCACTGGAATTAATTGTGAGGAAAATTTTCCTTTCCTACCATGCGAAGAACGGGCACTCAGCTAGTATAAAATAATTCAAAAAATGATTTTATGCAACTACCTGATTTCAAGCCGTCATGGTGTATTATCTAGGATTGATGTGCTCCAGATTTTTCAGACATTTGAGTTGGAAAATATACTGTAAACGATTCGTTTCGTGTGACTTCATTTGGATTTCTTTCAGGTGATACCATATCGAGGAAAACATGAGATTGATGTCAGTGGTACTCCTGTCGGCACTAGCTGCGTGCGTTTACGGCAATCGATGTGCACCGTCGGAAGACATGCCCAGAGGTTGCAGATGCTGGGATCAGCCGTGGTGGTTTGGTAAACCAGGGAAGATTACGATAAGCTGCTGTGGATGCGTAGAGAACCCACCCAAAATCGAAGAAATTGCATCGGTGCTCAGAAGAAAGTTTCCCGCGAACACCACTGAGATTGAAAGCTTAACTATTCGAGACTTCAAAGGTCAGGATGCCCTATCGTCTGCGATTTTCGAGGGACTACGCGTCAGAGTTCTGACAATTGAGAACTCCCGATTCGAGCGCTGGGCTGATGAAGTGGGAGGACCAGCGTTTGTTGGACTAGAAGAAAGTTTGAAGGTGAGTACTTCGCCTAGTTACTCTTAGGAGTTAAGGTACTTCCATCTAATTTATTATACTCTGTTTACCCTCTCAGAATCGTAAATTCGTGTACAAGCCAAAATTACTATTTCGGTTTCATATAGAAAATGCATATCTTTATGAAGTGTGACTCAAATACAGTATATAATAATAACTTCTCTAATTTCATTCGCGTGTTGTATGTTTTCCGAAAAACTAATAAACTATTCACTAAACTACAATAGAAAGTTGGTTCACACTCGAATACATTTTTAAGTGATATCGAATACATTTTCCCCTACATTGTGTTCGAAACTGCAATACCAGAAATAAAATTATTGTTTTCTTCATTAAATTCAAACAAATAAAAATTTAAGAAGTTTTAAACGGCAAAGAAGTTGCGCCCAAATGCTGGATTCATATTTCTTACATTTTACAAATATACACGTTGTTTTATTTCAATAAAAATAATGTGAAAAAAGGAGAGTGTGAATTTCAAAATTGATAGGTATTCATATGTTTTACATGCAGGGATGTAAACAGAAAATATTCTGGGAGGGTCCAAAACTTTCAGAATAGGTCCAATCGGTGAAAAAGGGAGATTTTTTCACAAAAAGACTTCATTATTATTTTGTTTACAAAAACTGAAATTCAGTGGGAGGTCCGGACTCCCTGGACCACCCCCCTGGGTACGTCCTTAGTTTCACCGTGTATCAAGAATTGTATGGATATCTCTTCTTTATTTGAGACAGAGAGCGGTATCCCCCCCCCCAAAAAAAAAAAAACCTTTCGGCCTCTAAGTTACGAGTTCCTGAAAATCTTGTCTTATCGTGTACGTACCTTGTAAACCTCACAGACGATAACAGACCTCAAGTCGTGTGTTGTAAGATTCCACGTTTTGGCTAGGCGAAATAGACTCGCGAAAAAAAAAACAACCGACGTTATTTTCAAATTTCTCTAAAAATAGCGCTTGAAATATTTAAATATTTGTCAAATAAATACGGTTTTAATTTCATTAAGGTATGCACTTTCATTTACGTAACCTACGACAGTTTATAAATATGAAAATTGGATTTGTAATTCGGAAAAAAATTAGAAAAATCAGTCTGTATTAAAACCGATCTTTTAAATGCTGCATAATTAAAATGTCATCTTGAATTGAATTCTATTTCTCTAAACAGACATCTATAAAACTCTATTTCAAATGAAGCTCTTCACAATCTTAAAGCCGCTTGTTGTAAGGTTATGTCGACTTAATAAATAAATAAACACACAGATACTGGTGTCCAAAATTAAGGTTCCGAACACAAAATCGGTGTTAACTGGAGAAATTTTTGTCTATTGTAATAAAATTTGGAAAGGAAATATACTATCATAGGAAACATAATAATATCTGAAAGAGATGGGTTGTTTGTTAATATATACAGCTTATCAAACACAGTCAAATCATAATCCCTCATATTTCGGGAAAGGCCCGTCTTATATAGAGTGCGCACACCGCGCACTCCTGTGGAAGCCTTACAACGAGCCGTCAAACTGTGTATGAGGGCGACGAAAAATGCTTGTGACATAAATCCTATTTTTTCAAAAGCGAGATTTTTAACACATGTACGGTGCTAGAAGTGGTGTGGACGTCAGATGGATTTCCTAGACCATCCTAAATATGTTTTTTAGGACCAAAATCCGGAATACGATCTAATTCAACTGATTCAAAATCATGAACAATATGAGCTCTGTGAGGCCTCACTTTATCGTCACAGGGGCATAGCGAGAAATTGTTCATGGGTGGGGGGGGTTAAGACTACTAAAACTCATATATATATGTATAGGTGTGTGTGATAATGTAGTGAAGAATATACATTTTGTATGTCAAAAAATTCCTCATGGGGGGGTTATGACTTCCCTACCCCCCCCCCCCTTGGCTACGCCCCTGGGTCCATGAGAAAGGAATCTGGTCCTGTAGCAGTCCGTCTTTCCCATAATCATGTGCGGGGACACCATAGGCGTCGCAGTCTGTAAATTATTGGGGGGGGGACCAAAGGGGGTGGGGGGTTCCGGACTTCTTCCCCGAAATTTTTCCTTTTTGTTTCTAAAATGATAATGATATAGTTTTTAGTGAAAATTTTTGCCTTTTTTATCGTTTGGGCCCCTTTCAAAATGTTTTTCTGGATACGTGCCTTCTAAACAAAGTTGGGTGAAATACATAAAAAATGTATTTTCGATACAAAATACAAATTACATTTCTTCAAACACAAAAAATTACAAAATGCAAAATACTTTCTAAATTGAAAAAATACTAATGGTCCTGTATCAGACCATCTTTCCCATAGTCATGTGCGGGAACACAAATCAAAGAAATGTCGTGCAGAGGTGTGCGGTTGCGGAACAGGATTCCGCCCTAAAAAAAAAAGACTCCCTCTTCCACCAAACTCGTCGATTTCCCTTTCGTTGGTGGAAAGATACGGAGTTATTCGTCGCTACATTAGTGATTCTCGGCGAGTCTTCAAGTGTATAGAACGTAACATAACACCCACTTCAGGTGTAGATTTGCATATGTTACAAAGAAAGACATTTTGAAGGTTATTTTATACTGTAAAAGTCAACATGTTTTCATGTTTTCTGATCTTTATGAATCCTTTTTTTTTTCTAGGAACTGTACATTTTGAGGTCCATATTTGTGAATGAATCCTACAGCGGTCAAACTGAAATGCCTGCCCCGTTCTCACTGGGTCACCTCCGCCAAGTGACAAAAGTGAAGATCTTCAAGAACAGCCTGCTGGTGTTCGGCAACGACTGGTTCGGAAACGGTGGGGGCTCAGTGGACGAGCTGGACATCGAGCAGAACGACATTCACGTCATAGGGGAGGAAGCTCTCGTTGGTCTGACGAACATGCGCAATTTCAAAGCGGAACTGAACCACATCAGCGAATTGAAGAGAAGTATGTTCCCTGAAGACTCGAAACTGAGACTTTTAGACGTACGGTAAGTTTCAAACATCCCTTTCTTTTTACTTGCACTTTCCGACAATGTTAGAAAGTACTGAAAAAACACTCAAAATACTGGTGTTAAGTGTAAAAATAAATAAAAACTTTGTGAAAAACACACACATAAAATGTTCACTATGTATTTGAACACATTTCACTTGGTTTGGATACTATGACACAAAGTAAACATTTACAGAAATTTACTTGCCCTTTTGGATAGCATGACGCAAAAGATAAATTAAATTATTGAAATATATTCATTTGAATACATAATACAGGTTGAGTGAAAGTGTGATAAATTTGACAGCGTATTTGATAAGTAAAAGCATTGCTTGCATGAGCAAATCTTCTTCAGAAAATAAAACAAGTGTAATTGTAATAGCATTTAAAAGCAAATCTTATAAAGTCGCACTACGGCCTCACTCAAAATTTGACATGTTTTTTTAAGACCCATATTTAAAAGCCATATAGCTATAAAGTAAAATGCTGTGTCAAAAACTTTTAGCCCGTGAAGAGTTTTTGTATGGGGTTATATCATTACTTTTTAGAGGTATGATCAGAAGATAATAAAAAAAATAAGTAAAAGTAAAAATAGTCAAATTTTTCATTTGGAGCTCAATATGAAATGAAAGGAATGGAAATTTGTATCCTTTCATGCATTACAAACGAAAAGGGTCAAGCCGGATAAATATTATGATTCGCCCCAATGGCAACCTGAAGCGAAACTTATATATTGCGATCGACTTGGTGTACCAAGTCGATCGCAATATATAAGACATATATAAGAAACACCATGAAATTTCATATGTGTTTTTCTTCCGCATTCCGATTTATTCTCGAGATACGGAAAATAATAAGCGGGCGCATGATTATCTTTCAAAGTAATATATCTCGTAAATTAATTGAGCTAGAGATATGAAACCAACGCGAGACTTTAGGAAACCCTAAAGAGTACATTTTACATTTTTGGAGAATTTTCCAAATAATTGCAAATATTATTAAATAACAAATGAAAAAAATTATATTTAATAATTTTAATGTTCTCGGTGTTAATTTTAATGTTCTACAATCACCAAAATAATATATGTAGTATTTGACATGCCCTATTACTCATAAAAATTGCGTTTACGAAAAGGTGGTGCAACATTTTGAAAAAAAAATTAAAATTCGATATGGAGAATATCACTCAAGAACATATAGCATAGTTCCTGCATTATTTGATGAATAAAAATTACTGCAAAAGATGAAAGAAAAATGCCTTTTTCTTTTTTTTAAATTATCAATTTTTAATTATGACTTTCATTAAATTTTTAGTATTAATTAAACTATTAAAAATCTTAATTATCTTCACTATTGTAAATAATTACTATAGAAATATTTTGTGCGCCAAATAACTTTGTTAATATCTCAGCAGGATGCAAAAATTTTGGATTAATACCATCCATACGATAAAGAATAAATTGCAGCTGCAACAGAAGAACAACATCCCCTCTGTACGGTTACCATTAGCACCATTGCAGCATTAACGCTGAATGCTATTGTAATCAGAGCCATCAGAAATTTAGTCTATGTAAACGCGATAGATTTTATTGCTTACATGCTTTGATTTTACTTCTGCTTTAATTATGTTGAGTGCTAATTTTATATATTGTATCGAAAGATTGTTTTTTGATCATCAAAGAGTTCGGCTAAATAAGATACGCGCTTGTGAAAATTGATAAGAACCTGTGAAGAGAATCTTCTGTCGATCTTCACTTAAACGCGGAAAATCTAGTAGCTCAAGTGCTGCCAAACGTTTAAACGTAAATGTTTTTTTCACTCCAACGCTTGTTTAAAACCTATTGGCTGAGAGTATTTTCTACGCCTATCTACTTTTCATGCATTGTACAATCATACCGTTGGCTAATTCCTCATCTGATTTAAGTCTTTTACCATAATTCTTATGCATGCTTATATATTTTTGTGCAATGTTACCGTTTACAGTTTCAACCACACCCAATTTTTGTTGTTCTAAACGTATTAGATTCTTCTGTATTCCATTACGGTTTATTGCCTTTAAATGGTGGCATAAAAGCAATAAAGGCCGTTTCTTTGAAAATTCGATGAGATATCTGATGGCACTGATTAGAATAACATTCAGCGTTCTTGCTGTGATTGTCCTAATGGTAACCGCAAAGTGGGATGTTGTTCTCGTGTAGCAATTGAAATTTATTATTTATCATATAGATTGCATTTATCCAAAACTTTGTGTCCTGATGAGGTATTAACTAAGATATTCGAGACACAAATTGTTTAACAATAATTATTTATAACAGTGATGATGATTAATTTTTTATCGTTTAATTAATGCTGAAAAGTTAATAAAAGAAATAATTAAAAATTAATAACTTAAAAATATAATTAAAAATTGATTTTCTTTCTTTCTTTCATCTCTTACAGTAATTTTTATTCATCAAATAATGCAAGGCCTATGCCATATGTTCTTGAGTGATATTCTCGATAACGAATTTTATTTTTTTTTCAAAATGTTGCGCCAACTTTTCGTAAACGCAATTTTTATGAGTAATAGGGCATGCCAAGTACTACAACATAAATTATCTTGGTGTTTGTAAGTCACCGAGAACATTAAAATAATTAATTATAATATTTTTATTTATTATTTAGTAATATTTGTAATTATTCGAAAAATCCCCCCAAAATATAAAATGTACTCTTTAAGTTTTTCCAAAACCTCGCGTTCTTTTCAAATCTCTAGCTCAATTAGTTTACGAGATTTATCACTTTGAAAGATAATCATGCGCACGCTTATTTCCATACCTCGAGAATAAAGCGAATACGGAGGTAAAACACATAGGAAATGCATTGGTACATCAAGTCGATATTAATATATAAGTTTCGCTTCAATTTGCCATTGGGGGGCCGAATTATTATGACCTATCTGGCTAGACCCTTTAAGTTAAGTTTAGAAAATTAAAGGGTCCCCGGGAGATAAATAAAAATTTATAATTTTTAAAGCCCTATAATGTATAAGAATGATAAACGCAATTCAATAACTGATGGAAGGAACAATGGTAGCTATGTGACGTGAGTAGAGTAAAAATTAAATGAAACTAACTAGGAAAAAAAAGTTGCTCGAATTCTACTGTATGTTCGTGATTAAAAGTAGAAACAAGATACAGTTGCTACTTAACCGGATCTCCTCTAAAACTTACTCCATAAATTAAAGCCTGGGTAAAACTTTTGCAATAATTAAAACATGTCTTTTAATGCAGTTCCATTCTAATATATAGTTTTTTTCATTCTCCGCTTTAACTGAAGTTTCGTTTAATGAACTCACCCCCGGTCCCATTTAGGCCGATCTTAGGCCTTGTCCCAATAGATTCTCGTCTCTAAGGAAACTCCATGGGGAGTTATTAGCATGGGTGAGAACGAGGGTGGAGAGGGGAGGGCGAAGTACCACGGAAGGAGAGGAGAATGGAAGTGGAAAAAGCGAACTTGCCTATCGCATGGAGAAAGATTCTTAAAAAAAGGGTATTAGAATCAGTGGGATGCTATCAGGAATAGAAGTGGATATTGCACGTACTCTTCCGCTCAAACCGATTGGCCGTGTGTCCTGTCTGCTAATCACGACTAAACTTGAGCTTGTTTCAGTATTAATACGCGGGAGTTAAATAGTTCTCTCTTTACACTAGATTAAAATAAAAATACCGAGTTTTCCTAAATAAACTGGCGACGTCAGTCATACATTTCAACGCCGATCAAAATCACATATTAATTTTTAAAGAATCCTTAGAAAGATTCCGAGATAAACAAGGGACACGAACTTTTCGGGAAAGTTAGCTGTATATATAGAGAGTCCAGTTGCTTGGACGGGTGGTTGGTTGCTGTAGGCGGCGTCACTCGTAGAACTGTCGTTCTCCATGATTCAGGGGCAATGCTTAAAATCCTTTGCCTGAGAGAAGAAAATGCATTGGTGTTGTTCTTAACTTTTCGCTCCCTAAGATTCTCTTTCAGTGCCCATCGTTGCTTTCGTACATGATGAGCCATAGAGCAATGTATCATTCTGATCCAGCGTTTTGCAACACTCTCGGCCACTGCAGGAGCATTCAAAGGCTTAGTCAGGAAGGAATGATGGGCACAGAAAGCGAATCGAGGCCGCCGTGTCTTCGCAAAGAGTAGAGCGAACAGATTAAACATTCGTAAATCAGTAATGAAAAATGGAAATAAGAGTGTGTTAGATAGTATTTCAAAAAGAATGTGTTTTGCAACATTTATCTTGAGTATTCCTAGGGAAATTACATTTGAATTCATTAAGTAAATTGAATATTTTTTCAAAACAGAAATCAGAGGAAATGCCACAATGAAAGCGAATATATCAAAATACCTTTATTTTTTCGTATTTTAGTGCATATGATGAAAATGGTATTTAAATCCGTTCGCGTCGTTGTTGAAAGACCAGAAAATATACTCGACGTCCCCTCTATTCCAGCGTTTTATTTAAAGAGAGGAAGCAACGCTAAACATAACCGAGATGGGCAGTGGTAGAACAGTGTTTAAGGTGTTAAGCGTAAAAGGAAGGCTGTGGATTCTATTTCGACCCATCCGTAAAGACCCCCGTGTACATGCGGTGTACGTGTACGTTAAATCCATGGTTTCGAATGTCCTCCCTGTGGTCACTAGCAGTTTCTGAGGGGTGCAAATACTCGGATGTTCACACCTTCTGATGAAGATCCAAATTTTATCGGAAAAATCCGGGAAGGACGTATGTTGTTCTAAACGACACATTCAGTGACGTGAGCTGCTCTCCTGACAAGCAACATAACGGAGAAATCTCTGCTGTTGTGTACCCCAAACAATGGGATCAAACTTTTTAAAAAAAAAGAATGGGCATCTACCCTTACATGCATAACCCCAATAATCACAATGCTTAGCCATATGATTATTTTTAAAGCGCTGCAACAAAAGATTTTAGTTAGAAAAACCATTTAAGGAATGATCTTTGCTGCACCAGTTTTACATTAGGGACTGTTCACTATGTAAAGCAGCAAGATCTGTGAAACGAACTAGATCACAAATAAGATGCTAGTTGTATTATAGAAGGTTCGCACATCAAACAACTACAATTGATAAAAATTAGCAGTTTTTCTTTTTTTTTTCATATGTGTAATAGTTTTTAACATTTACACATTTTTTTAAACTCCGGAAATTTGTCTGTGTTAAACTTACCCAACATTAATGTTCGGACATTTCCGGTTTCTTCTAACAGTAACAACGACTTGGAAAGTTTTCCCGAGGATTTCTTCGTCAACTTCCCATCCCTCGTCAAAATAGAACTCAATGGAAATCCCATAATGTTTGTTCCTGAGAATGTTTTTGGAAAAATATGGCAGCAACTGAGATACATCGACTTTAAAGGTAAGTTTTGAAGAGTTTTTGATGTGCTCTATAAAACTATTTTAGTTCAAGATACAATTTTATCATTAAAGTTTGTTATTAATGTGGCTGGATGCTTTCCATTCAAAGTGGTGAGCTTTGCATTAGATCTTTTCAGGGGTTACTCAGTATCTCTAAATGTAAATTTCAAACTGTTTGATAATTGTTAAATTCAGAAAGCTAAATATGTGGATATTATTTGATTATTTATTGACTATAAGGCTACTTATGAAAAAAAAATTCAGTATAGTACGAGGAATATTTTTAGTCATTAAAGATGCAGTCTGTCTTTGTTTAAAATGCGTTCAGTCATCTGACTAATCAATAAAAGAGCGAGAATTTAAAGTTATTTATCTTGTACAATGATTAAAACTCTATAAAATCTTAATTTTAAGTGTTTTTTAGCAAAATTAGTTGTCTCGATTTAAATTATGATTAAAATGTCTAACAACCTCTTTATTAACACGCTTTTATTAGTTTCATGTGTATGTTTGTTTGTAACCGACTCTTTTGAACTAGATTTTTGTCCCACTTTCAACGGTCAGATTTAATTTAAATTTGTAGACTTATCAAGGACCGATGACAATACAATAATTTGATAAGTTTATCCCATTAGGCTTAGGGGGCTGCTGCCCCCCCAAAAAGGAACCCTTTACTTATTTTTAGTGAGGAAGGTAGCATTTAACTTCAGGTTAATTAATACTTTGGTGCACAGCAGGGGCGTAGCCAAAGGGAGGGCTGAGGGGCTGCTGCTCCACCTCCGAAATGGGGCCCTTTACTTAGCTTACAATTGAAATTTAGTTTTAAATTTGATACCGAGGCCACCCCGAAATAAAATCCTGGCTACGCCATTGGTGCACAGTGAAAATAAATTATCTCACAGTTTGTACTTGCCAACTTAGTGTTCCTTGGTGTCTTTTGAGAGATATCGAAAATTAAAAAATATAGTTTTAAAAAACTAAAAAACACACTTTAGTGATAAATTGAACTAACTAAAAAGTGAAAACTAATTCTTAATATAGAAATAAATTAATGAACGAAAAATAGTATTAATGTGAAAAAAGCTTGGGGTGCTCCATATATCAGTTCTTGAGAATATTCGATCATTACGATTAGTACAAAAATGATACAAAAAATATAGCACAAAGCGCCCCACACTTTTTTTTCACAGTTATACTATTTTTCGTTCATTAGTTTATTTCTATTGTAAGAATTATTCTTCACTTTTTAGTTAGTTCAATTTATCACTAAAGCGTGTTTTTTAGTTTTTCTTTTCTTTTGAAAAAAAAAATTATTTTCTTTTGAAAAAAAATTAATTTAACTAAGTATATATATATTTTAAAAATAATTTTAAACTATTTCCATAAAATGCAAGATAATGAACGCTCATGCAGTGGTTTGTCACTCATAGGGTTAACCTTTCACAGGATAATGTGTTACGTTTTAAACCGGTAGCCACACTCTGTACATTTTAGGTCACAATAGTTTGCATATAACTTATACGAATCCATAAATGCAAAATATTCTATCATAAAGTAAAAACTTTAAAAGCTCATAAAATTATAAAAAACATCTTACATATAAAACAATGTTTGGAAAAACATACTATCTGTAAAATTCGAGAAAAAATTGTACAAAATGTTAAATATGTGTATGAATTTTCTCTTTCTATAACACGAACAAAAAAATTGGTGTTAAATGCTTAAAAGTAATAAAGAACTACGTAAATAACATGCATTTTCACGGTAGCGAATATAGAGCCGTATGAAAAACTAAAAAATAAATATTTCAAAAACAAGAAATTTTTAAAAAATCAATCAATGTTTAAAAGTAACAGCATATATTCGTATATTACGTTTTTGACATGTTCAGTAGGCTCACAGTCATTGGTTAGCATTCGCATACAGCTGATTATATAAACTATAATGGAATGAAAATTTTCATCAGCATTATTTTATTTCATTTATTTATATCCCGTGCAACAGAATACGTAGAAAGAACTTGGAAAGTGCTTTATAATTCATATGTAACGTGACTTCTTTTTTTTGTAATTAGATACACTCCTGCACTGCGACGATCACATCGATTGGATGTTGGATGTTAAAGAACCTGCTGATTTGCTTGGATGGTGTATAACACCTGAAGAACTTCAAGGGGAGTCACTTCATTACGCTCTGTATCTGAGAAGAAAGAGCAAATCGAATGTATAAATCTCGGCAGTTATGACATTATATCTTTTCCAAAAAACAAGTTTGTGTGAGGATAGCCTGAATGTACTTGTTATCTATGGAAAGAACGAGTATTTAAATAAAGTTTTTTGAAAAATGGTACAGTGTTTTTTTTTTTTAAACATCTTTCAATCACAGTTCTGTTAAGAATTTATGGAGTGCTCTGCCCTTCAGGGGTTGAATACATAAAATTCATATTCAACTCGTCTAATAATTAAAGTTTATATCTGGTTGCATGAAAATTGGCCAACCAGACGAGAGATACGACGAGAGATAGGGAATTCTGGGTGTCCCCATTGTTTAACACAAGATTTTCTCAAATTCTCGAGAGATGTTCTTGCTATCAGTCAGCTGACTCCACTTTTGGCGACAAAAAAGTTGCCAAACTTTGTGTTATTTCGGGTATTTGATGCAACTTTACTAATGGGGCTTGTAATGTCTTCTTCTCTGCACCAGATTTACGCAATAGCCAAGTATTATTATATTGCATTTCTGTTCCGCAATCAAAGTTCCCGATTGATTAGGATTTTTCTGAGAGTACAAAGAGATTACCAGAAATTTCCGGAAGCCTGTCTAAGGAGGACAGATCTCTCGGGAGTTCAGTTGCTGCAGTTCTGCAGAAAGCTGTGAGCAATGCTGAGTTTTGATTCGTTGTATATCGGTATTATAAGCGATCCATCGCTTGTTTTTAGAAGCTTATCTTTGGAAGCTGTTTGTGAATTCTTCATTGTTTTATGCTGAGGAATGCATGTCAATTTTCCTCGAGAATTTCGATTGGATTATACCGCAATGAAGTGTTTTATTGTGTGAGAAATCCAGCATCTGAGAAGCTTCTGTGATAACCTGACTGTTACAACGCAAGTTGCTGGCCTTTTTATTCCTGTAAATAGTGTACAGCAAATTGTTCGTCAAAATTCTAGAATCAATAAAATTTGTGTTTAGTCCTGATAGCTGGACTGTTTACTAGAACTTTCCATCTACAATGGACTTTTAAATGACGAACCCGAAAACTAAGCAGAATTTTCTGATACAATACTATCTACACAGAATGCTTGCCACGATTATGAAACCTTGCAAGATGATTTCAGTTTTAACCGTTACCTTTAACAATAATTTAACCATTGAATACTTAAGCGGCAATAACGATTTGGAAAGTGTTCCGTTTCAGGTAGTTCCATATAAATTTCTTAATCAAGCTCAGGATGGAGAAATGCTGTTTCAACATCCATTTGAAATAGCTTCAGATCGTGTTTCACTGCAAGAGATAAACGGTAACGAATGGAACTTTGGCGAATCGTTGGTGAAAACGTTTCTTCATAATCAATCCCATATTTTTTAGAGCATCCTTTTGCAACTAGGCGAGCTTTATATCTTTCTACTTCTCCATTTGCTTTGTATTTATTCTTGAAAATCCATAGACTTCTGATGGGTTTCTTATCAGATGGTAGGTCACAGTAGGTCCAAGAATTGTTAGCAAGATGAGCGTTTATGTCATCATTAACAGCTATCTTCCATTCATCAGCTTCAGGTCTATTCATTGCTTCTTCGTACGTTTCTGGATCTTGATCATCAAAAAGATTAGCTTGATAAACTATGAAATCGTCATTAAAATATTTACTGTTTGGAATGATAATTCTCTTGGGATATATACTACTGTGAGATTCTTCCATTTCTTCTTTGGCTTGTCAGTTACAGTTTCCTTTTCTTATGGTTTATCTATAGACGTGACATTCTCTTCTGCTTTGTTAGTTTCTTTAATTTCACCAGCATCTTCGGGTGGTTGAGATAAATTCTTCATAATTTCATTTTCAAGGAATATAATATCTCGGCTAATAATTACCTTTCTTGTAAGTGGTTTGAAAATACGATAGCCTTTACTGCCTTCTGCATACCCTATGAATATTCCTTCTTCAGATTTAGCATCCCATTTCTTCCTAAGGGAGTCTGCTATACGTACCATTACATTATTCAATTTAAAGCTGTAAAGCTTTAATTGCTTCATTTTCTGCCATAATGAAAGCACTTTACATCCAAATATCTTCAGGTGAGAAAGATCTGGCTTTCTTTTTGTCCAGGCTTCTTCAGGTGCCTTAAATTTAACAGCTTTCGTGGGTGACCTGTTTTTCAGATAGTTTGCTGTGTTAACAGCTTCCGCCCAGAGTTCTCTCGGTAGACCTGAGTCGAGCAGCATAGTACGAGCTTTTTCAACAAGAGTTCTATTCAGTCGTTCTGTGACCCCGTTTTGTTCAGGAGATCTGGGAACTGTCGTTTCATGTCTGATTCCAGATAACTTCAGATGTCACTCAAGGTCTTTATTCACATATTTTCCACCATTGTAGGTGCAAAGGGCTTTGATTCGCTTTCCTATTTGGTTTTCAACCAGAGCTTTAAATTCCGGGAATTTATCTTTAACTTCATCCTTTGTTTTTAGAAAATAAACAAATGATTTACGGGAGAAATCGTCTGTAAACGTAAGAAAATATCTTGATCCACCAATAGGAACAGTTGACATAGGACCACATAAATCTGAGTGACAAGTTCCAGAACAGACTTAGAACGATTTTTCGATGAGTGCGGAAAGGTTCTCGGTGCTGCTTGCCTTTAACATACGTGATGCAGGGCTCCTTTGGATCAGCCTCACAAGAAATTCCTGTAGACATTTTAGAAATCAATAGCTTCATATCTCTTCTATTTAGATGAGCTAAACGGAGATGCCAGACATCGTGAGAATTCAAAGTTGTCACTGACGCTTTAACTTGCAAAGTGTCCAATTTGTACAACCCATTATTTTCTGGAGCTGTAGCAAAAATGAGCTTTCGAGTAATTTCAATTACCGACTCAGTTATTTTGCAACCTTGTCTGTCGAACACTACTGATTTGCCTTCCTTCACTATTTGAGATATAGAAAGTAAATTTGTCGTCAAATCTGGAGCATGAATGACACCATTCGCCTTAACAGTGTGTTTATTCGCTAACTGAATATTAACATCACCAATTCCAGTTGCCGGAACAGAATTACCATTTGCAACATCAATATTTCGATTAACTTCATGTTTAAGGTTCTTTATCCAGTCACTTCTAGGAGTCATGTGATTGTTACACCCAGAGTCCAAGTACCAGTCTGTTGGTTGCTTTTCATCATTTTCAGTAGATGTAAATAAACTACAAGCTTTATTATGTGGTTCGTTCTTGCATTTAACCGTATTTTTTCTTGGTTTCGAACATGATGAGCTAAAATGGCCAAATTCATTACAGTTATAACAACGAGCTTTCCGACTGTCTTTATGCTTACGTTTTTGTGAAAATTTGTTCGCTGACTTCCCATAAAAAGCATTATCAGAAGATGCTAATGTTGAACGCATCTCCTTAATGTTTTCTTGTACTAGCAAATTTTCACAAATTCGATTGTTATCGTCTGATTGGTTCCCTGTATTCCAAGAATTCACGGGCGAAATTTTTCTCGCAACCCTCCTAAAATAATTCCACCAAGTCTCATTTTCAAGCGGCTTTCCAATGTTTTCTAATTGCTCTGCGATAGAAGTAATATGATCTATATATGCGGTCATAGAAGGAAATTCTTCATGTTTTGTTCTAAATAGAGAGCCGTATAAACCGATTCTTCGAACTACACCGTTATCATCATATATTTTTTGAAGAGACGTCCAAGCTTCTTTAGCAATTTTAGCCTTTTTGGTTTCAGCTGACGCAATGGGCTTAATGGATAAATTTATCTTAGCTAATGCTCTTTTATCTAATTCTGTATCAATATTAGTGCCTTCAATACAATCCCACAAACCGGCACCTACGAGAAAATGTTTCATAAGAAATTTCCAATCGGCGTAGTTTCTGCCATCTAAATGTTTTGATTCAGGTAAACCCCCACTTGATGTGGACACGGGAGTTTTTTTAACATTTAGTTGTGTTTGTAACTGTTCAATTTAAAGCTGTAAAGCTTTATTTGCTTCATTTTCTGCCATAATGAAAGCACTTTAAATCTTTTTTAAGAATCAGTTCGAATACGAAAAATTAAACTTAGAATACGAATAAAATTTTATATTGCATACCTTTTTCATAATCCTCTACGCTATTTCTGGGCCACCATAAGCTATTGGGGCAGAGTGTGAGGGGTAAAGGAATTAATTAAATACATTCACACATTTAGAACATTTATTAACGAAACATAACACAGCACAACATATAACGTCGACGAAAAACATTGGAATAAGTAAAAAACAATATGGGGTAACTAGGGGCAACGGAGCAGCATGTTGCCATACTATATAAAAAGGTTAAAAATGGTTTTGACTTTGTCGGGTTTAAGCTAATTTATACCTTTATAACAGAAGAAATCTTGTAATCTTGTAACCATTTTAGTTTATTGTTCATTAAACATTTCAAGATTATGAATTAAAATTGCAGTCAGTTAAATCCCAGTTGCCATTTCCGACAACCTATCTGCGAGAAGAGGGATTTTTCAGTGATAGCAACCAAAACAAAACAACAGAATAAACAGCGGACATAAGAAACACACATCCGGTGCCATTGTCTCCTATTAATCCCATGTGGTATGGTTTGGTTTTTTGTAGCTATGGCAACGCTATGCTTGGGCGATCTGTATTGAGGGTTGTCTTGGCCGGAGGACTTTAAGACTCCCAGGTGTAACCGACTCAAGAAACGAGCTTAGGGTTCTCATTGTTTGATCGTTCCAGTGAGTCAAAATGTTAAATCATTTACATTGATTTCTTGAGTGACTGTATTTTTTAAGACATGTTCAAATACAATTAAATCAAAAATTCTCAATCAAAATAATCTAAAATACAAACAATCAACACTACCCCCTCCCATCCAGCTGTCCACGATGAAATTATCAAATATTGACCGGTTCGCGATAATAAAAAGGTTGGGGACACTGTTTTAAAGGACATAATGAAACAGATACTGCCTGAATCTTTGTACCGTTGAGCTAAATGATGCATATTCCATTAAACTGTAATTTATGCATAATCGTTTATAAATCAATTTAACTTTTATGAATAGAAGAAAAGTCACAGGTGCATAAAAATCAGATGATATACATTATACAAATATCTTCAAATAGTGACCTCCCAAGTCGACCATAATGTGCTGGTACAAAAAAAAGGGTTTTCAAAAGAAAAGTTTAGTTAACTCGTAAACACTCTAGGTTTATTTAGTTAACTCGTAAGTGTTGTAAATTTCATTGATTAATTAATTTATTATTGTTTACGTTCTAAGTATATTTTTACTTTATATAGTGTGTCACATAAAATCATTTATAAATATACTAGGAAATATGTAGACATTTAAGAAATCAAAATCAAAGCATATAACAGACCAGTTCATACTTTAATCTTCTTGCTTTACAAGAAAAGTACTTTTAAAATATTGATAATTAAATAGTATTTTAAAAATGCTTTTTGAAAAAGTATTTAAAAAATTTCTTTCTTTTCTTTTTCTTACATATCTATACCTATATCTATCTATCTATCTATCTATCTATATGTATATATATATATATGTAACATATAAAATTAAACATTTTCTCAAAATTCAAAATTTCTATTTGCTTGCTTCAAAATTCTTCAGGGCGTAGTAACTTTCATTTTTAACAAAGGATTTGTATCCGGATCTAAATTTAATTCAAACGCAAGTAATATATCTCCCCTCGTTCCCACGGTCTGCTGTCACCACACCTCGCAAGAATTTCCTAAAGCTAGCAGTCCTGGGCAGTTTAACAACCAATAATTACATCTCTTTCAGCACATGTGATACTGTATAGAACACGTGATCCGAGGTTATGTAAGTTGAAACTCAGCTGGGAGCATAGATTCTTCGTGACTTCATCTGCCATGTAAAACTATGTGAAACCAAATAAAATTATGTCTTCGTAATCCCGCAAGATCTCTCCTTTTGCTTGGCCCGACTACGAGTACTAGCAGCGAGCGGTCGGGGCTATGCCAGAGTCCCGAGCCGCCTCGCATCTCCTGAACCTGATGATGCTATGACCCTACGCAGCGCCAACCATTACGGAAACGTTATCTTGCATATATATATATACATATATACATATCTTCTATATAAATAAAATTAGACTTTTGTCTGTACATTTCTTGGAATTCAAAAATTTTGCGATTTCTATCCGTTTCAAGCACCCGGGAATCCGATGCGACCCTCAAAAAAAAGTTTGTCTGTCTGTCATTCTGTCATTCTGTCCTTCTGTCATTCTGTCATTCTGTCCGTGACGCTTTTTTTGTTTAAGCATCACGTAAAAACGACTGAAGCGAATGATATGAAATTTGGTGTCATGATAGGTGATCACTCAACTTAAAACATAGGCGTCGAATTTTTAAAAAATCTTGATTAGATTTTCAGATTTTCCGAAAATCGTTTTAAACTGCGTAAATTTGTGTTCAAGCATCACGCAAAAACGACTGAAGCGAATGATATGAAATTGGGTGTCATGATAGGTGGTCACTCAACTTAAAACATAGGCGTCCAATTTTTTAAAAATCCTGATTGGATTTTGAGATTTTGCTAAAATCGTTTCAAACTGCGTAAATTTGTGTTCAAGCATCACGTAAAAACGACTGAAGCGAATGTTATGAAATTGGGTGTCATGATAGGTGGTCACTCAACTTAAAACATAGGCGTCGAATTTTAAAAAAATCTTGATTAGATTTTGAGATTTTGCGAAAATCGTTTCAAACTGCGTAAATTTGTGTTCAAGCATCACGTAAAAACGACTGAAGCGAATGATATGAAATTGGGTGACATGATAGGTGCTCATTCAACTTAAAACATAGGCTTCGAATTTTTAAAAAATCTTGATTGGATTTTGAGATTTTGCGAAAATCCTTTCAAACTGTGTAAATTTTTGTTCAAGCATCACGTAAAAACGCCTGAAGCGAATGATATGAAATTGGGTGTCATGATAGGTGCTTACTCAACTTAAAACATATTCGTCGAATTAAAAAAAATCTTGACAAGATTTTGAGATTTTGCGAAAATCGTTTCAAACTGCGTAAATTTGTGTTCACACATGACGTAATAACTGCAAAGGTGAAAAAATGATATTTGGTGAAATGATAGGTGGTCACTCACTTTAAACTATTAGCATCTAATTAAAAAAAATCGATCAGATTTCGAGATTTTGCGAAAATCGTTTAAAACTGAGTGAATCTTTGTTCCCGCATTACGTAATGGCGACTAAAGCGAATGATATGAAATTTGGTCACACGATAGATGGTTGCTCAACATAAACTATAGGAGTCCAATTTTTTAAACATTTTTATTAGATTTTTGAGATTTTGTGAAAATTCTCTCAAAATACGTTTATAATTCTTCAAACATCACGTAATAACGACTAATACGAATGTTACGAAATTTAGTGATAAGATAGGTAGTTGCTAATCTTAATTTATAGGCGTTGAATTTTTAAAATATTTTGATTACATTTTGAGATTTTGTGAAAATCGTTTTAAAATGCTGAAATTTTGTTCCAGCATCACGAAATAAAGACTGCAGGGAATGAAAGGAATTTGGGTGACATGATAGATTGTCACTCAACTTAAATTTTAGGCTTCCAATTTTTCAAAAATATTGATTAGATTTTGAGATTTTGCGACAATTATTTCAATATGCGTAAATATTCGTTCGCGCATCCCATAATTACGACTAAAGCGAATGAAATGATATTACTTAGTTATTCTCAAACCTGTAATATTTTAACAATACATAAAAATCATAACTTAGCTTTCTTTACTTTGGCAACATACTACATCCATTCTGTGTACTACTACAATGCTGACGAAAGTTCTTGCTTTTTAGAAATTTTCATTCACGAACCCGTCGAGGACGGGTACTTCAGCTAGTATATATATATATATATATATATATATATATATATATATATATATATATATATATATATAACAGAACACATACAACAGAACATATATATATATAACAGAACATATAATACATTTATTTTTATAGCGCGATTAAAAAACAGATTAGAATGTTTGCTGAAAGCTCAACAGCAACTTAAAAAAAAAGGAGTTGACAAAAACCAACACCAGATTTTCTAATGAGTCGCCTGGAGTAAGGTACTAGTAGCCAAAACTTGAAAACAGTATGAAAATGACGTTTTTTGGTTCAAAAAGTCTCCTAATCTTTAAATTAGTTGCAAAAATCAACGGTGGACAAAATGTGTACATTAAAAACAGTGAAAGTAAAAATTTACCTGTAATATTTTACCGACTGTTTAAAAACTGTGAAATCCACCTGGAAAACTGGAAAATCCACTTGCTGCATATCCTTAACTAACGAGATTTCACTGTCGAAGCAATTATAAGTATTATAGCTCCTAACAGAGAAATCTCACTAGTCTATACCAATAAACCTTCTCGAAAGTTCTATAATAACGACCGGAAAAACTTTGTATCCTAAAAAGCGTACTTCATACGTATTTCCAGATGTAACTGGCCTCCCGCTCTACGTTTCCAGATTTGCGAAACGAAATGACACATCAAAAGATAAGAGGGTTACGATACTTATTGGACACGAAAACTCACCACTTCCGTTTTAATGAAACGCGCCAATTTTCAAAGCTAACTGCCCGCCCCCCTACACACACACTAATATTAACTTCGCGTTTTAGAAATATTTTATGTGCATTATATATATAGGCTGTCTTGCACATCTCAGATTAAAATAGACAAGCAAGTTTTTATTTTCTTTCTACAAATGCATAAAAAATTCATTTGTACTTCGTATGAATAATCTGAATTAATATAGCCAAATCCATGATAACAGTTCGATTCTTGCTTATCTCGCAGCCATGAGAAATTAGTTGACCCTCGGTAGATATATTGACCTCTAGCTTCTATATTATCATATTTGAGGCCTGAAAAAGGGTGGTGCGGAAATAAAACATTTGATTCGAGAGTAATCGAAACAGATAGAAAGAAATAACAAGTAAATACTGGTTCATTGCTGAATTTCTAACAAAATAACTGCAGGAGCTCTAATTTGTTTTATTGTAAATTTGAGCATTAATTACCTAATTTATATTTAAAAATTAAGTAATCTTTTGTTTTATCACTGCTATCTATCTATATAAATAAAACAGAGTGTAAACTGTCCGTTTGTCTGTCTGTCTGTCTGTCTGTGTCTCGCGTAGCTCCGAAACGGGTGATCGTAGACGTACCAAATTTTGTACGGAAATTCTCCAAGACGGGTCTCGACACACCTCGAAGCGATTTTTTCGAAATTCGAATTAGAAAATGTTTTATTTTATGTTTTGTCCGATTTTTAAGGATTTTTCTTGCGTAATACATAATAACGCCGGTAATTGCACTCGCAAGAAAACGATAGTTACATCATCGTATAGAGGAGAAAATTTTCTTTTAAAAACTGTTTGTTCTGACTGTGTAACATAATTTGCAGATTTTTGGGAATTTTTCAAATAAAATTGAATTTGATGCTGACTTTCGTAAAATATTTTTAAAACTGCTGCATCTTGAATTCTATCTGTCATAACTTTTTTATATTTCGGCTAAAGACGGAGCACACAATTCGCCCACTTTTAAAAGAAGAACGGAGGAAAAATATAAATTAGGAGAATTTTTACGAATTTTTAAGTAAAGAAGGATTTTCATTTCAGTAGCACCTCTTATAAATTTCGGTTTGATATCTTGCAGTTTGGTTGTCCTGGATACAGTAACAATGATTAAAATTGCCAGTTGAAAAAAATAAATAAAAACGGGTCCCGCGAGCAGACGATTTCTTTGCTTGGCTCGATTTCCTTTTATAAATACTGGATTTATTTGTGAGAAGAAAATTAAACGGCATAATCTAGAAAAACAATTTTAAAGCCTTTATAAATAGCGCAGTCTTATCTCTTATCTCTTTTCTTTTTGTAAAGGGTTGCAAGAGCGGGTGACGTATTTTTAAAATTAAAAAAAAAAATGTCCATTTCATGTAGTGTCTGAGGTATTTAACGCTAAAACGTGAACCTAAAAGACAGCATGTCTGCGGAAATAAGACATTTTGAAAGTGAGAAGTTCACTGCAAACGGTCCATTTTCACTTTTTTGATACCGAATGACGCTGACATAGTTTTTTTTTTTTGTGTGTGTCATTATATTGCAATGATCTCAGGTTATTACATACATGACGCAAATTTTAAGTCAAGAGTGAAATAATTTTGCTTTTTCTAGATTCCACATCACTGGAATTATTCGAATTACACATGTGAGGAATTTTTTCGTTTCCTACCGTGCGAAGAACGGGCACGCAGCTAGTATATAAATAAAACAGAGTGTAAACTGTCCGTTTGTCTGTCTGTCTGTCTGTGTCTCGCGTAGCTCCGAAACGGGTGATCGTAGACCTACGACATTTTGTATGGAAATTCTCTAAGACTGGTCTCGACACACCTCGAAGCGATTTTTTCGAAATTCGAATTAGAAAATGTTTTATTTTATGTTTTCTCCGATTTTTAGCGATTTTTCTTGCGTAATACATAATAACGCCGGTAATTGCACTCGCAAGAAAACGATAGTTACATCATCGTATAGAGGAGAAAATTTTCTTTTAAAAACTGTTTGTTCGGACTGTGTAACATAATTTGCAGATTTTTGGGAATTTTTCAAATAAAATTAAATTTGACGCTGACTTTCGTAAAATATTTTTAAAACTGCTGCATCTTGAATTCTATCTGTCATAACATTTTTATATTTGAGCAAAAGACGGAGCACACAATTCGCCCACTTTTAAAAGAAGAACGGGGGAAAAATATAAATTAGGAGAATTTTTACGAATTTTTAAGTAAAGAAGGATTTTCATTTCAGTAGTACCTGCTTATGAGTTTCGGTTTGATATCTTGCGGTTTGGTTGTCATGGATACAGTAACAATGATTAAAATTGCCAGTTGAAAAAAATAAATAAAAACGGGTCCCGCGAGCAGACGATTTCTTTGCTTGGCTCGATTTCCTTTTACAAATACTGGATTTATTTGTGAGAAGAAAAATTAAACTGCATAATCTAGAAAAACAATTTTAAAGCCTTTATAAATAGCGCAGTCTTATCTCTTATCTCTTTTCTTTTTGTAAAGGGTTGCAAGAGCGGGTGACGTATTTTTAAAATTAAAAAAAAAAATGTCCATTTCATGTAGTGTCTGAGGTATTTAACGCTAAAACGTGAACCTAAAAGACAGCATGTCTGAGGAAATAAGACATTTTGAAAGTGAGAAGTTCACTGTGCAAACGGTCCATTTTCACTTTTTTGATACCGAATGACGCTGACATAGTTTTTTTTTGTGTGTGTGTGTGTCATTATATTGCAATGATCTCAGGTTTATTACATATATGACGCAAATTTTAAGTCAAGAGTGAAATAATTTTGCTTTTTCTAGATTCCACATCACTGGAATTAATTCGAATTACACATGTGAGGAAATTTTTCGTTTCCTACCGTGCGAAGAACGGGCACGCAGCTAGTATTTAATATAATAAAAATATATCGATAGAAGCAATTATGTAGGCTGTTAAAAATTTTAATTTAATCTCAAATTCTCTGAAAAAAAAAGACTACAGGAGCTGAGCTCTCATGCAAATTAAACCCTGACTGGTCTTCGTGTAATACTCTCTAACATATTTCTGCACCCTTATTCGGTAGATTTTAAAAGGGACTTAACGTAGAAAAAAGTCGACAAATATGTTTTTCAGGAAAAGTTTAGCAAAATTGTAAAAAATTAATATAAATTATAAAAATTTGAAGATTAAAGTTCATAATTCTGTATATAGTGGGGGATTATATACTGTCATATACAGAGTGGAGGTTCCACTGTCGGTGTAGTAAACATTTTTATAGCATACTGAACTCGTTTGTATTATTTTAGTTTTTAGTACTAAAATATCTGAAGCCACAATATGAACTTCTCCCCTTACACCCCCCCCCCTCAAAAAAAAATCTTTGCAGTGACCCTGCCGTTGGGTGCCCGGAACTTATATCCCCTAACACTTCCACACTGTATGAATGTGAAACAATATTATTTAATTAAAATAACGAAATTTTATGCCAACACTACGAAATATATACAGGCCCATTACTGCCAAATAGTGCTGGCCCGGTACATTTTAAGCAGTACCACGCCGTTAACTTTTCTATGCATGTCATAGACACATGGCAGTTCGCCGTTAATAGTTATGTACTGGCGCATATGCACTTTTCAGACTAGGGATGGACGCGAGACGAAAAATTGGTGTCTCGCGTCTCGCAAAACAGCCTAAAAGCTTGTCTCGTCTCGCAAAAATCCCTATATCATAATGTTAAAAATGTTTGTCTCGTCTCGCAAAAAAGCTGTAAATCTCTGTCTCGTCTCGCAAAAAGTCGTCTCGCGTCCATCCCTATTTCAGACACTGTTACTCCAGTGACTTCCAGACGATGGCAATCTACCTTGCTCCCGGTATACGGCACTTTGCCAGCACGACGGGTACCCGGCCGTCATTTTGCGGGTAGTAGTGTGTTTGCTGGGATATTGCCTCCCAAAAACAAAAACCAATAGCGAGAGCTCAGCTCAGCTTATTGTGCATTTTAAAGCAAATGCTTTAACCTTGTCGCAAATGATAGTTTTGGCGATAAATTGATAACCATTTGGACTGCATTGAGCAAGTAACCATGTTGAAATTACATTTAAAAGCAAACCATTATTGTTTTTTTAACACTAGGATGCTATTTCGTTCAAGCCCAGAATTTTGTCTGCTCGACTTTGTAGACATGATTTGTAGACATGAACTGTCACAGTGAAGATCTTTTCAAATGCGTTTTCCAGATAACGCAGAGGTGGGGAAGATTAAAATATTGAAAGTTTTAGATTTTGATTCGAAAGATGTGTTTTATGGAACAAGAAAGACAAACATGGCACAATCATGGATTATGATGCGCATTCCAAATAGCATTTAAAACGATGAAGTAAAGTTGGAATATGCTTGGAAACAGCATATTCCAACACAGTTTCAGTAGGCAATTTTTAGATTTCGATTCCAGAGATTCGTTTTATGGAACAAGAAATATAGTTTATTCCTATTTTAACGCCCCCATTCTCGTCAACCTAAAAAATCGCCGCTCTTTGGCGAGCTTTGCAGTTATGGGTCTCTTCCACGCTCCCAGAAGAACTAGATGAAAATTAAAGTGAACAAATTAGCGATAAACGCACCAGTTAAGGAATTTTAAGACACTTAATTATTAAAACTACATTAATTGGCAACATAAAATAAGAAAATAAGCAAAGGAAAAGCGAGCGTAGTGAGTCTAGGGGCTTTGTCCCCTAGTTATAAAAAAATTGTAACGAAAGAATTGTGTTTTTAAAATTTAGATTACTACTCTACAAAGACATTTGTAAATCTGCCCTGTTTTCACATTCGGTTACGTAACTGAAACTGTATACTTCATATATAAGTAACCTTTAGAACATTCTGGGCTAAATTTTCGTACTTCAATTAAGTCACGAGCCGTAGATGTGAATACGAGGTAGTTTAAAAAATAATAATAATACTTCAGAGAAATCAAATTTTGGAAAGTGATATTTTAACGCCGTCTCAAACATTTAAATGTCAGATGGTGCACTGTAGAGAAATACATTGTGATAAGATAAATATTTTGTTCAGTGACGTCAAGCACACACAGTGCAGGAACATAATAGAATCTGTAACATATCCGTCTCTGGATTGAAACTACTATTGTTAACAGAATACCGAATAAACATCCGTTTTCAAATCCAAATTAGCCGTAAGTTTAAAAATAATTCTTGATAACTGAAGGGTACTGAGAATTAAGTCCCTTATCTTTGGAGCTCAAAATGCTCTTTTATAATTGTCAACGCCTTCAAACTTTCCCATCCTGATAATTTCCTTAGTATAAAAGAACTAAATGCGACATGAATATTCAGATTACAGGAATTTCCTTCTATTCAAAAGTACTTTCGTTCAGGTAAGTTATATTTAAGTCGTTCGATAAATTATTTTTCTCTCATCGTTTGAAAGGAAATATTGGTAGACTTCTCTTCAGATTTAAATTTTTATAGGATTTATTTATGTTGAAAAAGAAAAATGCCTTCGGTAACTATTCATGAAAGGTTTTCGTTCGCATCTTTCGCTTAAGTAAGGAACAATTTGAACTCAACCCCAAATTACGAAGCATTTTTCGATTCCATTTCCAGAAGAATTATTCTATGTAGAAACATTCTGAAAAAGTATATTTCTGTAGAAACATTCTGAAAAAGTAAAAGATAAAAATTCAATAAAATTAATACACTTTATCAAATTTTATTTAAATAATTACTGTCAGGACTTACAAATTATTCATATTTAATGCTATTATTCCCAAGGTTGTTAGACAACGTTTCTGAATAAACTTTGTAGTTAGACATCTCATTATTGCAGGGTAAAATGAGGTGAAATAATTAAGTGTTACGTCTTAATCAAATTCAAAAATATAAATTGTTTTTTTTTTAAATGATTTTTCTTCTTTAGCCTATATTTTCAGACATGAGTAGGCAACATTTATACTAATTAAAAAGTTTATTAGAAGCGTTTGGAAACATAATCTGTATAGCCTATATTTTCAGACATGAGAAGGCAACATTTATACTAATTAAAAAGTTTATTAGGAGCGTTTGGAAACATAATCTGTATAAATAAAACAAAGTGTAAAATGCTAGTTAGTCCATCTTTCGGTCACGTAGCTCCAAGACGAATGATCATAGGCCTACCAAATTTTGTGTGAGAATTCGTCAGAGCGGGTTCCGACATACCTCCAGCGATTTTTTTCAAAATTTGAACGAGAAAATTTCTATATAACTTTTTATGCAATTTTCTTGAAATTTTCTACTCTATCGCCTTATATTGAGCCAAAAGCGCCAAAAACTACTGCACAATGGGAATCCTTTATAAATAGCGCAATCTCATTCTTTCGTCTTCCTTTTTGTCAAGGAAGGGGTTCCTTGACAAAAAGGGATTTGGGGTAACAAATGAGAGTGACTTCCTTTTTACGAGCGCAAGCTTTCGTTATTAAAATCATAAATAAAATCAACGTCATTTTGGTGTCACGAGTGTACAAATGCATGAGAAATTCTAATTAGGTTAATAAGCTTTGACAAAACACTACACAACGAGCGAAATGATAAACTTCCAGATTATCAGATGCTGTAAAAATAAAAAAAATCAAAAAAAAATCACATTATATTTTCACCAATTAGTGTTAGATATCGCGACTGAGAATGACACCAATTCTTACGTCATGCCTCCTGAGTTTAAAAAAATGGATTAAGAATGAGTTAGAAATCTAATTAAGTTCAAAGGTTTTGACGTAAAAATTTACCATTATAAAAATTCAAAGTATTTTGTTTAATGCGCGAGGTATACCCTTGGCGATTTTTGAGCACTGTGATTTTTTCAGCAGCCGTAATAACGAAAGGAAACTTGCAATTTTTAAAATCGTGGGAGATTCAAAAGTCGTCACAAGGTGGAAAATACTCTAATCAACATAATACATAGTATTCGTAATCGGTTTCACGACGGTCACCACGTTTTGATTACTTTTGGTGATCTATATATATATATATATATATATATATATATATATAAAACTCGTCTGTTCGGGCGCCGTCAGGAGGAGACCTCCCTGAACCCCCCTAATTTTTTAGTTTCATTATTGTCATATTAAAACGATATTAATTGACTATGCCATTTTATCTCTCATCTTTCATGTATTTCACCTGGTAACCCTATGTTGAAATTTTTATGATTATAGCCTATTTATAGAAAAATGCATCTGATACATATTCTACAGCTTACGAAATATTGTAATAATTGATTAAAGCTGTTGTGAACTAATAGTATTTAAATATATGTAAAATTGTGTCACATTTTTATGTCGCTTTTTTGGGACACATTTTTCTGACAATTTTCAATAAAGGGGGTGAGAGATAAAATGATTAGTACATTTTTTGGCTGAATTCTAGCAACTTAATATGCTCTTACACAAAAGTTACGTCATTAGCAAAATTAGCTTCGAAAAATGTTTGAAATACCAATTAGTTTGGAATAACCCCAACATTTCAGATTAACTAATAAGCTTGGTTGCCAGTGAGAGTAAAATGTGCAAAATAATTTTAAATATATGCTATTCTGATTTGCTTGATTACACGTACTGTCCTTTTTGATTGAAATAATTTTGGTAGGTTGTTACCAGTCTAAATCGCGAGATCAACGTGAATGTTAAGCGATAAGCTAGAAATATTACACATTTATGCTATACGCGAAAATCTTAATAACCTCAACATATTGATTTACCTTTAATAAGCTCTGCTGCAAGTGACAGTAAAATGAGCAAAATAATAAAATAAAACGGTTTTCCACATCATGCAATGTCTAAGGTATGAATGCTATGATATTAACTTAAAGCTAAAAATCAGTATGATGTAGAAATAAGATATTTTGAAAGTGAGGAGTTTTCGCTGCAATCCGTCAAGCTTTTCGTTTTCTGATCGCTAATGACACTGTTTTTTCCGATATTGCAATGATCTGAGGTTAGTACTCATACCAACTTTACGAGTAAATAATGAGTAACAAAAGTCAAATAAATTCGCTTATTTTTAGATTCCACATCACTGGAATCAATTCGAATTACATATTTAAGAAAAATTTTCGTTCCCTACCGTGCGAAGAATGGGCACTCAGCTAGTATTATCTAATCCTAAGAGTAAACGTATTTTACCCCACCACACTCAAACATAATTAGAATAAAATGTATTTAAAAAAAATCCCATCTATTACTGATAAGCAGTTTATGCAATTTAGAAATTGAAAGCAATAACAGAATCTCCCGAAATTTCAGGAATGTATTAGTTTCTTTAAAGTTTGAGACACGAGAAAAGAACAATGATTCAAAAAGTACATGAAAGCTAATATTGCATTTCCAAATGCAATTAAAAAACTTTTCAATGAGCGTAAATCTTGCCAACTAATATCTGAAAATACAGGCTACAAAATAAGTATTATTTAGCACTTTATTTATGTTTTTGTCCAAACAGAGATACCTTCCGATTTTACCTCATCATAGACTATGTACGATCCGCTTGAAATTTTTCTTAGTTATGTATTTAAACATAGACAATTTGCACTGCTTTAAAAATCTGAAAATCCACTCGCTCCCTCACTTTTAAGCGATTTTTTGCTAATTTCAGCGCCATTTTATTTCTGAGAGTAAAAAAAAAAAAAACGTAATCGTTTGCGTGACAAAATTAGCTATTGCAGGTGAAAATGACGTCACATTGATGTCACAGTTATCAAGCTTTTTCCAGATTTATATGTTTATTTATTGATTTTTCTCAAAATAAAATGATTTCCTAGGCAAGTTCTTGGCGAAAAGTTTCCGCACGCTCCCAGAAGAGCATGAAATTTTATTTGAGTAACTATGTAAGTAAAACGAGCTGTAAAATGTCAGTCAGTTTGTTAGTGTGTCTCGCGAAGCCCCCAAACGGGTGATCGTAGACCTATTAAATTTTGTATGGAATTCTCCATGACGGGTCCCGACATATCTCGAAGCGATTTTTTAAAAATTCGAATTATTTTAGGAGATATCGATAAGAAACGTGTCGCAAAGGTTAATTTTTGCAATCCGACATTTCGCAATTGTAACCTCTGCAGTGGAAAAAGTGAGAAATAAACATATCTAGGTTGCCATATTTGGCAAATTTATTAAATGATTCAGACTCCTGAAGTAAAAATAAAAGAATAGTGAAATCAGAGTAGCAATTATCTTTTCTAGCGCACGTTGTAATGGCCTTCACAACGGGCTTTGATTTCTAGTTTTAGAGAAATTCTGCTATTTGAAATGAAACAAAATTAGTGTGCATTATTAAGGATTACAAGATGAAGCTTTTCATCGAAAATATTGTCTATCGTTAATAGTTCTTCTACAGGAGCACTCAAAATACTTCCAATACAATACGGTCAATGGCAGTTTAGAGACAGGCATCTATTTAAAGCATATAATACTGTCCTGCAATATAATTAGTTGATAATCTAACGACGATCAAGTGCCTCCCTCAAAAGTTGCGCCAAAAGCAGCCATTGTTGGCGAAATATTGCCACATATTAAATTTTGAGGTATATTGCCAAATATCGTGCGAAATAAATACTTTGAAGAATGAACCGAGAGAGGCGATATTTTCATTATTTGGCGATGAGTCGAAAAGTATCTTATGTAATAATATCAAGCTACGACGATTTCGTTGGGAATATTTAAAAATTTTTATTCGCGCTGTATTAACCGATTTAGTATATTGTGTTTTTTAAGGAATGGCTAAGTTCTATCTGCATTGGAGTTGCAGGAATTTCTCCTACCGACGATAATGGAAAATCCATTAATACGTAAGAACCCAAAACGAGTTAACGGATTTACTTGGAACAAAATGGCAAACTTTGATTCTTTTTAGCTCGTGGAAAAAAATTTTAGACTGCTAACCCTTAAAAGAATAAATACCGTTATCTTGTATAAAATGAACATTTATATTTTTAACTTACCAACAAGTTTGAGAAGTGCTTATGGTTTCGATCTATTCGTCCGTTCGGTTGTACACCCTCCAGTGTTCTAACTGCCGTAAATACTCATCGATATGTTCGAAATTTTTGTTTTTTCGATGTACAGTACTATATACCTAATTGAAAATAGTAGTAGTTGCATTTATAGTTCTTTTAAAGGAGAAAAAAATTCTAATACATCGCACTCTATAGGCAGTCATTTTTGAAAACGTATTTTAGAGATACTCGGTTTTTGGAAGAAAAAAAAAAGTTGTCGTGCAAATTATTAAGGCTCTTAGAATAATGCTCTCTATTGAAAATAATGTCTGTAATATTTCATCTACAGGAACATTCAAAAGAACTCCAATACATTACAATCTGTGGCATAGAGGCACTAATACATTTCTAGCACAAGACAATGAGTACAAAATTTTTATGCTCTTCAGTTAAATGATGAGAAAAATTTTTAAATCTCTTTTATAGGGTCTCATAAAATTGCATTTATAGTGATGTTGTTGTTGTTAACATGTATATCGGATTTGTGTAATTGGCTCGAAGGCCGCTTAGGCCAGAAGGACAATACAACAGGGGGGGGGGTGCACTCCGTTGGGGGGAGGTCTTTCTAAGAGGTCCTAACCCGTATTTATGCTAAATTTCGGAGAAAACCACGGAAAACTCCGAACGGTTAGGTGTACGGACGAGGACGAGCGATCTGGCCCGAACCTGGGACCTTCACACTTCGTACATTTACCATTTCTAGTGACATAACCACTGTGCCATGATGAGGCGCATTTACAGTGATAATACGACATTATCATAGCTCCGAAATCTCTTCAGATTTAAGGAAAATACATCTCGAAATTTGCCTCAAAAATATTGTTGTGTTGGAAAGTGTTTTATAATCGATCCGTTTGGCATGATTTATCTTTCTTGTTTATGTAAAAAGTTAACATTCTTATCGATGTTTCAATACATTCGCGTACTTCCCAATCTGCTGTCGGATATTTTACAAGCAATTGTATACTTTTTAAAAATAATTCAAAAAAGGATTTTATGCAGCTATCTGATTCCGAGCCGTCACGGTGTATTATCTTCCATATCCTAGATGTCTCTACAGTTTTCAGACATCAGAATTACTGTAAACGATTCGTTTCGTGTGACTTTATTTTGTTTTCTTTCAGGTGATACCATACCGAGGAAAACATGAGATTGATGTCTGTTGTGCTCCTGTCAGTGCTGGCTGCATGCGTTTACGGCAACCGATGTCCCCGGCCGGAAGATATGCCCAGAGGTTGCGTCTGCAGTGATCCGACGTGGTGGTTTGGTAAACCAGGGAAGATTTGGATAAGCTGCTGTGGATGCGTACAGAACGCACCCAAAATCGAAGAAATTGCATTGGTGCTCAGAAGAATACTTCCCGCGAACACCACTGAGATTGAAAGCTTAAAGATCACAGACTTCAAAGGTGCCCTATCGTCTAGGATTTTCGAGGGACTCCGCGTCAGAGTTCTGACAATTGAGGACTCCCGATTTGAGCGCTGGGCTGATGAAGTGGGAGGACCAGCGTTTGTTGGACTAGAAGAAAGTTTGAAGGTGAGTACTTAGCGTAGTTACTTAGGAGTTAACCCTTTGAGGCGCAACCCTTTCCCAATGCTGAAAAAAGGGCAGCCGTTGCCATCAAACGACTTAACTACCAGCAAGATGGCTGACGATCGAAACGTTCATCGCGTGCCACAGATCTAGAGACCCTTTTTTGACGACAGCTGGCTGTGCCTGCCCTTTTTTTTCAGTATTGGGCAATCTATCCAGCTGTTCTCGCATTTTTCCATTTTTCGGCAGATGTCAGTGCTGTTAAAAATAATCCTGATACTATTTTTACGGGAAATGACGTGCTAAAAAGTAAAGGATTCTCGTGGAGCTGTGTCACCCGCAACTATTTTTATGGAAATCAAATCTATTCTTCGTGACTGGCAACAGTCAAAACGTCAGAGTTTGGTGTTCTCAGAGCGGGAACACTGCGCGTTAAAGGGTTAAGGTATATTCGTGTAAGTTATCACACTCTGTTCTTTACTCTCTCAGAAACCTAAATTCGTGTGCAAGCAAAAATTTCTATTTTGTTTTTATATATAAAATACATATCTAATATATACAATTCTCCTGTCACAGTGTTAGTCACCATACTCCTCCGAAACGGCTCCACCGAATTTAATGAAATTTGATATGTATATTCGTTAGGTCTGAGAATGGGTTTTTAACTATGTCTCATACCCCTAAGTCATAAGGGCGGTCCACCCATAATTTTTAGCGCCAGAGTGCTATTCATTTCAATCAGGTTTTTTGTGTAGCCATTAGCGTATCGAATCACTTTTCAAATGTGTTTGCCAGATAGCGTGGAGAGGGGGAGGGGCGTTAATAAAATGCACAAGGTTTGCAATTTTTGATAATGCATCGCTAATTGTGTTGCCAAAACGTGACAATTTATTATAAATATATTTCGAGTATAGTTGGAAAACACCTGGCGTATATTTAAAACAGTTTTATTAGGCGATTTTAATATAGATTTCTATTCCGAAGAAATGTTTTGTGGAACAAGAAAGGGAAACACGGTACACTCATGAATTATGATACCCATTCCAAACAGTATTTAAAATGTCTTTGCGATATAGTTGGAATATACCTATAGGACGAATATGCCTGGCGAAGATTGTAAAACAGTTTCAGTAGGCGATTTAAAGATAGATTTCGATTCCAAAGATGTATTTTATGGTACAGGAAAGAGTTGATTCCTATTTCAACGCCCCCACTCTCGCCAACCTAAAAAATCCCCGTACTTTGGCGAGCTTTGCAGTCATGGGTCTCTGGGAGTTATACACAACTTTCAACGGTACTTACGTTATTATCCCGGCGGTCCGCCAAGACAAGCAACTTTTTCACCAAGATAAATGCCGGCCACATGAAATTGTTGATGGTTTGGAATACGATTGGCAACGTATTTAAAATTTACGAAAAAGTAGTTTGGAGGAAGTGACCGGCGGGATAATACGTAAGTACCGTTTCAACGCGCCCAAAAGAACTAGATGATAACTAAAGAAACTAGCGATAAACGCACCAGTTAAGGAATTTGAAGACACTTAATTATTAAAACTACATTAAATGGCAATCCAAAATAAACAAAAATGTAACGGCATGCTGTACTTACATTTTGTTCCAAATCGCCATTTTAATTCTAAATTACGATTTCTACATAAATGCAAAAAATCGTCATGGTAACTGCATATGTTTAATCATCGTCACCTTGGCGAGGCGTTAAAGTAGGAAACAATATATAAAACGATGAAGTATAGTTGTGATATACTTGGCGAAGATTTTAAAATAGTTTTAGTAGGCGATTTTAAGATAGGTTTCGATTCCAAAGATGGGTTTTATGAAACAAGAAAGAAAAATACAGCACATTCATGAATAATGATACACTTTCCAACTTAATGGAATAAGGACGAAAAACAGGGACGACGCATAAATTATGATGCGATTTTAATATATAGCACTATAGTGCGTATTTAAAATCTGAAAGTGTTTCAGATTTTCATTTTTTTATGGGGGGGTGGGGGGCAAATAGTTTTATGGAATGACTATAAATAAGTCTCAAGGCCAAACTATGTCTGTTTGTGGATTAGATTTGAGCAATGTTTTTCACACGGACAGTTATACGTGGCATGCTCTCGAGTGGGCAAACCATACAGTGGGCATGCAGTTTGTTTGTGTTATCTAAAGATGGGATAACAAAAAGTATTGTACACTCTATTGTGTTTAGCGATTGATGTTATTTTTTAGTAAAATTATTGTAATTAGCGATATATATAAATTTAAAGAATAAATTACAATGAATTTAAAATATAAATGTTTGTTATTGTGTTATTTTTATATTCCAGCATCGTTCATAACTCTCCATGCCTCTTCCACTCATATACCACATCCTCACACACTTACAATAAGTTAGTCGTTTCTTTCTACTAAAATAATCCTAGGAATAATTTATATGGCAAAACAACGCTTGCCGGGTCAGCTAGTCTTTATATAACATTACATAATTCTTATACATTATGTAATAATACTCATATGCATTATATAATAACTTCTCTAATTTCATCTACGTGTTATATGTTTTTCGTAAAACCAATAAACTATAAACTACAACAGAATGTTTGGATCACCTCGAATACGTTTTAAAATGACATTGAGTACATTTTCCCTACTTTCGGTCGCGAAATGAGCCCAGACTGGAGGTACACGTAATACTGCTTCAAATCATTTTGGTTTTGTACTTTTTCCGTGATAAACTTGATAGATGATCTGTATAGTATACCCTAAAGTTGCATGTATGTTCGAAACTGCAAAAGTGAAATTATAAGATGCACCGGAAATAAAAGTATTTTTTTGTATATTAAATTCAAACAAATAAATGTTTGACAAGTTTTTAATGGCAAAGAAGTTGTGCCCATAAGATAGATTCATATTTGTTACATTTCAAAGCAAGAATTTCAGAGATAAACTTTGTTTTCTTTCAATAAAAATAATGTGAAGAGAGGGGAGTGTGAATTTCAAAATATTTTGAAATTGCTTTTTAGGTATTCATATGTGTTACATCGTATATCAAGAATTGTATGAATACATCGTTTTCTTTTTTTTAAATTTGCGATAGAGGGACACGTGAAAGAACGTTTCGGTCTCTAGGTTTCAAAATCCGGAAAATATTGTCTTATGAAGTATGTTCCTTGTAAACCTCACAGACGAGTAGTGTTTTGCGTTATAAGATTCACTCGTTTTGGAAAGTTGAAATAGACTTACGAAAAAACAAAACGATATTAGTTTCTGATTCTCCCGAAAAAAAAGCAAGTATTTCTCAAATAAATGCGCTTTCAATTTCAATAAAGTATGAACTTTCATTTTCATAACTTGTGACAGCTTATAAGTATGAAAATTGAACATCTAATTCCGTAAAAAATGAGAAAAAAAAACAGTCTGCACTAAAATCTATTTTTTAATGCCTCATGATTGAAATGTCATCTTGAATTGAAATCTATTTCCGTAAACAAAACTTGAGATCGTATTCGATATGAAACTCTTTGCAGTATTAAAGCTGCTTTTTTAATGTTACGTCCACTAAATAAATAAATAAACACTCGGATACGTACTATACTGGAGTCCAGAATTACGGTTGCAAACACAAAATCGGTGGTAACTGGAGAAATATTTGGTCTATTGCAGTAAAATTTGGCACGGAGATATACTGTCGCAGCAGCAAAGATAGAACAACATAATAATATCAAAAAGTTATAAGCTGTCTCTAATTATTGCAAAAAAATATGTTTGTCTGTTTGTTTGTCGGCGGCGTTACGAACAAACGGATACACATAGAATTACCAAATTTGGTAGATTGGAAGTTTTAAACAGTGAAGTTACGCACTTTGAAGCCTTTTTTTCTTTTCTTTCTTTTTTTCTTTTCTTTTTCAAAATTCGACCTAGAATGTCTTTTCACTCCATAAATTATCGATTTTGGGGCGATTTTTCACTGGTACTCAGCAATAGTAGCGGAAATAATATCCAGAAGAAAACGACCGATGTGCCATCGGATAGAAGAGAAAAATGTCTTTCGAAACAGTTTTTTTGTGAATGTTTAACATAATTTGCTGATTATTGAGATTTCAAATAATTCCACATTTAGAAATCCATTCAGATTAACAGTTTTTGCTTAAAATCTATCAGTCAAAATGTTTCTTTAATTTTATGCGGCTATAAAACGTGCATTCAGACCTTTATTTTAATATTCGATCCTTAGTGCTAACATTTTACGAAGACATGTATATTCGCTCGAATTTACAAATTTAGACCATTTTCTCTCAGTAATGGTAGCCTGGATTTATTTTAAACGGTTCTTTTTGATTGAATCTGAGTTATCCGATGTTCAATTTATAAATACAATAAAACAAAAGCCCATCTGGTGTTGCAGACAACATTGGTGCACACGATTCTCCATGGCAACAACTGTCATTACTTCAAGTCCCATTTACACCTATGATTTATAACTACAAAATAAAATGGTTGTCCACATCAAATTGTGTGTCTGACGGATTAAAGCTATAACTGAAACCTAAAAAACAGTGTGTTGTAGAAATAAGGCATTTTAAAAGATAGGCGTTCTCTCTGCTAACGCTAATCTTCATCGCAAACGACATTTTCTTTTTAGACTCCTTATCACTTGAATACATTCGAATTACGCATGTAAGAAACATTTTCGCTTCTTACCGTACGAAGAACGGGCACGCATCTAGTCAGTTAATATACAGGGTTTATTAAAAACGGTCAAATCATGATCCATCATTCTCGGAAAGAACCGTCTTACACAGAGTGCGACCACCGCGTCCTCCTATGCAAACCTTACAACGAGTCGTCACACTGTGAATAAGAGATACGAAAAATGCTTGCGACAATAATTCCCATTTTCCAAAACCGAGATTTTTAACACCTGCAGAAAGCTAGAAGGTGTGCGAACGTCGGATAGTTTTCGTAAACCAAAAGATGTTTTTTAGAACAAAAATCCGGAATATTATCAGATTCAAGATCATCAACAATATAAGCTCTGTCAGGCCTCACCTTATCATCCATAAAAGGGAATAAGGGCCTGCAGCACCTCGAAAAATCCTCTCATGGACTTCAAAGACCTCTTTCGCATAGTGATGCACCTTGACACAACCCAAATAAATGTCGTTCAGTGATGTGCGACCGCCGATGCCGTAGACAAAGATTCCGCTGCTACCAAATTGGCCACTTTCCCTTGCGTTGATGAAATAATACAAACTTTTTCGCAGCTTCATTGATATTCATGTGTACACCCACTTCAGGTGTAGATTTGTATATGATACAGAGACTTTCTTCTTTGTTATATGCTGATACAGCCAACACGTTTTCTGATGTCTATAAACCTTTTTTCTTTTTTAAGGAACTGTACATTTTGAGGTCCATATTTGTGAATGAATCCTACAGCGGTCAAACTGAAATGCCTGCTCCGTTCTCACTGGGTCACCTGCGCCAAGTGACTAAAGTGAAGATCTTCAAGAACAGCCTATTGGTGTTCGGCAACGACTGGTTCGGAAACGGTGGGGGCTCGGTGGACGAGTTGGACATCGAGCAGAACGACATTCACGTCATAGGAGAGGAAGCTCTCGTCGGCCTGACGAACATGCGCAACTTCAAAGCGGAACTGAACCATATCAGCGAATTGAAGCGAAGCATGTTCCCCGAAGACTCGAAACTGAGACTTTTGGACATACGGTACGTTTAAAATATCCAGTTTTTTTAAGTAAAAACTTCTTTAGGTGCGTTGGGCACTTTTGGAATGGAGAAAACGCAATGAATTTATTGACCGTCACGCTCAGATACCCATGGGAGAAAAGGGGATTGAGGAGAAAGTGGATTGTGACGTCATAACTACGTCGTGTCCCACCGCAGAGATTTCTTCCTCCTTTTTTTGATTTTAGTGCTGCCATCTGTTATCGTACGTCAGAACTTCAAGTTACTTTTGAACTGCGTCCTTCTACCTTCCGCAGCTGGTATCGAACCACAGACTCAAGGCGTGATAGGCGAGAAATCTAACCACAAGACGGGTTCTCCTCGGGATAAAATTACTATAGTTTGAAGGGATTTTCGTTTCAATTTCCGAATGAGAACTTTTATGTATCTAAATAAATAAAATTAGACTTTGCATGTACACTACTTGCTATTAAAATTTTTACCGTTTAAGCATTTGGGGCCCCAGTGCGACCGTAAAAAAAGAGTGTCTCTCTGCCGTTCTGTCAGAGACGTTTTTTTTTTATTCGCACATCACGTAAAACTGACTGAAGCGAATGAAATAAAATTTGGTGATATGAAGGTGGTCCTCAACTTAAGCTATAGGCGTCAAATTTTTAAAAAGTCCATTAGATTTTGAGATTTCCGAAAACTGTTTCAAACTGCGTAAATTTTTGTTCCCATATCACGTAATAACGAGTAAAGCGGAAGAAATGAAACTTGGTGACATGCTAGGTGGTCACTCAACTTAAGTTATAGGTGTGAGATTTAAAGAAGTTTTGATTAGATTTTGAGATTTTTTTGAAAATCGTTACAGAACGCGTAAATTTCTGTTTTAGTATGCATAAAAACTGCATATAATCTGCACAACAAGTGTATACTTTCAAAATATTCAAAAATATCCACTTTTTCTGTACATGTTGTGTACAATCTATATGTTTTTACAAAAAAGGTGTAGACTTCTTCTGGCTGGGTGGGCTCTATAATTTTCGATTATTTATTTTAAAAAATGTGCTTAATTTGGACAGCTATACAGTTACTGTGCAATAAAGCTAATTTGATAATGTGGAGAGTCTTAATAATTATATACTGTATATTATTTGATTTATAAGTGTTATAATGCAGTGCATTTGAATTAGAATTATAAGTCCATCCTTCACTACAAAAAAATGATATTACTGTTCATTACAACGTACGTACATAATTATTATTAATTAATAAATTCACGTGCATAATTATTCATTAAATCGAACAAAATCCAACACGTGGGAAAAAATGCGTATCCCTGATGTATACACATTTTTCCCCACGTCGAAACATTTGTAATGCCTAAAAACTTACATTATTTTTCTTTATTTACATATATGTAACAGTTTTTAAAATATATTAAAAAAAGTCCCGGCATCTGTTAATGTTAATCTTCACCACCCAACATTAATGTTTGAACATTTCCGGTTTCTTCTAACAGTAACAACGACCTGGAAAGTTTTCCGGAGGATTTCTTCGTCAACTTCCCATCCCTGGACAAAATAGAACTCAATGGAAATCCCATTATGTTTGTGCCTGAGAATGTTTTTGGGAAAATATGGCCACAACTGAACTACATCGACTTTAAAGGTAAGTTTTGAGGCGTTTTTCATGTGCTCTTGAAAACTGCTTTAGTTCAAGGGACAATAAATTAATATTTAAGTTTGTTATTAGTGTGATTTTAGGATTTCCGTTCAAAGTTGCATTAAATCTTTTGCAAAGGATACTCAGTATCTCTAAGAGTAAATTTCACAACTGTTTGATAATTGTTAAATTCAAAGCTGTATAAATCGATATTAGTTAATTATTTATTGACTGTAAGGTTACACATAAAAAAATTTAGTATAGTACGAAAAATGTTTTTTACTATCATTAAAGATCCAGGCTGTAATTATTAAAAATGCGTTTAATCATCTGACCAATGCATAAAAGGGCAAAAATTTAAAGTCATTATAATAATTGAACAGTCTATATAAAATCCTTAATTTTAAAAGATTTTTAGAAAAAACAGTTTATTTGATCAAAAAGAAAATTAAAAATAAAAACATCTCCATTAAGTTTGAAAGAAAATATAATATAGTGAAGTGTTCGAATTATTTTTTAAAAATAATTTCGAAATATTGCCTTAAAAATGTGAGACTGTGTCACTCAGAGGGTTAACCTTACAGATGATGGTTTGCTATGTTTTGCACTAGAAGGCACGTTTCATACATTTTACGTCGCATTAATTTGCATGTAATTTACGTAGTCATAAATGCGAAATAATTCATTGTAACAACAAGAAAAAAGTGCAAAATGCGATTATGCATCAACATCAGGAATTATATTATAATTAATTTTGGGCATAATGCATTGGAAAAAATGTTTGAAAGATGTATTTTACTGTAAAGTTTGTGAGAAAATTGCAGGAAATGTCGAGTTCGTACGTATAAATTTACTCTTTCTGTAGTAAGAACACTAGAAAAATGGTGTAATATGCTTAAAACTAATAAAGAACTTTGTAAATGACATGCATGTACAGGGTGACTGAGCATGCATAACTGAGCTGTGTGAAAGAAAAAATGATTTTTTGAAATCTACTGTGTTCAAAAATTTAATGTAAATTTTAAAAGTAACTGCAGATATTCGTATTTCGTTTTTGACATGTTCCATATTCTTACCGTCTATGGATATATTATCGCGCAGACAAGGAGCAAAATTTTCCTCAACTCCCTGAAGCGTCGAGAATTCTCTCTAACAGCTTTCTCAAACTTTTGAATCCAATTTTTTATGTTTTAACACTTGGACATAGCCTGTAACTCGTTCGGAAACGTCCTTTGAGTCGCAATCGGTCTGCTACTGTTATTCGAGTACCAGGCGTTGACTTGCTCTCAAAATCGCTGTATTTCGACATTTTCAATTAAAAATAAACAAGCGAGCGCATGATTAAAAAAAAAAAAATCCCGACTTGCCCCACATTCGTCCGCCAAGTTTTGACTGAATCTCATCAACGGCAACGGCTCAAATGTAATCGAAGTCCCCCCCTCCCCCCAATATAGCTAAATGTATGTCCCTGATTGTATTTAGGGTGGAGCGAAAAAATTTTTTTCGAAATTCACATTGCCTGAGTCATTATATGGTGCCAAACTAGCTGAAACCAAATGTCTCCAAATTTCAGCTTAAAATGTTGACATCTTGAGGTTCCACATCTCAAGTGAAAATTTATATTGGCCTTTTTTCAAGTTTTTAATGATTTTTATGTAAAAAATATTTTTTTTAATTTAATATTTTACTAAATAATTAATTAATTTGTAAAATAATATTAATGAATTACTTTTTCATTAATAAATTATTTTACTGAAACGTTACTGCCAGATATCAGATCCAGAAATGGCTCTTTGTACATTAAAAGGCAAATTATAGTCTAAAATCTACTAGACTTTTATTGTGCGGAATGACTCGTTTTTGCGATTGTCTTTGGTTCAACCACTTGTTACTAATTTGTGATACGAAGCTGTATGATGTTGAAGCGATACGTTTTATTAATTTTGATTTATATTTGACAAAATAATACGGAGTTTTGAATTTAAATATGACCACAACTAGAAGTGAAACGTTTTGTAGTGTTTTCGGAATTCCAGTACAATTGAAAGAGACAGTATTACCAACGTATTCTGATTTAATGAAGCATTTCTTATTCACAAAAAATGATATATTGTGGAAGCTATGGGGAACAAGAAGGATCCTTCAGTAAGAGAGATCATCGAGATTATTTCTTTGGACGTTGAAAGAATTTGGAAGCAAGCCTCCTTGCCTGTGGTAGTCACCAAGAAGTAATTCCAGTTATTAAAAATTATAATGAAAGTTACGATCACAACATAATTCTACACAAGTAAAACAGTCTTTGTAAGCCATATACTTCGATGGAAGAAAGAACGAATCTATAATGCAAGAAGAGAAGCTCTTTATATCCGACTGTAACTGCGGAAGAGCATATTGTTATGTTGTCAGAACTTGGTTCTGTTCACATAGGACATTTGACTCCGGATTCAGGCTCTAGTGCTGATATTACTTGCAGCATCATCAACTTCGTTACACAGAAAGAGATTACACTTTCGGATCTTGTTGCCGTTGGGGGCGCTGGAACGAAAGTTAACGTTGAGAAGAAAAATGACATAGCACTGGTTTGTATGCTTATTGCGTACTAATGAACTACTTCTTCGCCACCTTATCCATAAGATTGACGAAAAAACATCTGGGCCACACCAGTTTTCTGGAACAGTAGGAAAATCTCTGGAAACGTAGAAAACCCCTGCTCTAACAAATTTTGTTTCTATTCTAACAAATTTTGTTCTGAAAGTGGTAAAAAAGACCTCAGTACAGACCAAAAGTACCTCTCCGATATTTCTAGATCTGTATGCTCGGAACAGTGCCATCCAGATTTGGCAATCAGAAGTCCAGAAAGGATGTCAAATTCAAGCTGTCCCACTACAGCGAACAGAAAACTGCGCCTGTACGTGTCAACTGCCGAACCAATGCTTTAAACTTCTAGTAGACTATGTGATGAAAGTTTACGTGCAATCCTGGTTTGAAATAAAGAAAATCCCTGGAGCTACATTCATGGAGCACGGAATGATGAAAAGAAGTTCATTCTTTCCAGAAGATTTTAAGTCAATCACTCATGAAGTTATTCAGAGGAACTCTTATTTTGCTCATTCTGAAAATATTCTGTTGGCAATGCTGTTTGATGAATGATCACATATTCGAGAACTTGGCCTAAGTAGAATATTGAAAGCCAGAAAAACTGACTGGAAGGGAAAAATACGCCAATTTGATCTTCCAATATAAATTTCGAAGCAGGAGTATTTTCACATGATTCACTGGGACAATCCTTTGGAACCTCCAGCTACCATGAACCTCAGTGACGAAGACGTAGCAAGTAGGATCAGAAACGGTTCAGAATGTGAAATAGAGAAGCTCCCTTGCCATTCTCAAGCAGTAGGAAGGCCTGTAAGACTACTAACACGAGCATCTTTGGTAACATGTGGAGCAGAAGCCAGAGATGGATACATTCGTTGTGGAATCAAATCACGAAAGGAACTTCCAAAGTTTGATACGAAAGTTAATTATTTTGCCCGGTATGTGGACTCCAAAATTGAAGACTGATTAAAGTAAAGTGTTTTATTAGTCAATAATACTCGAAAGGTAAATTTAGTATCATTTCCTTTTCTGCATTAGTGTTCTTTCTAAATATCGTCTTTAAAAATGAATTAATATGTAAATGTTTAATAGCTATGTATTCAAAATATACCCCAAAACTTATGACGCTCGGTTGCAAGTCAGTGAATTTTTTTTTTTCTTCTTTTCTTTTCTTTTTCTTTCTTTTTTTTTTGTTAACGGCAGTGTTTTACTGTTTCTTTTAGTAGTTAGAACTGCTTCTGAGTCAGAAAATAAAGTTATTGTAAGCATTAAAATTAAATTTAAAAAATTGATTTTTTTTACTTTTTACATTTACATTCCTTTCTTTGAGCCCAGTGTGAAACCTGGAGACAATCAGTGAATGGACTAGGATTTTTTTTCTGTGACTTTTAAGCCAAAAAGCACCATTTGTTGAGTCAGGAAATATTAAAATAATTTTTTTTGCCATTTTCACTCCACCCTAAGTATATATTATGTTTTAGGGTTCGGATTCGGTCGAAACGTATGAAGATGTTTATTTACTCAAGACTTTTCAACAGTCTTTTTTTTAATAATACAAATAAATTTACCTGAATTCCTCAATAAAGTATAACCACTAAATACTGAACCACAAAAATTCCGTATCACTGTAAGTAAAAGATCATTTTCGTACTACTAAACATACACACACATTATTATTTATTTATTAATTTATTTGTTTTGCGATGTAAAACTCTTTGACCTAATTAATGTTTATTACTGTATTCATGAGCGCTAAAATATTATAATAATAATACTAATTATGGAATGAAATTTTTCAGCGGCGATATTTTATTTGCTTTAATCATATCCCTTGCAATAGTATAAGCTGAAATTTCTTGGAAAGTGCTTTATAATTCATGTGCTTTATAAATCATGATTTTTTTTTTTTGTTTGTAATTAGATACACTCTTGCACTGCGACGACCACATCGATTGGATGTTGCATGTTAAAGAACCTGCTGATTTGCTTGGATGGTGCCTAACACCTGAAGAACTTTCCGGGGAGTCACTTCATTATGCTCTACATCTGAGAAGAATGAACAAACATAATGGATGAATTTTCAAGAATTCTGACTTTATTACTTTAAGTATCACAACGAACATTTAAATAAAGGATTTTAAAAAAATTCCGGGGAGTCACTTCATTATGCTCTACATCTGAGAAGAATGAACAAACATAATGGATGAATTTTCAAGAATTCTGACTTTATTACTTTAAGTATCACAACGAACATTTAAATAAAGGATTTTAAAAAAATTATACCGTGTTATTATTTTGTGTCAAACATCTTTCCATGAGAGTAGGGGAAGGTGATGTACCTTGGAGGTATTTTCAAACTTTGATTTTTTACAAAAAAACTGTTTGGGAAAATATCAGTAAAACATTACTATACTCATTTTTAATTATTTATAAAATAGCTTACACTATAGCCAAGGTACACCACCAGTGGTGTACCTCGGAGGTATTTATTTTTAACAGATGGAATACTACACAGCATGTAGAAAAGTTGGTTTATTATTTGTTTATAGTAATCTGACTTTGCATAGACTTACTTTGGGCTAATATTAGTCTAATTAGTTTTAAATTTACAGTTTTTAAATTTATCTCCCCTGGTGGCTGCACAAGCAATGTGCCTCCAAGGTACATTACCTTCCCCTACTATCTACAAAGTGCCATAACATAGTTTGCTTTTATTATGAAACCTCATAATACAATTTCAATTTTAAACTATTACCTTTAACAATATACCTTTATTACTGAATATTTAACTTACTTTGGTTAAATTAATTAAAAACTTTATACGATAACCACCAGAGAAGGCAGTTATCAAGAATACGATCTTCTCGGTTGGTACAGAAAAACTACATCCTTCTTCAGCTGCAAAAAAGTTCTGCAATCCTCAAGAGTAGAAACAAGTATGATTTTTTTTTAAGGAAATCGACTTCTAATTACTTGAACGTAAAGAAAAATTATTCCCTTAGTAAAATAGTAGTGTTAGGCAGTTTCTTGCAAAATTGCCAAGCTGGATTCCGTTTCGGGAACTTAATTATTGGCGCCCAACTTGGCGATAAATCGGCCAAAGTGGCCTTGGTGACTTTAGATATATTGATACGAACACCGCAACGGCAACATTTTAGTCAATGGTTTATAAGCATTTTTTTCGCTGTTTTCTCATAATATTATTCCCATAATAAAATAGTAAGATTTGGAAATTTCTTGCCAAATATAAAATATATTGTCAAGCTGGATTCAGTTTTGGAAACATGTTTTGGAGACAGACTTGACAATAAATCGCTTAAAGCGGCCAAAATTGGAGATTTTTGACTTACAACTACCACCGAATTAATGATGGCAACCCTTTGGGCCAGGGGCGTAGCCACGGGGGGGTTAGGGGGGTCATAACCCCCCCATGAGAAATTTTTTGCCATACAAAATGCATATTCTTCACTACATTATCACACACACGCATACATATATATGAGTTGTAGTAGTCGTAACCCCCCCCCCCATGAAAAATTTCTGGCTACGCCCCTGCTTTGGGCAATGGTTTAAAAATATGTCCCACCCGCCATCTGAACGGAAATATCAGAACTTGACCAAATTAATTTGGGATCACACATACAGTACTCCCTTCCGTATTAAAAAAAGAATTAAAGAATGTTATAAGTAATAGATGTATATAATTAGTTAGATGTACGACCAACATCTTGGCTTCTACTGCTGGCTTCATCGTCATTAATCCCCTTTTTATAAATACTAACAACGGCAACAACCAACCATTCGTGCACTTTCGGAGATGATACTCGTTATGAGTCTTCGGGCCATTAGACCTGTCGTCTATCAAATTCACTTAGATCAACAGGCTTTTCCATGACTCACAAACGTAAGAGCAAGAATGATTCCTTACCTTCTCCAGCAACGAAAGGTTAAATACCATTCTCACTTAAATTACGTGCTCTCCATGTTATCCAGACGAGTTAATTAAAAAATATATGGGTGGTCATAATCTAATGGCTCTTCGGTGTAAATTTTGATTCTGTATTTCGTTATATTTTGGATCTCGTGTGTCTCACCTTTTCGCAAGATATCCTTTTATCGATATCCACTGCTCACAATTCCAAGAGAATCGTAAGTAATCAGGGTTAATCTAGAGAGTATTCAATTCTTGGGATAGATCGATTCAGACAGATCGAAAGAGGATAACGCCAAAAACAAGATGTAATCTCTACATGCCTTGTTTTCTACGACAGCCGGTTTGATATGACTCAGTGCGCTTGGAATTGCAAGACTTTTATCAGACACTGAAAGAAAAGGACATAAGAGTCCGTTGGAAAATTTTGGAAAATGTTGCTGGAAATACTAGCGAAAGTTGGCGTGACTTTGGGCGTGACCTCAAATAGTAATTGAATTTAGGTTTTTAATGTATTCGAGATATCCATTGACCTTAATGTATAGAATCCGAATGTTGAATGCTCGAACGACGAGCGTGTAAGTCTTTTTTGAGTGACATTGTAAATCAATAACCCAGTCGACAGCAGTCAAAAAAGGAAATGCAGCTTTAGGTGCTACAACCAGGCCCTGATTATCGCACCGGAACTTGAAGCACGTGCCCTGGGCATACATACAGAAATAGCTCCAAAAAGTGAGTTTAAAGCTATATATAGAGGTACAATAAAGGGGCTGTATATAGTAGGGATGCAACGGATATCCGGCAAACATACTGCATCCGGCCAATATGCCGGCTAATTGGCAGTAGCCGGATATTACAAATATCAGGCAGTCGGCCTAAAGTTATATACAGAGAAGTAACATAAATAAACATAATAAATGAATAAATTCTAAAAATTGCAATGCGAAAAAACAAAGTTTTGTGAATAAAAATTTTTTTGTTTTAATACTTTTTAGAATGTATTTTTATCATGTATGGGAAATGGGAAAAAAAAAAACGTATTTCTATCGTTTTTTAAGATTGGAGTAAATTTTTACTGGATGAAATTATTGTCCAAAAACACTGTTTTTCAGTCTTTGTAAGAATTCCGTTACCTTTTTTTCGACCATCAATTGACCTGCTTATGAGAATTGTGTACTTACTGTAGTACTGCTGGCTGCTGACGAAATTTCACTCCCCCCCCCCCCCCCTAATTTTGATAAAGTAAGGAAATTTGTTTCATTGATTTTCCAACAGTTGAAAGGAGATGACTTTCTTTCAAGAAATGATCTTTTAAGATATTTATCTAACTCATGAGGGTGAACATCCATGACGTTGTTATTTGTATGACTTTAATTTCAGTAAAACTGGTACTAAATTCATGGAAACAATTCCAAAAGATTTCTCATTTTTGAATTAAATGTTTTCAAACTAATGAGAAAACTTAAAGAAAAAAGTAATAGATCAATGATCTAAGAAATCTAGTGAAAAGAAAAAGAAGAAAGCATACTGCTCCCGGATAACAGGATATCCGGCTGAAAGTTTGGCCGGATATTCGGTATCCGGTCAAATTGATATCTATTGCATCACTAGTATATAGGCACCGTGGGCACAAAAGTGTTATAGCCAGGACCTGATTACAACAGTGCAAAATACAAAAATTCAGCATTCTAAGTATCATCGTTCTCAGTTTGTCAATCGTTCAATTTCAGTCTACTTTAACTTTTAAGTAATCGTTTACTTATCCACATTACTTTTATAAGTAATACCAGAAAGTCGCAGGTGTGCAAGAAACAGATGATATACAAAGTTTTTTGAATGACTAACCGTCAAAACGAACATAATGGATTGGAACAAGCATTTCCTTCGCAGTTGCTAATTTGCTCTTTTATAAATAATTCATATAGATATCGTGTGGAAACGAAGCCTTTTGTTTTTGACCAAAAACATTATTTGTATGTTTTTTGCTCCAACTAGTGTCACCTATCAGAATAACTAAGCAAAGGATGTGATGGAATAAATAATGAATGGATATGGATTATTTATTATCACCTTTCAAAAACAATAGCATATGCTTGTTTTCAAGGAGAAGTTTATGTAGTTTTTGAATTTGCAAGTTTCTTTCAGATACAGAAAGAAAAAAATATAAGAGTCTGTCAGGAAAATCTTTCTGGAAATACTAGTGATAGTTGGCGAGATTTTGGACATGGCCACAAGTAATGATTGACCATAATGGGTTGGAACGAATATTTCCTTTGTTGATTCTTAGTTAATTTGTTCTTTTTAAAATAGTTCATATCGTGTGGAAACGACGTCTTTTGTTTCAAACATTTAAGTATTAAAAATTAATTAAAGATACAATCCATTATTGTTTAAAAGATAATCATCCATAAGTGTATGTTTAAAAATAATGATAGTGTGGGAATGATATTCCTCGGCTAACCGCACCGGCGCCACTTACTCGTGTAGACGGCAATGGCTCTGGTAGCTCAGAGGCAGACGGCTCCAAGACCTGTGTGAGAGCGGACGTGCTCTCCGCCTGATGATAATGTTTTAAAAAGCATTGTATTTAACCATGTCATTTTGTCAAATAAAATGGTAATCAAGACCGTACTACCGTGGTCCATGCTGGCATCCCCACTAAATTTGGGGGCTCTGCCAGGATTTGAATTTCAATTTTTTTTTTGTTTTTTTTGACGCGACGGGACGTATGCTATTATGTTATGACGCATTTGACTAATGACGCAATTACATCTTTTGGTGGTTGCAAAGTAAACGACGCTGGACTACATTATTCAGGTAGGCTTTACTACCTTTATAACATTTTCTATCTGTTGAAATAAATCATTTTTCAAAAGTGGTGGTTTTGAACGATATCCCACATATAGCAAATTTTTTAAAGACGGGCAGCACGGCCGCTGTTAAATTATTGAATAGTGCTGTTTTCGAAAATGTTGAATTCGATAGAAATATGTACTCGAGAGCGGCTGCGAAATTTTTGAGGTTTTACTTCACAATCTCAATTTGAAAAACAAAAAGACTATGCAGCGAAGAATTTAAATATCCAACTTATCACTATTTGTTCGTCCCTGAATCTAGACGCTTCCGGTAAAACTGATGAACTGTGCATTCGTATTTTTGAAGCGCTTTCAGATCTTCAGAAACTTAATAACGAAAGTACATTTTACAATCTACCAGATGACGAATCCTAGATTTCTGTTATCTCTTCTCCCGCTCGTAATAACTCCCCAAATCAGGTCTCCCATGAGCGTGATCTACTTTTGCCAGAATCACGCAGTTTTGATACCTCATTCCTTTTATTCAATGATATGCTTCACAATTTACGATCCTTTAGCGGTGCAGATAATTATAGCGTAACTTCTTTTTTTAATGATGTTGAAGATAGTTTTAATATTTTTCCGGGTTTGACTGAGTAACACAAACTGATTGGTATTAAAAATTATTATGTGGACCTGCTAAAATGTGCATCCAGTCGCAGCGCGGATTATTTATTTTTAATGATATAAAAAGAGTGTTAATGGATGAGTTTCGCGAGACATTCTCCTCTTTACATATTCATGGAGAGCTCCAAAATAGAAAACTCCGCTCCAGTGAAAAGTTTCTTCGAATATCTTTTCGCTATGCGTGAGATCGCCAGTAAATCACGGTCAACAATAGATGATTCTTCATTAATCGAATATTGCATTCAAGGCATTCCCGACTCTGAAAATAATAAAATTATTTTATATGCATGTAAAAATCTTACTGATTTCAAAGACAAATTAAAAATTTACACTTTAGAGAGAAACATTTTCACTCAAAACACAAATATAATACGTCTGTTCATCATTCGGCGTTCGCAAATAATTTCAAAAATATTAACAAGCCTACATTCACTCAAACGCAGTTCAAGCCTGAAAACAAATTTAAAAATCGAGATATATTGTGTTATAACTGTAACTAGAAATCATATGTTTCTACATCCTGTCCGTACTAACAGCTTGGACCTAAATGTAAAATATGTTTAAACTTCGGTCATAAATCCTATCAATGTGATAAAAAACGAGTTCCCAAGATTGAAAAATAAACTAATGTTTCCACTGTTAAACTATGTCAGCCTAATTCCATGAATAAATCTATTTTTGTAAACAATGTTCCATTTATCTCCCTGGTGGATACAGGCAGTGATGCCACTATTTTTAACATTGATGCAAATAAAAAACTAAAAACTTGGTTCACCTATTCTTCGAAATTCCACAGCGACACTGACGTCATTTACTAATTGCTAGGTAACACCTTTAGGTTATTTTGAAGTTTCAATTGTTATTCATGATCAACATTTTAATGCGCAAGAGGTTGTTGTAGATAATGTACAGCTGCGGAAAAAAAGTCCCACTTGCTCTTTATTTCGCCGTCGTTCGTCATACAGAAAAGCTATATATACCATTCGTTTGCAAATAACGCATACTTTAATTTGCTATTAATTTAATTTGCATAAGAGGCCGTCTTCATATTTAATTCTGCATCAGCTTCGTTTTTCTGAATGCCAACACTGTATTTTGACTTTATTAACGAAAGAAAACCTTCAAATTACCCTGAATATAAATTTTCACCAATTTTCTACGATAACTTCCGGAGATATTGCGAATTATTTTTTGCGCGTTTTTAAGGAGGACTTTCTGCAAATTGGAAAACGCTATTTGTAGGTTCCGAACTTTTCGCCTTTCATTCATTTCGCTCGCGAGAGTTAAAAAAAATAAACATTATTTTCAAGGAAAATATTTTTTTCCCATCTCTCTTAAAGTTTTTTGTAGTAAGAATATCAAGGGTAGAAATTAGAATATTTAGTCAGTGGTCCAAATGACGCGTGAGTTCATAAATTCCTTGGTTCGTACACATGATTTAAAGGAAAAATGCAAAACGACTGCTCACGATTTCGAAAATCTTTCTAATTTTGAAATTATTATTGAGTATTTCCCTTGATGGTTCTTTTAGACAGGTGAAATGTTGGCAGGAGTGAGAGGCTGCTCTCTGCTCTTCGGACTACAAGAATGAATGTTACCCAGCTACGGTCGAACTAGAATAATGGTTTCATGATTGAAAATTTATTTGTTTGAATTCCATGTAAAAAACGCAATTACTTTTTTGCCGACCCAATATTATCACCCTGTTTGTTATTTCACTTTCTTCATTTAATATTATCGTCTGCAAAGTGCAATATTCTTATAAGGCTTTTGGTGGAATTTTAATTTATATTCAGATGAAAATTTGCACAGAAAAACGTGATTTTGATGTTTTATTTTTGAATGTTGGATAAAGTATGGGGAAGTCCAAAGACCCAATGTTTCCAATATTAAAAAAGGTAAAATTCATGCCTCGAATATTGAGCATGTTAGTTTTTCAGAAATGACGTTGTATTAGAAGACATACATCTACTGCATCTAATTCTATACCTGGAAAATATTTTATTTCGGGGGAATATGGTACCAGTCGCAACAATAGACGCTTTATAGAATCACCATTAAACTGTAAAAACCTCTAATTTATTTGCTTCAAAATTTCATTTTTTTTTAATGCCGCTATCTTTTAATGTGTTTTTGCACGAAAGAAATCTAATTTACTTTTATTTTAAGCAATTTTCAAAAAATTGTCACTTAATAGATTTATATATGGTCCCTTAACTCAGGAAAATAACATATTTTATTTAATATAAATTAAACTACCGAATGTAAAAATTTGAAATTTTGCACAGCCATGTAATATTACTTTCTGCATCTATTTCCATCAAAATTTGGCTATGTTTCTATTCATAATTTTTTTGAATATTAATTTAATAATTCATAATTCATATTAATATTTTATTTAAAATCATAATAACATTAAATTATGTTTGGGTCGTTTAGTTCTAATAGTACGAATAAAAATCAGCCTCTTATTATCAATATTATATGAGATATGATTTAAAGTATGAAAAAATATTTTAACATATGGGGAGGGGGATTTTGGGTGATCATAACTCACCCATTTTTAGTTCAAATTTATTGAAAATGGGTATCCGGGGTTAAAATGAGCTAAATTTTTGAAATATAAAGTGAAATCTAGAGGTTGCTATTGGGGAAAAAAGAGTTAGTGTGAATTTTAATATGTAGATGGCCACTTATGCAATTTTTATGCATAGCAAATTAAGGTGTATGTCAATCGAAAACGATTGGTATCCGTAACTTTGCTGTACAACGATCGACGGCAGAAAAAAGTACCAGTGGGACATTTTTTTTTCCGCAGCTGTACCTATGTCAGTAGATGTAATCTTAGGCACAGACATTCTCACCCAAGGCAAAGTTCGTATTAGTAAGAATGGTATCTCTATTCATAAATTTGAGAATGTGGAACATAATGACGTTGATCTTCACATTAATAATATTTCAGTTAATGAGAGTTGTGAAATAAATATTGGCCCTCATGTTTTGAAGGAACATATTCAACAAGTACAAAATCTTGTTCAAAATTATACACCAGTTAAGACAAAAAATGCCAATATTGAACTGACCATCCAACTTAAAGATGATACCCCTGTCTTTCACCGACCTAGACGTTTACCATTTTCTGAACGTGACATTGTGGACCAACAGATTCAAACGTGGTTAGCTGATGGTATTGTTGAACCATCTGTATCTAAATATTCCAGCCCAGTGTTAGTTGTCGTAAGTTTGGTTGGATCTACAGGTAGCATGCAAAAGTAAACAAAGGAATGATTGCTTACCTGTGATCTTCTCGCACAGCGCAGGGTCTCGGACGAATACAAAACATCTTAATCACAACTATGTATTTATTATATCTCTCGATTATGAACTACAGATGAAAAAAAAAAGCAAACATCATTAGATTAATACAAAAATATATTAGATAACATGAGGCAGACAGAGATATGCGTCATAGCGCTCTCAGTTCTCTCGATGAGTGGAAGGTGTGGGTGGAAAAACCAAAACAAACCCTCAGAGCCACCTTCCGGTGAAAAGCCAGAGTACGGCACAGATTGTGAGCTGGATTATTAAAAAAGGGAAGGAGTCTGACAATAGTGACAAGAAAGAAAGACAGCAGTCGCAGAGTTTGTATTGATTATATCGTAAACTGAATAAGAAAATAGTAAAAAATAGATATCCCCTCCCTGTGATAGAAGATTTACTTGACAGACTGCACGATGCTAAAGTTGTCAGTACCATAGATTTAAAGAATGGCTTTTTCCATGTAAATGTTCACCAAAACTCTCGCTGTCACACTCAATGTTACCTCGTTTGTTACACACAATGGTCAATTTCAGTTCCGCGTTGCTCTTTTCGGTCTTTGTTTATCTCCTTCAGTGGTCCAAAAATATGTTAATACTGTCTTTAAATATCTGATTTTGGAAAATTATGTTTTTCTGTACATTGATGATATCATAATACCTGCAAAAAAGGATGATGAAGCTCTTCACCGATTGAAACAAGTATTCAATACTGCTTCCGACTATGGCTTGGAAATTAATTTTAAGAAATGTTCTTTTTTAAATAAAAGTATCGAATTCCTAGGACATATCATCGAAAATGGCAAATTATACCCTTCGCCCTCTAAGACGGCTGCTGTTATTAATTTCCCAGAACCAATTAATCATAAAGACTTACAATCTTTCCTTGGCCTCGCAGGATATTTTCGTGAATTTATTCTCAACTTTTTGGCAATCGCTCAACCACTTTCTGATTTATTGAAAAAGAACACAGACTTTCACTTTGATGAGCCACAAAAAAGAGCTTTTAATGATCTTAAAATGGCGCTTTGTTCGCAACCGGTCCTCCACATGTACAATCAGAATAGCGAAACAGAAATTCACACAGATGCCAGCATCCACGGTTACGGTTGTGTTCTTCTGCAAAAATCGATCACTGACAACTCTTTTCACCTGGTTTATTACATAAGCAAAAAAGACGTCTGATGCAAAAAAGAAATACTGCAGCTACACTGCAAAAAAGTCTGTAAAATGTACAGAAATTACTCGTATTATTTACAGAATAAGTCTGTTCGTAAGAAAAAACAGTTTTTTTCTGTTTTATCTTCACCCGCGCATGCGTACTAGACGAAGACGCTCATTTTGCCTCCGGCGCAATTAAAACGGCAAGACATTGTACTACGTGTCGTTAGCTGGAGCTGGAGAAAAGGGACGGTATATTTAGTTACAACTGAATACGTAGGTTCAGGTGAGTGTTTACTCTTATTGTAAGCAACAATATCGGCCTTCTTTGGTAAAAAGTGGCATGTAACATTGAGGGGAGGGGGAAAATGGTTTCTTTTGTAGAAAATATTTCCAAAAAGGTTGAATTCTTTTTTTTTGGGGGGGGGGGCAGTTACCCCTCCGTCTTCCCTTTTAATCCGTCCTTCGCGTTGAATGATGGGAAATAGAACAGCTATGGAACTTGATTGTGAATTCGAGACTTTTTACATACAAAAGGAAACGAAAAAAATCACCTGTGAATTTGATATATTTATTTTAGACTTACGGGGAGGGGGGGGGGGACTTTTATGTGTAAAACTACGCATGGAAACCAGTGGACCAACCAGACAAATCGGCATAATGATTTTAAGCAGTTCAGGGCATCACTTGATCTGACGTCATACTATGACGTCACCTTAGCGACTCTTTCTTCAGCTACTTGCGATTTATGTGCAAAAGTTTCTGGCAACACTGATCGGAGGTTGTGAGGTACTGGAAGTAATCACTGACGAAACACAAATCCATGTTTGGAGAACATACATTTAATAAAGATACGCCACGAAACAATTAACATACATAACAATATAAAAAGTTCAGTAAACGGTGAGCAAAGCAGTTCTCACATCGCGCATTCGCCGGGAGAAGCAGAAGAAGTGTGGAGAAGAAAATACATGCACAACCCTTCGCCTCCTACGCTCGGAGAGAAGGGGGGGAGGGAGTGACGTCATATCCTCCAAAGTGGCCAGTAGTAAGAGTTTGTTCCCCGGTGCAGAGCTTCGCAGGAGAGAATAGGTGGCATTGGAGATATGGAAAAAATATTTTATACTCTAACACCCCCCCCACAATGTCAACCTATTCTATCGAAAAATTTTTCACATCACCCACACCAATTATATCAATACAATTAGTGTGCTTAGCAGTTGATAGTGGTTTTGTAAGCACATCCGCACCCATATTTTCGGTGGAAACATGCGCTATTTCGATTTTTCCACTATTTATTGTTTCCCTTATGAAATGATGCCTCACATCTATATGTTTGGTTCTCTTATGAAACACGGGATTCTCTGATAATTTAATGGCACCTATATTATCAGTTAGTATTCTTATTTTTCCAATTTTTGAAATACCAATCTCATTTAGAATTTTACTTAGGTAAAGTACCTCTTTAGTACTTTCAGAGAGAGCCATATACTCGGCCTCAGTAGAAGACAGGGCTACAGTGCACTGCTTCCGACTTTCCCAACTTATCGTACTACCACTCATTATAAAACAATAACCTGTATATGATTTTCGATCATCAGTACAATTACCCCAGTCAGCATCTGCATAACCATATAAGGGATCGTTAGTATTCCTAAATTTCAGACCATAATTAATAGTTCCCTTAAGATATCGCAGGACACGCTTTGCAGCAGTCCAATGGGTCTTATCATAGCAATTTAAGAACTGGCTAAGTTGGCTAACGGCATGAGAAATGTCAGGTCGGGTGGATGTTGCCAAATACATTAACCCCCCTACTAATTCTCGGTAGAGATATTCATCGTCGCATTTTTCTCCCTTTTTCAATTTAATGCTTACGTCCATAGGGCAACTTACCGTCTTTGCTTCGACCATACCAAACCGATCCAATAGCTCTTTGATATAACTTTCTTGACTCATTGTAATTGTTCCATCATTCTGTTGAAAATTTATTCCCAAACAATATTTAACCAATCCCTCATATTTTATTTCCAATTCCCTTTCTAGGTGATTTTTAAACTCTCCTATCATGCTTGGGTCTTGCGACATGAATAAAATGTCATCAACATAAATTACAATTATAGTTAGTCCTTTATCACTTTTAATATAATACATGCAAGGGTCGGCATCAGATCTTTTTCCTCCAAAATTGTTTAGTATATCATTTACTTTGACATTCCAATACCTGCCCGCTTGCTTTAGCCCGTATAGTGATTTTTTCAAATAAAGAACTTTGTCCCCTTCGTCAAGAATTTCTAGCATTTTCTTACTTTTTCTATAGTATTCGCTATTAGGTTTTTCCTGCAAAATTAATTGCTCTAATGTTTCTCTGAAATATTTAGGGCATTCCATAAAAATTTCTTCCTCCAAGTTCCCATTTAAATAAGCTGTGGTTACGTCGAATTGGTGAATTTGTATTCCCAAATTTACTGATAAGGCAGCCATAAGGCGAATAGACCCTTGTCTTGCGACAGGCGCAAAAGTTTCATTAAAATCTATCCCAGGTTTCTGATTGAAACCTTTCGCGATTAGTCGCGCCTTGCATTTTAAATGCGTTCCATCCGCGTTATATTTGTTATTAAGAATAAATCGACTACCAATACATTTTCCAGATTTGGGTCGATCTACCAATTCAAACGTCTCATTTTTTATTATGCTCTTTATCTCCCTAACTAAGGCTTCGTACCATAACTTCGCCTCCGAACCCTTTAGCGCATTGCTCATAGGAATTTCGGAACTACAGTTGTAAACAACACCTGCAATTTCCCCCTCATTCGCGCGCACAACATCTCGGTTTCGGAGCGATAAGACATTTTCTTTTGCCTCTCGTTTTTCTTCGCTAGGGATAGGGGATTCGGACATTGACTCATCACTAACCGGGGGTTGGGTTTCGGTTCCAAATGTCCCCCCTCGTTCATTTTTACCCGTAGGGTCTTGGCTCGAGAACACATTTTCAAAAATTATGGGGATGTTTTCCTCAGCTATGATTTCATCTATTAGAGAAGGAGAAACACTACTATCAAACGTTTCAAAAAATTTAACGCTTCGCGAAATAATTACTTTTCTTTCATCAGGTAAATAAATGCGGAACGCTTTAGAATTATCCGAATAACCTACAAATATCCCTTTCCTTGATCTAGCTGAAAATTTGTGTTATGGTTTATCATTTAAACAGTATGCTGTACAACCAAATATTTTAAAGTAACTTACATTGGGGGTTACTTCATTCCATAACTCATAAGGAGTTTTTCCATTAATTGCTTTTGTAGGACATCTATTTCTAACATAATTAGCAGTATTTATAGCTTCTGCCCATAAATAAAGCGGTGAATTAGCTTGCGATAACATGCATCTGGCTGTTTCAACCAACGATCTATTTTTTCGCTCCGCTATCCCAGATTGTTCCGGGCAATACGGAACAGACAACCTATGTTGAATTCCCTGCCATTTTAAGAAATTTTCAAATTCCCTGTTTATAAATTCTCCTCCATTATCACTCATAAAAACTTTAATTTTCCTAGACTTTTGATTTTCCCAAAGACATTTAATTTCCTTGAATGCTGATAGAGCTTCGCTTTTATTTTCCAAAAATTTAACTGCACAATAGCGCGAATACTCATCAATGAAAGTCATAAAATAAAGAGACTTACCTAATGAAGGAATCCGAAATGGGCCACAAAGATCTGAATGTATTACTTCTAACAAATTACTAACCCTCTCTGACTTTTTAGGGAAAGGCGCTCTCGATAATTTGTTTAATGCACACACTTCGCAATTAAATTCATCCGATGGTTTCGCAATATTTAAACCCCTAATATTACCTTTACTTACTGAATTTATCAGATCTTTTAAATTAAGGTGTCCCATTCTACAATGCCACCTTGTTATATCACAAACCTTGCTTTTTGTATCAATGGATACACTTACATGATTGGCATTCTCATTACATACTTTTAGATAATAAAGATTGTCTTTCCGATCAGCAATAAATTTAGAGTCAGAATTTTCAATCGTTGCACCAGAGTTCGTGAAAGTCACAGTAAATCCTTTATCGCATAGCTTTGCAACGGATAACAAGTTCGTTCTCAAGTCAGGTATCAGCAAACTGTCGTGAACGATGATATCTTCCACTTTTCCGTCGATCTTGGTTTTCACTGCAACATTTCCTGCTCCAGTCACTTTAGTTGTCTGGTTATTAGCTAGTTTTAGCTCTGCAACTTCAGATTTTTCGATGCAAACAAATTTCGATTCATCATTGCACAAGTGAGCTGTGCACCCGCTGGCGAGGCACCACATTTCTTTTGTCTCACCGTTAGAGAAAGTCCTGCTATCTACAGTGTTTGATATAACATCTGTCATGAAACCTGTTGCTTGTTTCTTTGCATAACACTGAGATGACCGATGTCCTATTTTTCCACAAGTGAAACATCTTATTTTGGATAAATCATTTTTCTTTAGTTCGTTTTTCACACCTTTAGCGGTTTTCCATGATGGTTTTTGCTTTAGATGCTTCGCCGCGAACGCTCCAACTTCCGATCGGTCAGTATCCGGTCGTCTGGCGTCACCCTCTTCCACGATTTTTATCCGAAGTATTTCTGGCTTAGGCAATTCATCTCGGGACTCTATGGCACACCGGAAATTTTCAAACGTCGATGGTAGACTGTATAGCATCATCACGGATAACAAGTCTTCATCAATTCGTATTTCCATCTCGGAAAGCTTATCCACAATGTCGAAGAATTTTTTCAGGTGTCCTCGAACATCTCTCGATTCGTCTGGCATCTTTAGCTGAATGAGAGATTTTAGCAGCGACGCTTTTCTAGCGGGACCTTTTGACATGTATATCTCCTCTAATTTTCTCCATATGTCGTTGGAACTTTCACAGTTCTTGATTTGCTTTAATTCGGACGAGGAGATACATAATATAATGTCCGATTTCGCCCTTTCATCATTTTCAATCCACAATCCATACGCTTCTTCTGTTTTCGGATCTGCGGCATCAACTACTGGTTTCTTGTGTGTTCCATTTACGTATTTCCAATTTCCATTTTTGATCAGTACCGCTTTCATCAAAATTCTCCACGTTTCGTAATTGTCTTTACTTAAAAGCTCAATTCGCGACGCTCCGAACGAAGCCATTTCCAAGCGTGTTCTCCACAGACAAAGAAAATCAGTTTTCTCTATTCAGCGCAGTGGTCTGCGGGCTGTGTCACATAACCTGTGAGGTACTGGAAGTAATCACTGACGAAACACAAATCCATGTTTGGAGAACATACATTTAATAAAGATACGCCACGAAACAATTAACATACATAACAATATAAAAAGTTCAGTAAACGGTGAGCAAAGCAGTTCTCACATCGCGCATTCGCCGGGAGAAGCAGAAGAAGTGTGGAGAAGAAAACACATGCACAACCCTTCGCCTCCTACGCTCGGAGAGAAGGGGGGGAGGGAGTGACGTCATATCCTCCAAAGTGGCCAGTAGTAAGAGTTTGTTCCCCGGTGCAGAGCTTCGCAGGAGAGAATAGGTGGCATTGGAGATATGGAAAAAATATTTTATACTCTAACAGAGGTGACGCTCTGGGTCGGCTAACAAACGATGCGTACCGTTGACCTCACCCTGGCACAACGTTTATATCACTGGAAATGGTATACGGGCGAAGTGTGAATGTCCCGTGTTCGGGTCCCATCGCTCGTCCGTCGACCGTTAACCGTTCAGAGTTTTCCGTGGTTTTCTCCGGAAGTTAGCGTAAATACGGATTAGGACTCCTTCGAAAGACCCCCACGGAGGGCTCCCCTCTTTCAAGGAAACCTCCCCAAAGCTCACTCACCAAATGGAACGAATTTCACACAATCTCAAGTACACACTAAAAGGAACGTACTGTGTGAAAATTAGCTTCTATCTCATAGAATTTGAGAAATTATAGGTTAAAAATTAGTTAAAATCGCGCCAAATGTAACCCTTTAGCTAGTATTTGGTGACAGAGATAATTGGTCGAAAAGTTGAAACGCTCACGCGAGTACGTACTCGAAATATTTATAAATCAGTGTTTGCTATACCGTGTTATTTTTCAATGTACTGGGTTTTAAAGTAGCTTAATCTCGTTTTCTACTAGTTAAACTGAAGTCCTATAATCTTTTTATTTTAGTTCTGAAAGTCCCTGAAGAAAGTAATTTCTTTTTATTTGTATTAACACATTGCAAGCTGCAAATTCAGTTTACGCATAAGTGAGGCATTTATTTTGATTCTATTCTTTTTATCCACATGATGATACTATGGAGCAAATATACTTAATGTTGTTTTTATGCTTTACGCGGAATTTTCTTCGAAAAATATGACATTGTCTCGATGCACAGACGAAGAAAAAGTCTGCAAAATCAAATTGTTGAAAGCTTGCAAAATTATCAGGAAGTAAATGCAACAGATTTGGTAGCAAATGAGCAATGCTTATTACTCGATACCCCTGAAGATCCTATATTTTCTAGCTTAGAAAACGAAAGCATTGACTTCATGTCCAGTGAGGACATCATGCAAAATAAGCAATTTATTTCTTGAAAAGATAAGGAGACTGCAGTAAAATACTGGTGTGATACATTAGTGGCAAAATCCCGCAGTTTACAGAATGTTCAAAATTATTTTAAATTTGTTACAAATAAAAGGCAGTTATATCTGTGGGAAAAGCAAATTCAGAAGAATGGCGATTATAAATATAAACTAAATCAAATTATTACATGACTGTGATTTACAAACTTGAGCTTCAGAAAAGGCATTCGAGTTAGGACTGAAATTCCGCGCATCTAAAGGATGGCAGTACAGATTTTTAAAAAAGAATAAGATTGTGAGCAGGAAAGTTACAAAATGTGTTTTGCTGAAAAACTCTCGGTCAAAGGATATTAAAAAATTAACGCAGGCGTTCGTAAATAATGTAAATGTCTTTATAAAGGATTCATTGTTAAAAGACGATCAAATTTTTATGCTGATCAGTCAGGTTTTAATTTAGAAATCCTTCTAGACGAACCCTGCAACATAGAGGATCGAAGCAAGTAGAAAGTGAGATTCAATCACAAAATGCAGTGACACATTCCTACCCTGCAATGCCAATTTTAAGTAAAAACAATAGATTGTTATAGCCATTACATATTGAACATCCCGAAAAAACTGGGGAATTCGGAAAAAATTAAGTGCAACAGTTTTCTGACATTGTGTTAATGAAACAACTTAATAATATATTTCTTTCAGGGTCAAATCAAAGGGGTGGGGGAGGGAATTATAGGGTGAACCCCTCCCCTCCAAAAAAATTACCTTACAATTTTTTAAAATTATTTTTTTAATACCATTGTTTATTTCAATTCTTATTTCGCTAAAAAGCTAAGCTTCTTCTAAAAAGCTACGTTTAACCTCCTATGCATGCATAGATTTTATGTTTAAAAAGTATTTTTGGCCAATTTCCACCACCCCCCCTCTCCAAAACGGAACCAGTTACCGGCCTGATTTTTTCCCCACCATATGTTCTGAGGGATATCCAGTGAATCATTGCTGTAGATGAATCCTGACCTATGCTTACTTAAAATGCTTATTAAATAAGCATCTTTTTGTAAAAGCATTTATAAAAGAAAATAGAAAGCGCCAAGTAGCGATAGAGGCTCTATTCTGTCGGCTCATACTCATTTTTTATTAATTAATTTTAGCTTTAATTTAGGAGATAGCAACTAATTTTTACAGATTAGGTTTCTTTAAGTGTGTACTTATGACTGGATTAAATTCGTTACGTCTGGTGAGTGAGATTCGGGGAGGTTTCCTTGTTTGTGTTGTCCTTCTGACGAGGATTTAAAAGCGGGTTTCGAGCCAACCACAAAAATCCGATATACTTGTTCACAACTACGTACCGCAATTGTTCTTAGTTTTGGGGGAAATGAACAATTGCAACTTCATGTAACAAGTTAAGTACTATTCATAAACTGTTTCTCATAAGTTATTTCCTTATTATAGTGTTTGTTTATATTCATTGCACTTGCTAATTGGTCCTAGAACTGTAGTTAGCATTTCTTATTATATAGTTATCGATATGTTAAATATTTTAGAATGAGTGTTTTTGTTCGCAATCATTTTGTTTGCAGTGCTCCAGTAAGTGAAAGAATATCGCTGAACTTAAACATCGTGGCACTGTGATAAATATATTGTTTATTTTCAGTGTTTGTACTTGAATAGTCGTCTAACACGAACAATTTATGATGTTTTTAGTGTGCATGTGTGCAGGCGCGTAGCCAGGAAAATTTTTCGGGGGGGGAGGAAATGAAGTGATATGTGTATAAATAGACGGAATTTCATCACTAATCCAAAAATTTCGGGGGGGGGGGTATATCCCGATATCTCCCGCCCCCTGGCTACGCCCCTGCATGTGTGCTCTGGGGGATTTCACATCAAATATAATATTTACACTTTCCAGACTTACAAATTTCTATCTTCTATACTTACAATAAGAATTCTGATTTTCTAGGAGTATCTTAAAGTTTCCTAACTGGTAAGTGCCGTCAATAATTTAAATCAATGGATATATCTCAATCTAGTTTATGAGGTAAACCAAATTAAAGAAAAGATATATTTCACCGTTTAACGTATAAAAGAACAGAAGAATTGTATCTACAAATTATTTATAATTTCCTTGTAATATTTGTTATGAAGTTTTAAATTTGTACAAACTTTGCAATTCTTTTTGCATATTGCATACTATTATTTCTTAATCCTAGTAAAAATGAGTCAAAGAAGCATAGTTATACACTTTTTTTTCAAAGTTAATGAAACACTTTTAACTACAATTTTGTAAACATATAAATAAATCAAACCACATAGCAATATTTTAAAAAGTGTGAAATTTATATGTATATAGCATATAACTGTTTTTTTTTTATTAATACACAACTGGTAATTAAAATAGCAACACCAAGAAGGTGACATGCTACACACAGTGCAGCAATTTTAATGTCGAGTAGTATATCTTATCAAAGAAATATTTCTAGCTTCATAACATTGTGTTTTTCTTTTTTCTACAAATTATGTCATTATGAAAAACAATAATCATTTTCTTCAGTTTTAAAAGTAATTTTTCATTTTTATGAGATAAACAGCTAGATTTTGATTTGAAGTAATTTTACAGTGGGAATTTTCTAGTTTTTTGTATATTCGGGGGCGACTTGTAATTCAGGGATTTGGGAAATTTTGTCTGGAAAAGTCAGGGAATTCTGCAAAAAATCTCTTCTAAATCAGGGAGATTTAAAATTCTTTACAATGTTTATCGTCATTTGATGCAGAATACCGTGTTTACTCGCGTAATAGTTGCACCCCCGTTTTGAAGCAGAAAAAATAGCTCTTTAGAGTTACAATATTATATAGTAGATTTTACCCGCATAATAGCCACCGGGACTTTCAACATGAAAATTGGCAAAAAAGTGCGACTATTACGTGAGTAAACATGGCAGTTTTGGCTTCTGGTGATCGGAACAGCTTTAGTATTGGTCATTATTGGCAGTCTTTGTCATAACTTTGTGAAATTTTCAATGGCATTAATATTTTATTTAAATATTATGTATCCATTTTTTAAATTCTTAAACAGGGATGTATAGATTTTTTTTATAATTCTTATTCACTATATTTTAAGTTAACATTTACTCTGTGAGGGGGGTTCCACCCCCTCAAACCCCGTTTCTTTCTTTTAAATAAATACAATTTCAGTTTACTAACAGATAAAAGATAAGATAAAAGAAGTCAGATAAAAGAAAAAGCTATCAGCGCACATAATCCAAAACTATCTGCAAACTCATATGACGTATTTAACGAGGAGAGGGGGGGGGGTCCTGGGAGTTCGGACACTCCCCCCCCTCCCTGAAATTCTGATTTTTGTCACTATAATGATAGTCTTTTTGTGAAAAATTCTGCCTTTTTTACGGTTTGGACTCCCCTCCCCCTCTCCCAAAATGTTTCCTGAATATGTGCCTGCTCGTGATAACTGAATACATATTGCGTATATGAACTTGTGTATGTGCATTCAAAGCATACATCTGTGCAACCCGCTTGCGCTATAGTGACTAGCCGCTGCTGTTGTGAACATGTATATCGGATTTGTGTGCTTGGTTCGAAGTCCACTTGTAAATCCTCATCCGAATGACAAAACAAGGGAGTTACTCTCTGTGGGGTCTTTGTAAGGGGTCCTAAACCGTATTTACCCTAAGTTTCGGAGAAAACCACGAAAAACACCGAACGGTTAGGTCGACGGATGTGCGATGGAACCCGAACCCGGGACCTTCACACTTCGGCCGTCTACCATTTTCAGTGATATAACCACTGTGCCATGGAGAGGCTTTGTGCAAGATAAATTGTTTATTTATTTTAATGCATAAATTTTAAAACCATTTCATATCAGTGCCTAGTTATAAAAGTATTTTTTTAATATTTTGCTTATTATACAGTCTGATCATCAACGTTTTGAATTTCAAAATCTCGAATCATTAGTGTAGTCAGAGGCCAATATCCTGAATCAGGAACACTCAACATAAATAGAAATTGTTTATTCAATACTTTTCGAAGTAGAAAAATAAAAAAGTAATTAGCTATTAGTGCAGATCTGATCGCTCTGTAAGCAGTTCTTTATAAAAGTTTTACATTTAAAAAGAGAGGAATGCTTAAAAATTTGAGCTTTCTCCTTTTAAAAAGTTTAAAATTTGATTTTTTTTCTTATTCATTATTTTTTCAAAAAGATTTGACGGAAATTAAGCATATTGTTAAATGTAGTAAAAATATTTTATCATGTAAATTTATTTCGAATGTTCAATAGCAATGATGCATAGTCTTCTATTTTAAAACAAGATGGTAATTTTGACATTTTAATTTGGAAGGGCAGGCCCATGGTCAGGATTTTTATTCGGGGAGGCTCAAATATTCAAATACCATAACTTAAACATAGATATCATGGGGTCCTATGAAAGTTTCAAGAAAGAGCCCCCCACCCTCCGACATAGGCGCGGCATAGTGATCATTTTTAAAATACACTGGAACTTTTTGTATTTTAGTACTGAAGTGCCTGAAATACTGAAATAAGCCTTCTCTAGAATAAGTGTCTTCCCTAGAATATAAGCCTTCCGTAGAATACTGGGTGGATTGTGGTAATGGGGCCTCTTGGGTGCTCCTCTCTTGCAGAGGACGCGGGGGCTGCAGAGCCTGTTTCCCTAAATCCGCCCCTGTATATAAACATACATATTTGAACTTTCGGGGGGGGGGGAGGTGTAGCTCCTCAAGTCTCCCCTTCCCTGGCTACGTGCTTGTCGAGGGCGAATTACAACAAGTGCTGCTGAAAAGTAAAATTATTATGCTCCTAGCTTGTGCTAACAAATTTCAGTTTATAGATGTGTCAAAAGTAAAATGTGATTTTTTAAAATGTGTTTAATTCACTGAAGTAAATTATTTTGTTTCTAGGTTTTTGCTTGGAATAAATCCTAACAGAGGATGCAAGAAGAATCCTGATGTGAAAAAACGCGAGGCCGTTAATATGAAAATTCTCAATTTACTTAATAAAATTTCGGCATATGAGCTAATTGACCACTAATTATATATTAAGAAATACCCACGAATACTGGGAAGCAAATCTATAAAATTATAAACAATAAACTTTGTAAATATTCCTTTGTTTGTACTTTATAAATACTGTATTTTTTTCTTAAAATAAATCTAATTTTTCACAATTTTTCTTGACGTATTTCTTTGATTATTAATGGATATTACAAAAATCTAATCATAGATATATAAATGCAAGAATAATTTTAAACTCCTGAAAACTATATCTGAAAAATAAGATGCATATATGTATATACATTAAAACCTCTACTAACGGTCACCTCCGAAGACTGGTCATCTCTTAAAACAGACACTGTTAGAAGTTTACAGAATTGAATTGAGACTATTGAATTAACATTATTGTGAACCTCCAAAGAACAGTTGTCTCATATAATGGCCATTATTTTATGGGACCAAACGTAGCTGTTTTTCAGAGGTTTCACTCTATATATGTAGTATTTACTTGAACGACGCCATCACTACATTAATCAATAGTTTAGAAGCAAACATATATATTCTTCTAACTACAATGACGCGCTACAATCACCTAAAAAATAAACGTTACAGTAAATAGTTCCACTAACTTCATTTACTACAAATACCCCAACCATTTATTTAGGGACAATTGACATGACAAACTGATACGCTTCCCTACCCATGAACATGGAAATTGATGGATACTTGATAGATAATATCAAGAAATAATTTTGAAAGCATTAAAAAATAAACTTTAAACTATATGCTTGGAACATCTACACTCCCACCCCTGATCCATTCATTTGTGTATAAATTTTCGTGCTTTGAAATGCATTGATTCATTTGAAATCAGCTTCTTTGATTACTGTTTTACTTGATTGATAGCAATCGTTCTTATAAATCTTTCTTTTTCATTATTAATATTTTATTTTGTACAGTTACTTAATTTTAAAGTATGCCCTTGGATGGAATTGATTGAAAATAATTAATGTCACCTATTATTTCAAAACATACTCAAGAATTTTTTATTAATTTTTCATTAACATTTCGTAGCAGAATTTCTTTACCACTTAACAGGGCCAAGGTCGTCGAAAGAAGCTAGTACTATATCATAAAATTACTGAATTTTTTAAGTAATTGTAAGTAAGTAATTTTTTAAGTAATTTTAAGTAAGGTATTGAATTATTAAAAACAAAAAAAAAGTTGTTATAAATACAAAATATATTTCATAAATAAACTGTAAATTCCTTAAATCAAGCTGTAAAAAAATGGTTAAAGTCTGCTACATTGACAGAAATATACCGTCGACAAAACACGGGGAATCTGGAAAAATTACAGATTTCTTGAGTATCTAAAAAAAAAAAAAAAAACATTTCTATAAAATAAACGGAGAATCTGTAAAAATTTTTAAAAATACAGAAGAAATCAGTAAAACGCATAGATTTCTGTAAACGAAACAGAGACTCTGTAAAAAATTACGGAAGACTTCTGTAAAACACACAAAATATTTCTGTAAAATTGATGAAGAATCTGTAAAAAACAGAGGACTTCTGTAAAACACACAGAAGATTTCTGTAAGATAGATGGAGAATCTGTAAAAAATTGCGGAAGACTTCTGTAAAACATACAGAAGATTTCTGTAAACGGAGAATATGTAAAAAATTACGGAAGACTTGTGTAAAACACACAGAAGATTTCTGTAAAAGAAACAGAGAATCTGTAAAAAATTACTGAAGACTTCTGTAAAACACACAGAAGTTTCCTGTAAAATAAACAGGGAATCTGTAAAAATTATGGAAGACTTCTGTAAAACATACAGAAGATTTCTGTAAAATAAACGGATAATCTGTAAAAAATTACAGAACATTTCTGTTAAATATACGGAAATAAACTGGCGTCCGGCTGACAGTTTTTTTCTGTAAATTTGACAGACTTTTTTTTGCAGTGTATGAGTTAGAAGTGTTAGCTATCATTCATTCCTTAAAATAATTTCGTGTATACCTCTTAGAAAAACACTTTAAAATTGTCACAGACTGCGATGCTTTTAAAATGACAATGAATAAACGTGAATTAAGCACACGAATTGCTCGTTGGGCTGTACTGTTAGAGGATTTTGACTACGAGATAGAACACCGGTCTAGCATTCGTGTAGCTCACATTGACGCCCTAAGTCGATTCCCAGTCATGGTAATTACTCAAGATAGCCTTCTTAAAAAATTGAAATCTGCACAGGAGCAAGATGAGGAAATTTGTGCTATCAAGAAATATTAAAAAGTCAGCCCTATCAGGATTATTGCACTAGATCGGATATACTCCACAAATTTGCCGATGGCATTGAGCTTCTAGTAGTAGCACATTCCATGCAGTCAGATATTATAAAATAAGCACACAATCGAGGACACATATCGTCTGCTAAAACTGTAGACGTCCTCAAGCAAACTTGTCACATTCCAAAACTAAAAGAAAAAGCCGACCAATGTATTTCTAATTGTATTCAGTGTAACCTGATCAACGGAAAAATCGGCAAGCAAGAAGGATTATTAAATCTAATACCTAAAGAAACCCTTCCACTGCACACATACCATGTTGATCATTTAGGACCATTAGAAACTACAAACAAAAAATATCAGTATATTTTCGCAGTTATCGATTCTTTCACAAAATTCGTCTGGTTGTACTCCACCAGATCTACTGATGCTAATGAAGTTATATCAAAATTAGAGTCTTAAAAATCTATTTTCGGAAATCCTTCACGTATAATTTCAGACAAAGGCTCAGCATTTACCTCAAACATTTTCAATGATTACTGTGCAAAGGAAAATATTCAGCATATCTCCATAACTACAGGACTTCCTAGAGCCAACGGTCAGGTGGAACGCCTTAGCAGCGTCGTCATTTCAGTTTGGCTAAACTTTCCATTGACAATCCATCTAAATGGTATTTACACGTTTCAGACGTACAACGAGTTCTTAATTCCACTTTCCATAGAAACATCCACACTTCCCCATTCGAGTTGATGTTCGGTTGGAAGATGCGCTTTAACGACATAAAAATTCTTGATATGATTAACGCAGAGATTCAAGCTGAATTGAACGACTCCCGTGATACTTTGCGCGCAGAAGCCAAACAGCAAATTTTGAAAGTGCAGAATGAAAATAGGACTTATAATCTCCGTTGAAAGAAACCTTCAGAATATAACCTTAATGACTTAGTTGCCATCAAACGCACGCGCTTTGGCCCAGGACTCAAACACAAATATATCGGACCCTATAAAGTAAACAAAGTGAAGCTTTCCTTTTGTGATGGACCTATAAAAACTTCTACTTGTGCCGAATTTATGAAACCATGGACTGACTCCAGTAACAGTATAACCTAACATGGACTATACTTCAGAGACTCTAACTCTTTCTCTTAATAGACAGACCCTTCTACATTTTATTTTTCTTTTTTTTTGTCTCTTTTATCTGACTTGTATTTAATCTTGTATTTTTCAGGCATTAGCCAAGAGACTCACTACTGTATTTTTCAGTATTCAACTGAAGTTTGTATATTTTTATGTAATTTTTCTTTAAATATGTGTTTTAATTTTTGCCTTCATCTGAGGCCAGATGGCGTGGTCGGACGGCCGATTGTGGGAATCATATTCCTCGGCTAACCGCACCGGCGCCACTTACTCTTGCAGACGGCAATGGCTCTCGTAGCTCAGGGGCAGACGGCTCCAAGACGTGTGTGAGAGCGGACGTGCTCTCCGCCTGATGATAATGTTTTAAAAAGCATTGTATTTAACCATGTCATTTTGTCAAATAAAATAGTAATTAAGACCGTACTACTGTTATCCATGTTGGCATCCCCACAATAGCTCTAACATATATTTCTTATACATTTTTTCAATTCCTACTATTAGTTCACACTCTCCCTGTATTTATATATCTTGTTCAATTTTTCAGTCGTTAAGGAAATACTTTTTATTCATCCACTCAAGTTCAAATACCTTTTTTAAAACTTGTAGTGGATGACACTTGATGTTAATGAAGTTTTCTCAAATATTAATTCCTTAATTAAATTTAATTAATTAATTTTAGATCCTGTTACGTAGGATTAAAATTGAATGAAAACAATAAACTAAACAAACAAACTGGAATAACGTTATCGACCCTTGCAGTCGTGCGATATCGAGAAATCACACCCACACACCGAGCAAAATGCATGCTTATCACCGAGCTTCGACTGTATACAGAAAATTCCTGTATACAGAAATTTTCTGGCAACTTTTTGCTGCCAGTAATTCTTCTGTATACAGGAACTTCCTGTAGACAGAAAGATGTTACATTCTGGCAACATTTTGCTGCAGTTTTTCTGTTAATTTACAGAAATAGTATTTTTAGTTATTTCATATATTACTATTATATTTCTCCAAATGTTTAATTTTTTTTATACATATACTAAAAAAATTTAATAAATTTACAACAATATAATTTGTAATACATGAAATAAATATAATACCAGAAAGTAGTCTGGTATTATACTTATTATATTATTACTATTATATTTTTGTAAATGCATTAAAAATTTTAAATATGTGTATAAAAATATGGTACTGACGTATTATCCTGGAGGTCATTCCTGACAAACTATGTCAAATGAGTTGCCAAACTATTGGCAATATATTCAAACCGCCGGGATAATATGCAAGTACCAAAAATATTTAAACATTTGGAGAAATATAATAGTAATATAGGAAATAACTAAAAATACTATTTCTGTAAATTAACAGAAAAACTGGCAGAAAAATATTGCCAGAATGTAACATCATAGCTGCCAATTCAGACAGTTAAAAAAATAGAAGATTTTTTTTTTAAATTACCATGCAATATCGACATTTTATTTTGAAATCTTGTTCAACCAGAAACGTTGTAAAACAAACATTCTGCCTTTATTCCAATTAAATCGTTGTCGGTGGTAAAAATAGATCTTATTAAAGGAGATGCATCAATAGCTTTTGCACTTTTAAGGTGCTTAGCTATCTTCGTGTGCACAACTATGTCGCTTTTACCTCTGTGCGATATCGAGAAATCACACCCACACACCGAGCAAAATGCATGCTTATCACCGAGCTTCGACTTTAGCACGAACTTAAAATCCTTCACATAACCATCTTTGAAAGTTTAGTAATATTTCTTGGTCGGCATTTCGTTTTAGCCGATAATTAATCATCACCGCTGAAGCAGCATGTAAGATCGAAATCAAAACAATTTCGTTTTGCCGTTGCCAGATTGCTGTAAATAAAATCATATAAGTAAACATGCATATTCAGTGCGCGCAGTTACGACGCCGGCCAAATTCACTTAACTATTATCTATCTACGACTTTTCCTCTGGAGTATTTGCGGAATCGTAAACCGGCTATCTTTCCCCTCGATTGCGCAGTAAAGGCCCGTTTACATGTGAAAATAGAAAATCCCGGGTTAAAGCGGAGTACAGGGGAAAACTCGCAATGCATCATGGGAAAGCGGGGTTGACTCTGCATTAACCCTCCTTTCGACCAGGAATCTTTCTACCCCGCATTTTCCCCCCTAAGTAGGGGAAGCGGGATAGAAAGCAGTGTAAGTACCGGGATTTACTCCGCATTTTTGCACATGTAAACGGGCCCAAAGTCAACCGTCCTCTAATGTTAGTCCGTAATTAGGAATTATTCAGAAAAATTCGAAAAAAATGGGAGAAACTTGTTTACGGCCGTAAAATCGGAAAATGACTAAAAAACCGCAAAACTCCCGGGTAAACCGGGATGATTGGCAGCTATGTAACATCTTTCTGTAAAACTAGCCATTTTATCAATAATTGTTTTTTGTGTTCAAAATCTGTACCTACAGATATAAGTATACTCATACTTTAAAATAATCTTAATAGACACAAATAACTCTTCAGTTCAACAGTAAATTAAAAAATTAAAGGTCTGAATTAAACATTCTGTGCGAGTAATAATTGAGAGCTGTTTCAAGAACATGAGTACTTACCGGAGCCGCAACTACTGTTTACGACACCTGGGGCAAACCTTAACTAGGGTGCCCCTCCCAAGGAGCGATAACTGATCTTGGCACTCCCTTTAGCACAGCACCCGCATCATGTGCCCCACTTACTTCAACAAGAGAAATAAGTATTTTTTTCTCATGAAAAGATAGGAGGATGAGTGTACTTGTAATGAAAATTTTTACATATCATTTATAATCATGCCATTAGAGCTCTAAAGCAAAAAATTATCTATAGCAGAGCTTGACAACCTGCAGCCTGTCTCCTTAGATAAAAAGGGGAAAGAAAATGAGAGCATTTTACACTTTTCCTATCATTTTAGAAATACACAAAGTATTTGATTTCCAGTATAATGAAACACTGTTGAACTCAGCAGCAGATCAAGAGAAAAATATGGGGGGAGAAAACAAATGCTGAAAATTTCACCTTTTATTTTCCTTTAGTTCACACCCATTTTATTTATTTACTGTTTTTTCTTCTTTGGTTAGAATCTGGCAACTAAATAATTGCTTTATAAATAGTTAGCACTAAATTGCGGGATAAAAATTTAAGCATATGTATCATAATAGTGAAAAACAAATGAGAAATTATCCAACATCAGAGAGCATTTTCTCTGCTAGGGTTAATTGTTGACCTACACATTTTAGAAAAGTCAAAAGCGATCTTCTTGCAAAAAAATAAAAAATAAATAAAATAATAATAATTCTTATTTATATAGTCAAACTTGAATAATTCAAAGTTGAAATTTTGAATTGATCATGTTCGAGTTATCCAAGTTTTGCTGTATTAATGAAAACTACACTCAATACTTTTACTCTTGTTCACTTAAATTAAAAATAACTCATTTCAGATTCTATTTTAAACACTACAGTTACAAGAATGCATTGTTGCCATAAGTTGTTAAATTGAACCATTAAATGAAAGTCACTTCTAGAAAAACTCTTGAAAATAAATGAAAATGCATAAATATAAAACAAATAAAGCATTAAATGGTGCATTAAAAAATAATCTGATTTTGAATGCTATTGTAGCTATTTTGCATTTTCCCCCCCCCCCCCAAATGTGTAGCAACAGAGCTTTAAAAATTATCTGGAAGCACACATACGTTTTACTCCTAGCAGAGGTAGTGACACCTGGTATTCTCGGAAAAATCCAAACCATTTAGACTTAAAAGTCACAAAATTAGTTAACTAAAATTATCAGCTACACTATTAAAAAAAAAAAAAAAGAATCGGAAGTGTTGCCTTAAAATATGGGGTAGCTCTTGTAGTTTAAATTGCAGGAACATTTCTGCACTAGGCAGGCAAGGTATCTATAAATGTTTCTGCATGTTTTGGAAAAATATTTAAATATTTTCCCACTTTTTTTGCAAAGGTTTCTAGATTAAAGGTGAATAGATATGTAATGTTTCAGAATATTTTGGGGAAAATATTCAGTAACCTCTCTGTTTATTTCACAAAGGTTTCCGAATTAATATGCAATATTCCTATTAATAAATTGAATTTTATTAATTTTAATGAGTTTTAAAATAAGGGTTTAACTTATGACTGCTTTTTTTACAAAAGAAAATCTTAAAATATGAAAAAGTAATTTTTACTATCATAAAGTCATAAAAAAATCATAAATTACCAACTGATTTTGGTTCCCTGCAATTTGTCATACTAAAATTGTACATTGGATTTTTCACCCCCCCCCCCTCTATGAATCTTAAACAAAATATAAGGTTCTTTATAGAACCTTTTATTTGTTTGAGATAGTTTTCAGAGAGGGCGGAAAAAAATATTATTAGCTGACTTTCGGCAGTTCATTTTATACTTAGAAAAAGACTGGAATAACTCCACTGACTTTCCAAACTCTTGATCTTTATCAAGCATTCAAATAAATTTAATCAGCTCAATTAAATGTAGTGTTCAGACACTACTGTACTTCAAATAATTTGAGTGTATAGGCCGCAATGTATAATTTTTTGTAGCCCTGTAAAAAAAAAAAAAAAAAAAAAAAAACTGCAAGCACTCCGCATATTAAAATCTGTACAGTGTGCAAAACAGTGACCTATAATATGCATACCTAATTGAGTACTCTTTAGATGCTACTACACTTTCAAGAATTTGCGCCATAAAGTACAAGAATATTTTGTAGCACTGTACAAAACATGTGCTCTACCCACATCAAAATCTATACAGGTTGTGTGACTGTGACCTATGAACTTTTATTAAAATGCACTATTTAGGCACTAGTGCACTATAAATGATTTCCATTTGTAGGCCGTTATGTATGAGAATTTTTTTTTTTTTTGCAACCCCGTGAACATTGAATGCGATAACACCTCTAGATGTGTATATTTCACACCTTAGAAATTCAGAATACGCCTTAAGAATTTCGGAATGCGTGTTTTTACTCATTGCTTTTCCATATAAAATTAGGTATATTTTGATAAATAATTATGATTTGCTGATTTTAAATTTTAAAAATCTAATTTTTGTATTAGTTTTTGTTGAACTGACATTTATGTACCTAGATGTATAATCAGCTATTATTTATGTGTCAAATGCAATTTAATTATGTATTTGAAAATTTAGCATAATTGTTTGTTGTTTTAATTACTTGTTTGGAAAAGAAAATACTTCTTCTAAAAAGGTTAAGGAGTATTTTTACTCATCTGAAAAAAATCCTAGATGGATCACTGCCCATGAACAAATTATCAGCTCTATGCACACCAAAATCTATGCAGGTCATGTGATCGTTACCTATAACATACATAACCAATTAGCACTCAATTGAATGCATCATTCAGTCACTAGCACACTTTGAAGAATTTCTATCTATAGGCCATAACGTAAATTTTTTTGTAGCCCTGTAAAAAAAGAACGTTCATGTGGCAATGGTCTATAATATGCATACCAAATTTGAACTCAATCGAATGCACCATTTAGGAGCTATCGTGTTCACTCTTACACACACATGCACAGATACATCTTCTAAAAATAGTATAAGTGAATTCAGAAGAGCTCAAAACGTGTAAATACATCAAGATCTCTAAAGTCAAATTTTTTCATGATTACAATACTTTCCTAACATGGTACATGCTCGAAAAGTTAAAAAAAATAATAATAAATAAATAAATTTTTTCTTAGTAAAAGTTTTCACCAAATTATATATGCCATAAAGTATTTTATTTTAGAAAAGTAGTATATACATTACAAATTATCTTTTCCAAACAATAATATGGCAATACAGATACACAGGACTTCTCTCTGCAAGTAAATTGATACATTTCTGAAAAAAAGAAAAAGTAAAATCAGATACATTTTTAAATATATTTGATAAATTTTGCTGGACGATTCCACCGTTATGTGTGTGACATCTGTCACTGCTTTTTTTAACTCCTTTTTCATAACTCAGCATTGAAAAATCAAGTATCAATATTATCTTGCTTTACATCCTTTTATAAAACGAACATATACACAATAAATATAATTATCTGCAACATTTTATATTTAATTATTAATTTTATAAAACTTGTAACGTGTGAAAACTTATGGGTAACACACAGACATTGGAACTGTCCTGCTCAGCAAACTCCTAAATAAAAAAAAAGATTTCATTTTTATACTCTATGACACTATAAGTTCCCGACCATATGGTTATGTCTCTGGTTTTAGTGAGCCTCTGGAGACCAGCAAATTTTGTTCATTAATTTGATTTGATTTGAAGTCACCCCCGCAGGGAGGGCGAGATTTTGGAGATTTATGGCGAAGAGCTGTTCTCGCTTGTTCTGGGGGTTCATTCACTATATCCAAAGTTCTGATGTCTGATAACAATAAAACAAATAGAGAAATACAAAACTAGAAAATGGAATTTTTTATATAAGTACTGAATGTTTATTAAGTAAATCAAACATAATGGATCGCATTTATAAGTCTAGAACTAGTTAAGTAAAATAAGCACAATTAATCACATTTATGGAAATAATGTACATTCCATTCAGTTGGAAAAACTTGTCACTTACTCAGGTTAAGTCACACTGTCAGTTGACTTAACCTGTCAACGAAATATGACAGGTTAAGAGCTGTAGCTTTTAACCCGTCATATTTTGTTGAGGATGGAAAATGAAATCTTCTAAAGTCAAGACGAAATTTCAACTTTTAGTTCACTTTCAAAAGTACCCTGATTTTGTTATGAATGCTTTTAAAGGATAGGATAGATTACAGGATTGAAAAAGTTATGCCCCCCTCCCCCCTTGTTTAGTATTAAGCAAGTTAGTCTCCGCTTATTCTGGTCAAAATCGTTATGAACAGAACAAAATGGAAAAACAGTATTGTTTGGCGACGATCTTTTCAAACACATTCAGACACCAATAAAACATTTTCTGTGTTCCATGAGGTCGAATGTCGGCCAACATTGTCCAAGGATCCTCGGCCCTCTTTAAAATGCGGATGCCATTCATAACCTTGGATCTCGTCATGGTAGATTCATCATACACATTTCTTAGCATTTCCAAAGTCTCATTGGTGTTTTACCTAACTGCTGACAGAATTTAATGATACAGCACTGTTCAAGAAAAGCCATTTTTATGTCACCAAGCTAAGACAACTGACTTTGGAAGGTAGCAGCTGTGAGCGCTGTTCGTCCACACGGCATGGGATAAATCAACTTGGACAGGTAGGGTTGGGAGAATCCATTCCAAGCAATTTAACTTTAGGTACTTGCTTTCGTCATCGGGAATACCCACAGTCCCTGAAGTTTTGGATCATTCTACATATAAGCTAATATAAAGCTTTCAGCATAAAATGCACACATAATCAATACTTTCCTTAATTTTCATTTTAATTGTAAATAAAATATAACTTTTCAAATTTGCAATGAAATACTAAATAAAGATTAATTAAAATTCATTTTATATTATTCATAGGTAAAACACACAACAGTATATTATATGTAAAACTAAAAAATCTTGGTCATGAAAAAATACCTTTTACAAAGTTAAACAGAAATAGCAGCATACTTATATTTTGCAATATTAATAATTTAATAAATATGCTATGATAAATGTAATTAATCTGGTAACTATGCTTAATTGCATTATGCTTTGAGTTTTACAAAACATAGCAGTTTTTCAAAATTATGTTTCTAATTGAGGATCAGAAAAAATCCTCCATTATTAAACATATTGGATTATTTTTCACTCCGCTTAAAATTTAGTGACTTAGGATATTTTATAATATGAAATTTTGAAGTATAACTAAGCCATATTATTTGTAAATGGATTTAAAAATCTGCTAAAAATACCTTTTTCTCTTCGTTCTGAAATTATTCAGCTGAATATATAGTAAAATTCGGCCAAATATCTGTTCAGTATTCAGCCTACCAAATGCACCAGTGTGGAGACGTCCTGCATCAATTACAGTTGACGCTGCATTATTGGAAAGAAGCTTTATCTGACTGAGCCATCAAATCACAGGACACTTCCCCCTATGCATGTTAAAACGCAGGTATAAAAATCACTTGCAGACAGTAGGCCACAAAAAATTTAAAGGTATTGCACAAGAGCAAATCAAGCAATGATATCATAAACGATCACTTTTTTACACTTGGGGCTGTTATTTTGGTATTTATAACAATTTCTGGGATTATATTTGTTTCTTAAAAGAAAATAATTCTTTAAGATGATTTTTCAAGAATTTCCAGTTAATCACAAGAAAAAACAAATTATTAAGTGACTAAAGCATTACAACAATCAAAATTATGTTCTTTCTTCCTCCTACACATACCTACCAACATTCCATTATCAAAAATCTTACAGAACACAATAAAAATCAACTAAAGATTAAATGTTTATCCTTACAATACAGTTAATTATAAATACCAATTTTACTAAAAAAACCAAAGCAAGTTATGGAGAAATCTTTTTTCATCGTATGAAAATCAGTTATGATTTTTATAAGCTGATTAATGGAAATAAATTTATATCAACATCTGTAAAAGAAAGTCATAAATAATTAACATACCTAAATTTGTCATAAGATAGATTGTTATTCTTTAAGAGTGTTCAAATGTGAGATGAAAATGTATATGAATATGATATTAGCGGGGTACCCCCACTAGCAAGTGGGGACATGCAACCAGTGTTATATATACCAGTCTCAAATAATATCCAATTTCAAATCTAAGGCTTGCCGAAGTGCCAACATACACCATTTTGCAAGATTTTTTTCAGGGAATCATTCAAAGCATAGACTTAACAGCAATCAAAATGAGAAATATCTGTCACTTATATGGTTCGATCATCGAAAAGTAAAGCAGGAATTTATTTGAAAAGTAGCAGCATTTTTTTAAATTATAAACAATAACGTGTTTTATTCATCATTAACTCTGATGTACTAAATGCGATGATTTCAATTCTCTGAAATTTGGTGGAATTCCCCCAACTTAAATCAATTACTCAATTTGGCGAGAATTCTAAAGATAGATCGCTTGAAATCCCTTAACTGCATTATTTCTGCTCAGATAATTAAAATTATAAATAGACCACTAGAACTCACTTTCTCAATGGCATATCAGCCATTTTATTTTTCGCCAAACTAAAAAGTTGGGAATAATACCGTAAGCGGGTGCCGGTTGGGTTGGCGAATTTTTTTTGTCGCTAACGTCTAACCTTGGTGACTTGTTTTTCGCGCCAAACAAAACAAACATACGTAGACACATAAGGAAAAAAATAAACCCAAAACTACAATATACTTATCTAAACACATTAAAACATTAGTAGACATATTTCAAATGCAATTATAAACAAAATGTACATAAACAAAGCACTAGCTCTAGGCACGTTAAAAAATAAATAAACCATAACCTTCAAAATATTCAAAATGCTAAAATATGTTTCTGCACATAATTATACAGCAAAATTTCCCTTAAAACATTAAAATAACAGATTTAAATTAATAGAAAAACATTCAAATAAACCGACTGCCTTCCCCCGCCCCCTACACACACATACATACAACTCCCCACAAACAACTCAAAAATACATATATTCAATCATATTTAACCTGAATGGTGCACGATTTCAAAAAAATATACTGCAAATATTTTCATAAAATTTTAAAAACACTCTTTAAAAATATCAGAAAACCACTATAATAAATCGACTACTTCCTCCCCCACGTGATTTTTGCAATTTAATACCTTCAAAACACACAACATTTACACTATTAATCAGAATAGAATCAAATCTGATCACAAACAACTCAAAACTCCTTACATATTTATTCATATTAAACCTAAAAATTGTACGGGAATTCTGTAAATCATGAGCAAACCCATATAACAAATAAAATTAACCATCCCTCTTAAAACCTTTAAAATTTTTTTTTCCATCCCAATTCACAAAAAAATAACAACATACTAAAAACCTTACATAGTTATGAAAACATAAGACCATAAATATTCAACTATACACCGCTGAACCGTAAAGCAAGGAATAAACATTTAAATAAATAAAAGCACCACATACCTTTAATTTTATTCATGAACAACGCGAGATCATCACAAAATAAAGCCATCACAAGCATTCAAATAAACATATAACAACTATACTTCAACACACGCTATATACATATTCTTCACAACTTGCAACAAACATTTTCAAATTTTTGTCGAAATTCACTTGATAAAGAAATAAGAAACAACTCAGCGTATAAAGGAACCGATTTCATTACAGCTCTACACAAATTATCTACATTTATTATAAAACCAAGCAAACATTCCACTTTTCAAAAATAACCATTATAAAATACAGAACTTCAGCAGACGACACGACTTCCATTCCCGGCGAATTCAAGTTCAGTTATTTTGCCAGTTAAACTCCTTGAAATTTGTTCAACCAATCACATAATTCCTTCAAACAGCATGGTTTCTCATGACATCATAAAACAACATAACTCTGCCGGAAGGGTTGCCGAATAGCTAATCTCGATTGGCAACGCTGCCAGGATTGTTTAGTTACATATAGTAAGCTTTGGCGACGCATCTCCCTTGGCGATGGGCACCTGCTTACGGTATTACCCCCAAAAAGTTTTACATATTAGCCTCAGAAATCTTCAATCCTTATTATTTTGCATACAAAACATTTCATTCCTGCTCCGATTTCCCATGCACATTATAATTAAAAGCATGCAGGCATATTATAATTTAAAAAATAACCATACAAAAATAAACTAACAAAAAAGATCATTATTATTCTTTTATTTTTACTTATTTAAGAATTTAAAACATTTTATTCGGCAAAATTGCCACACATGACAAACGCGATGCTTATTTCACACGTTTTTCACTATGGGGGTTACAATTACGGAAAGCTTTCTGTGTGGAAATCATAAAAATATCTCTTAAACTCTGGGAACGGGTGGACTTTCAAAGTTTTAAAGTGGACTATCATTTATTCTATATTATTTTACACATCTGTGCAAAATTTCAGGCCGATTGGTCCATTTTTGTGGATTTGTTTACGGTCTAAACCTACAAACAGAAATTCATTTTTATTATTACTTAGATTTCTGTGTATCAAAAGTATACATTTATAAAAAAAAACATTAGTCAAATTTACACATTTAAGCTATTAATAAATGGTGGTATCTATGACAAGTTAGAAAGAAAATGGAGTTTCTGCTGTATAAGCAAAAAAAATCAATCGTATCTTTATCTCATACTGTTCTCAATTTAATAAATTTACAAGCATAATTTAGCTGAACATTAGTGACTGAGGTAGCAAAGTTTAAAAATTTTTGTTTTAAAAATTTTGTTGAATAAAAACACTTCTTGCTAAAAATTTTTCAATAATGCCGATTAAATTTATATCTTACAATGTAATCAATTTCTTACATTAAACGTTACATGTTGGCAGCAATGCTCCTAGCATAAATAATGTTCATTTATTAAATCAAATACAGTTCCGTATTAAATTCTGCATAGAAAAAGCCCAAAACTATGGTGACAGCTTCAAGGGTGAAATGAGTTTTTAAAAAAACACTTTATCGACTGACAGGATTATTAGGATTTTGTTCAACCCGAAAAATCCCAGGTGGATTAAAAAAAAAAAAAAAAAAAAAAAAAAAAAAAACCAACTGGAAAACTTAATTTTTTTTTTTTTTCAAAATTTCAACTTTAATTACATAGGTAATACATCTCTTAATATCAGTACACTAATTGCAGGGTTTAATGCATATGATAATTGGGTTTGTATTGCTGCCTCGTCACAAAATTACAAATGATTAATATGGCCCTTTGGAATTTGTGTTAAATAAAAGTACTAAACTTATAATAAAAGCAAAACTCGTTACAGCTTTTTATTGCTATTATTATTCTGTGATGAATGCCAAAAAACATTCTACAGACAGAAAATATAAAGTGGGTAAAATTATTTATTCCAAACTTAAAGCTCTACTTTTTCAGGTTTTTAAAGAAAAACTAAACTTGCCTGACAATTTATGAGCTAATTTCCCGGCGGCGTATGAATCTGAAATCGTATCAGTACTTTAATTTTAAAATTGAAAATTTGTGTTTTTCTGTTTGTTTTTTACAGATATACATAAAAAAATATAACTAGAGTAACATGAATTGAATATAATCACAAAGTATTTTAACGCTGCAATCGTAAATCTGCACACATAATTTTATTATACCGATACGATGCCTCTTGAACCTCATAAGTTTAATATCTATTGCACTGTTTCTGTAAAATACTTCAATAAAATGAGAGTGATGATTAGAAACCGAGAAAATTAAATTTATTCAGGCTTTACTAATTGTTATACGAGAAATAGTTTGTAAACATTAGGCTTAACGGCTTTAAAATACACTACTATATACGGATAGAATGTCGTTATGTTTTAAAGCATGAGATTTTTGGAAAAGCAACATTTCTTAGCAAAAAGATTTCAGAAAATATAAGTAATAATTTTAAAAAATTACCTTTAAAAATAACCGACAATTCTTTACGCTGGTTAAAGCAAGTTTCACTTCGTACGTAAATGGATGTTCGGTTTTGGTTGGTTCGTTCGCTGCCACAGCTACAGATAAATGTCGTTAAACAACGAAATTCTGAAATATCTGTTTTATAACATAAAATATAGCAAATTTACGTGGAAAGCATAGTTAAATTCTGTTAACATTTTTTTTCTGTTGAAAAATGACAGAATAGTTCTGTATTTTTACGATTATTTTTTGCAGTGTACCCTATTTTGACGATTCTTTCAATTTACATTGCGATTTACATTGCGCACTCTCTAATGGATAAAACATTAAAGCATGTTATCATTTTTTGTGATACCCTGCTGTATTATCGAACCATTGATTGGCAGCTCAGATGATATTTTAATTTTTTCGTATCAGTAGCACAATACTGACAATACTAATACACTGTACAATAGGAATCTTTAAGAAGCTGTTTGAAAAGTTGCGCAACTTCTTAAAAGAACACCCTAGAGAAAAAAACATTATTGAAAATGTTACCAAACATATTATTAGATTTTTAGTTGTATTTAAATCGATTAATAGTTTGTGCGATAGTAGTTATAACAACATCTTTGTAAAAGTGGAGATCATTGCAAATGTTAGTAGAATTATTTATATTTTAATGATTTAAACTGTTCAGTGAGGGAAAAAAAAAGTTTCATTACTTTTCTAGAAAATAATACTAATAATTTCAATAGCACAACTCGTCAACTTTTTTTATGTCTAATGAAACATAACACACATTAAATTACTGGACCCTCCTGAAATTTGGGATTCATATTAATGCTGTAAATTAAGTGCCAGCAATTCTGAATCAAGCAAAAAGAAATTGATTAAACACCCGAGAAGGAGAGAAAAAAATGCTGGTTTGCTACTTTAATTAAAACCACCTAATTACCATTTAGTAAATGTCACCCTTACTTATAATCACTGAAGTTTTATGCAAAAGCACTAAATGGAGGGAAATTAATTAACCTAATTTGGGCTTATTAGTTGAGGAATTTCAACTACTCTAATTACTCAGGAAAGTTTTTGGAAAAGTTACCTTAAAATCAAATAACCCGCTATACACGTTTGACAGTATAATTACCTTAAACTATAGGGAGTTCCAGAGGCGGTAATTTTATGACGATAATTTGTTTTTTATTTTTTATTTGTACAGATCAATTTTAGTTTACATTCCTCGTTATTTATTATCGATTTCGAGAATGCATATTACAGAAATTCACGTTGAGTTTTAACCTTTTGTAGCGAAAGCATTGTCACACCAATGCAGAAGACCAAATGGATAGACGACCTAACGCTGAGAAAGTGCAGACGTTGCTATCGATCCATTTAACTACCAGCAACATGGTGGTCGATTAAATCGTCCAACTGGTGCCACAGTGCTGTAGAAGTGTTCTGACGCAGCTGGCTCTGCTGCCAAAAAATATTTTTTTAAAGAAATTTTTTAAAATTATTTCTAAACAAAGCAGGGAGACCACTGCTCAAATGTGTCCCCTTCCACGAACTACGCCTACAGTGATTATCAATAGAGGTTTTCAATATGTACTGAGTTTGGAGGTATTCTAAAACATATTTCAGGAAACAGAAAAAATCGTTAGAGATGACCGCTATAAGCGTAGCGTGATTGAAAATTTGTAGGGGTGGGTTGGCACATATAAAATTCAAGAGTAAAAAAGGAAAGTGTCTTTTAAATTGCGCAAAAAACGTTTTAAATAAAAAAATTTGTAACAATTGTACGGCATAGACCCAAATGAGCGCTTCCCTATTTCTGCATCTATTGTGGCAGCTATTAGAGGTTTTTAGTGTGTCCAGAGTTTGAAATCTTTTTCAAGCATATTTCTTCGAAAAAGAGAACGACCAGTTGCCCGAGGTAATTTTTATGATTAATTATTTTTTCTAATAAGAACGATATAGGAAGTTAATTTCTAAAAAATCATGTAAAGTACATTAACCCTGGAAAACCTAGCCATATACTAACATAATTCAAAATTTCTGCAAAAAAACTATTTTATGGTACTCTAAGACAAGAAATGAACAAGAAAGGTTAAATTTTAGAAAAAAATTCGATCTTTGCCTGGTTAAAAATCAAAGTATACCTATTTCGCTATAAAATACACACATATAATGGGAAAAATTACATGGGTAAAAAAGTGTTTCAGAGAAATCGCTCGGTTTTACGGTGAAAAGAATTCATAATTAAAACGTGTCACTAAAAAAAAGAGCAATATCAACAAAAATTGCAAAACGTTTCAAGAATAGTTACAATAAAAGACAATCAAAACTGAATCAAGATATGTCTTTCAAAAATAAGCAATATTAGCTCCGCTGAAAAAAACGTTTGACTGAGAAGAGCATTTTCAGTACACAAGGAAAAGGGGGGGTTGCTTAGTATTTGTTCCTACGTTAACGTTAACACTATCCGCTATTCGAAGTACTTTGACTAATCAGGTTTCGGAATTTATTCCTGCGCATGCGCTGTACTGTCCAATGGCATTTAACGTTAGCATTAGTGTGAGTGAAAACGCTATGCAAAACTCCCTATTGTCAAAGTGGTTTTCGTTTTAGCATTTTCTGATAGCATGCAGGAAAATACGTTAAAATTACGCCAATAATACAACTAGTACTGTTCCAGCTAAAAACAGTTCATAAGTTTCATAGACGAAATCCAAATGATCACATGACGAGGAAAGTTTTCCGTAGTATGTTGTTAAAATGTCACCGTGTGTGTAACTGCAGACTCAATTTTGACGAAATACTGCAGGCTCTGTACTTCTTTGTAACTCCCAATGCATTGCACTGATATTCAAATGGTTATTGATACTGAATCAAAATTTATGTACCAAAGACTGAGTGCGACTTACAGCAATAACAAGGAAAATTTTTCTTCCGTTTATCTGATAACTGTTAAAATTTTGCGTTCAGAAGTTTAAATAACATACATCTGTTTCGAGCACGATCATGCAGAGAAAAATTTCTATTTTAACCATTAATAATTAAGCAAAAAAGCGAAATCCTTCTCGTTTTCCATATAAAGACCCTGCAATCACGTTTAAAAGACATTCTTCACGTCTGCTCGATGTGAGAAAGACAATCAACACTATATTTCTTCAACTGAAGACGGTAATATCATCCTTCCAGACAAGGAATCTATTTACTCCGTTTATGAGAGCTGAGATCAGTCCTCAAGAGAAATCAGAAATTCGCTCGAATCAGAGAAAAATTTATTCAAATCTGTATAAATCTGATCTTTAAAACTCGAACTGGATTGAGCCAAAAGCGTCTTTACTAACAGACATAATGCTTTATTCGAAATTCCAATCGACTTATAAGAGAAAGGAATATTTTCTGTTACTTAGGCAAAAGTCGTGAAACGTAAATTTAAAATGATTTTGTTTCTAAATCTAGCTCAAGACTGTAACTTAGTACTTTTGCATTTGACTTATTGTGGAAGTTTTAAACAATGTGTTAGATGTTTCACGTAGCAAGAAACTAATTTTCTTCGAAAAATATTCAGAATGCTTGAAGTCCTGAAATAAATTCAAATAGTTTTGGTCCTATCTAGCTTTAAAGCTGACGTATGTATACTTAATTCTAATATTATTTTTAATGCAAATGCATATTGAAGTAGAAGAAATTGCTAAACAGACAGTAACAAGAAAAGTAAATAATACCGAAGACATTGACTATAAAATACTGTAGTACAATTTTTACGAAACTTTTAGAAAACTTTTCTCCCACCATTGCAAAGACGCAACGCAGCGGTACTCCTTCCACGTCTATTGTTGATTTTGGTGATGTATCTTTAAATCGTCTCCGTTTAACCAAGCCTGGGGCGTAATCTCTGAGGTCCACAGCGATACATTCAAAATCTATGACAAGAAGCGACGAAGCTACAAGGAAAATTGCTAGAATGGTGTCCTTGCAACCTTTCGAGGTTTAATAGATCAAGTATACTAAAGCTGTAAGTTACCTGTTCTTAATCACAGGTCTTCTGAGATGTTAATCTATGCTTTGTTCTACTGCACTATTTCTTAATGGGAGCATAGCTTTAAAATAAATTTCAATGCATTAATTTTTTTTTCAAATGGTTGAACAGTACTAAAATACACCTTCAATAACAACTGCTTATAATATGTTGTAATGTATTAAAATTGCACATGCACACTTGCACATGAAATAGTTAAGGATGCATATTTGCAATATGGCCAAATTGGTAGACATGCGAGCCAAAATCATAAAGCCTTTAAACTTTCTTGGAAAGTGTTTAAAAATTACTAAAATATACAACATTTAATCGAAGACGTATAGAAATTAATTATATTTATCACAAAACTTCTGATTCCGTTTACGCCGCACAGCGGCTGCAGTGTCGTTCACTGACCTTCATAGACACATTTTTACAGCAGACATGGAATATGCAAAGGGATAATCCAGGGCATTTAGCAGAGTACCATGCATGAACTGGAGGGATCTTCCAAGAGTTATCAACATTGGTTAGAAACATAGGAGTAGACCTCAGAAATTTGTAGTTTGGAGTAAGGGTAATGAGAAGTTCACTAACCTTCCTAGTAAGTAGATCAGGAGCTTCATTCCTATAAGCACCTACGTGGAATTTGATATACTTGATATTAGGGAAAATAAGTCGGACTAGTTGTTTATATATGAAATTATATTCGGCACTGTTATTCTCAATGTAACCATCGTGTTCTGCGTTCTTCGGGATAAAATTAACTTGCTATCTTTCTTTGTGACAGTACATTAAAAGACATTTGGTAAACCTTACTATAACTTGAAATGTGCCAATACAATATTAAGATACTTTGCAATATACTTTACCAGCTAGAAAAAGTCTGCACTTATTTAAAAAAAGGGATAGATTGTGCACAATTCGTGCATAAAAAATAGATATTTTTGATTATATTGAAAGTATATACTTTTTGTGCAAATTATATGCAGTTTTTATGTATACTAAAAAGTGCATATTCTATATTGTCAAAAACTGTGCAAAAAAAGAGTATACTTTTCAAGTTATTCACTTTATATATACATTTTTTTCACAAAAAGTGCAAACATTTTCTAGCTGGGATTTAAGCAGTTTGAAACAGTTTTCGCAAAATCTCAAAATCTAATCCAAATTATAAGAAATCTTGGGGCATAGTTTAAGTTGTATGACCACCTATCGTGTCACTAAATTTTGCTTTGTTCATTTAAGTCGTATGCGAAACGCAAACAAAAATTTACCCAGTTTGAAACGATTTTCAGAAAAAAATATGAAAATCTAATAATTTTTTTAAAAATCCGACGCTTATAGCTCAAGTTGAGTGATCACTTATCACATGTAACCAAATTTTATTTCTTTAGCTTCAGTCAGTTTTACATGATATGCGAATAAAAAAATGGTCACGGACAGAATGACAGAACGACAGACGGACAAACATTTTTTTGACGGTCGGTCGTACTGGGTCCCAAATGCTTAAAACGCATAGAAATCGGAATTTTATTTTTTATTTTGAGAAGTGTACAGACAAAGTCTAGTTTTGTTTATTTAGATACATAATCATTCCAATTCCGAACTTGATACAACAATCACCTCAAACTTAAGACATACCATTCCGAGTCAGACCCGTCTAGTGGTTAGAATGCTCGCCTACCACACCTAGGTTCCCCAGATCGATCCCAAGTCTCGGAAGCTTGAAAAATGCAGTAAGTTCTTACGTATGATAATAGATGGCAGCACTAAAATTGAAAGAAAGGACGAAAAAGTCAAAAGACTGTGTAGCTATGACGTCGTTCGTTAAAATCAACCGACCACGTCATCTACATTTTTCCGTCTAGATCCCCAGATACTTATCAATTAGTGTACTTTTTGTACACAGTTTCGTTTTCACTTTTTATGCATAATTTAGTTTGCACTTTTATGCACAGGCATAGGTGTCAAATACGATTGGATTTTGTACAGTTTTTTTTTTAATACTTTTTGTGCAAACTCTTTCTATCTGGGATTCTCCTATGCAAAATTTAATTTATTCGGAAAGTAAACTGAATCTTTGATTCTTTCTTGAAATATATATTGCAATTCTTATAGCTCCTTTTTATCTCATGCTCAGCGATTTATTTTTACCCTACTTTCATTGAATTCTTTGAAATTCTAAACCATGCAGTTATATTGCATTAAGACTGTGTAACAAAGCGCTTCACGCATTTCAGTACCTGGAACATTTAAGTATATATTTCGGAAGGAAATTAGTTTTTTTTGTTGTTGTAAAGGATTGCTTTGATGAAAGTAAGATTTACATCACGCCCCATGCGAGTTACCCGGTTTCAGTGTTACATTACCTTTAGTAGCAGAATAATTTAAGACGTATGCTTCACTCCCTCTATCTTAATAACACTCAAAAAATACTTCCTTTTGTTATCGGTAGATTGCGATTTTTGAATGAAACGTTATCTCCAGTTGTACGGAGATGAAAATAACTGTTCGTTTCAATCCGTGTCAGGTTTTAAACATCCGTTTTATGCTGTTTGAATGGAACTTTCCTCTAATCCGGACTTTTGATTTCTCTCGAGAAATGTTCTCTGCTTTCATAAAGGGAGTAAATAGATTTCTTGCCTCGAAGGACGGTATTAACGTCTCCGGTCCAAGATAAATGGTGTTATTTGTCTTTCTTAAAAAGAACGGGATTGAAGTACTTTTTTAAAAGTAGATCCATCTTGTGTTTTAAGAAGAGGACGTTTTCATTTATTTTCGTAACTATTAATAGTATAGCTATAATAATGGTTTATGGTAATTCGATAACTATTTATGGTTTGCTGAATTATGTACCATAAGAGTCATTTCGAATATTTTTACATTTATGATAAGAAAGATGGTCACATTTCAGTTGCTTAGAAACCATAAAAGTTCCCTAATTCTCTGTCTAACGTGTGTAATTTTGCTAATCTTTGCTAATAAGTGTAAACCAAAAGAATTGGTGAATGAAATGTGAAACTTTTTGAAAGAACAGAATGGACAAAGATTAAAAATGAATTAAAAAATTTCATGAAACAGTACAATTTTTAAACGAATTTTGGAAAATTTGAATGAAGGGAACAATTGATTTGGTAAATTGTAACTTTATTGTATGTTCTACCAGTACAAAAATCATGAAATCTATTTTCAAATATCAAATTTTTTATAAAATTTGCGAGTTATTGCCAGCTGGTCATTATATTTCTTGTGAAAGGTATTTGATGTCGGGTATAAAATCAATACATTATTTTCCCATGAAATATACTATGTGTTATAATTTTTATTATTTGTTATAATTTAACGGGGGAGGATATTGTTGAGTTTTTATTTAAAAGGGGAGCCAATGATCATTATAATGGTTAGTACGAATTTTGCGCTGTGCATATGAGAGAAATATTAAATCTTACCTGAAATGTAAACCGCACAAGGACACTACTAAATCCTGAAATTTAGTTTACTCAAATAATAACTATATATATATATATATTTTTTTTTAGACATGTCTTTATTTATTTGTATATTATATTCATTGCACATACAGTTTATCAACACATCCTAAATATGTCATTCAATAATAATTAATACTTTATGATCAATTATTTCAGAGAATTATACTAAAATATCGGGTACCCTTCAATTTTGAATATTAACAAATTTATTTCAAAAAGTATTTTTACTTATGAAAGTATTTATCTAGAAAATTCTTCAAACGATTAAATCCCTTTCGTACTATAATCATTTAAACATTAATTATACCAATACAATCTACTTAAAAAATTAAAAACACTAAAATACTTTTTATATACATAATAGGGTAAAAATAAATTTATCATACCATGTTGGGGCAGATGTAGTAATACCTCTCGAGTTCACAATTTTTCCCGCATCACTTTTACAAATTTTCGAAGTTCATAATTCTAAAGTTTCACTAATTTCGCTATACATTGTCACTCAGTCCACAATATTACGGTGTCTCACAAAGTCTGTGATATTTTATATACTATCGCCAAGTCCACGAAATTGCGATAATTTAGCGTTCCTCTCATAGTTCATAGTTCGCGATATGGCGATGGCCTAGCGTTCTTCCAGCGTTCTTCTGATAGTTCATTTCTCTAATTTTGATTTCGTATACAGTTGGTGCACCACAAAATTCTTCATCAGCTGGAACAGTTCGATCTTATAAGAAATGATTTTTGTAATCAACGAAATTCTTAGACGAAAGAATTTTCAAAATCTTCATCAGCAGGAATAGGCGATATTTCCTAAACGAGGGAATAGATGTATCTGCGGAACAGTTGATCTCAGACGAAATGATGACTATCAACGGAACTCTTATAACTTAGATGAAATAATTTTCAAATTGTTCATCAGCAGGGATTTCCGAGTGGCAGGCATTAATTTCTTCAAACAGCGACGAAAACATCCAGCCGGAGGCATCGGTCGATTTCAGGAGAGTGACTTTCGATCTTTTTAAGTGAACGAAATTCAAGTACATGTAATAATGTAGATTACATAATTAGCTGGGAAGAATGAATAGTCGAGTAGTAGCAGTCGGTAAGTTTTCTTTGAAAAATTTAGTAATTTTCAATATTGGGCAGAGATAGAAGTGGCAGGCATTAATTTCTTCAAACAGCGACGAAACAGACATCCAGCCGGAGGCATCGGTCGATTTCAGGAGAGTGAGACAGAGGTCTCAAACCCTTCAATCTTCCGAGAGGCCTGGCTTGCTTTTCTGAAATTTCAAATGCAACTGACAAAAACCGTTACCGAAGTTCTGTAGCTTGACTTACGCCAATTTGGCTAATTCTTATGTTTTTGGCACAAAGTCACAGTATCCACTGCATATTTTCAATTGTAGCCAATAGAGATAAAAATTCACATGGGGGTTCCCTTTTCCTTGTAAACCTGAAAATTATGAGTTTTTTGACTGTGTCTGGCGAAAAGATTATCCCTGCGAAACCGTCTGTGCGGTCCCGGTGAAAGAACTCTGGGAACTTGGGGAGGGAAAAATGTGTTTCATACTTGAAGAATCTTAAAAACTTCGCATATACTTGTACTTTTTCCAGAGCATGATTGAAAAATGTTATGCCTTCGCATAACACTATGCTAAACATATTTCATGAAATATTTGGTACAAAAATTTATTGAAAACGTTTAAGGTATCCGCCTACCCTGAAAACATCGAATTTTAGCCAAAACAATCAATAAGAAAATTAATCGCAAATCTTGTGCGCTATACATTTCTGTTTGTAAAAGCTATCTTTTTTATCCTATGACGTTTGTAAAGGAAGTTATAGCCATTTACAAACAAATTATCAGCTGTGAACTAACATCAGCTAAAAACTTTAAACGCGTTTTTCTCTGCATTTGAATTTTAGCATAAATTCTTTCACTATTAACTTCTACCATAATTCACCATAACTTCTACATTATAAAAGATTTTTCACTGAAAATTTCAGTATGTGTTTAAAATATTATTGGCTATGAAATGACCTAAAATATTTATTCTCGCACAACTATTTGCTCCTATTTTAAGGTTTCTAGTTGACAACATGCCGTTAATTCGGAAAAATATGCATACTAGTGCATATTTTATTTCCTTGTTAAAATTTCTCTTAGTTTTATCTTCATTTCAAATATCATAATTCATAATATATAACCACACTGTTAAAAAGAATAGGAATTTATCCAATACAGTCGTGTGTGTGTGTACAGTATTAGCCGTTTCGATAAGTTTTAGTGAAAATTTATAACAAAAACTTCAATTTCTTAAAATGTATGAAAATTATAAATACATTTCTGGATAATACTCCTTTTCCATTCTACATTTTAACTAAAGATTATTTTAAAAAATCATAATTGTAACTTAAAAGATTATCCCGAACGTAGACGGACACCTTAAGCAATCTTTTTAGGTGTTTTGAAGTTTCGTCAAATGTTATTCATTTAAAAAATGAGCCCTATCATTCAGTTTAGAAATTTACATTATAACTTATTTTTTTCAGTTATATTTTTAATTTTAAAGACTGTTTTTGAGTTACAGTCAAACAATGTCATATAACCCGCATGCATTTCAGATATTTAAATATTAAAAATATGCAATAATTATTCGAGGATATGAATTTATTCGAATGAAACACGTCTAAGGGGGTGTGCTGACGAAAATCAAAATTTTATATATCCAGAACAGTTAACATTCAGGATATTTTAATCTTGTTTTTCAGGGAAATGTCAATCAATGAATAGATATTTTTCTGTTAAAAAAGGAGGCTGTTTTAAATTTCATAGATTTCTAAAGTTGTCCATTTTCTTGTGTTTTTTTTTTTTTTTTTGCATTTTATAAATGGGTGGAGTGTGCGATTTCAGAGATGGGAAACAAATATGTTGCGAAATTGTTCAAAGTAAGTTCATTCTTCGTAAAAGCCTTTTTTCTAAAAACGGAAAATCAATGATTTTAGTATAACAGAAGATCACCTTCCAAGTTCTCCGAAAACTGAAAGATAGCAGAGACTGGTCGTTTCTTGGAAACTTTGCTGCCGTCCTTTTTCCGTTAACCCATTTATGCATAGGGTCCCTCTTATGGGACGGCATTTTCGCTATCAGTCGAAAAGCTTTTTCTAATTTTTCCTAGCCTTTATTCATGAGTATTGAAACTCAACTCCACAGAATATTTCAACATGACCAAGTACGATGTTGAAGTTTCAATTTTTATACATAATGACTTGAAAAGAAATCATCCCTTGTTCAAGAAATTGATGTTGGAAATTTATCTATTATTGCTGGTATTAGCAAAAATGGAAGAAAGTCGCAAAAATTTGTGAGCACAAATATCTTAATTTACAGAAATATTTTTTAAACGGCGCATGAAAGCAGACCCACTTTCACTCTTAGGCTGCATTTAGAAACAGAATAAATGTACGCTTGATTCTTTATATGTTGATAACTCTCCCGAAAAATATACTTCACTCTCTGTTATCAGTCTGTTAGAATTTGGAATAAACGTTATCGCTCTCTGGAAGGGGATGAAAACAACCGTTCATTTCAATCCGTGTCAGGTTTTAAATATCCCGTTTTATGCTGCGTTGAATGGGATTTTTCTCTAATCCTGACTTTTGATTTCTCCAGAGGAATGCTCCCTCCACTCTCATAAAAGCAGTAAATAGATTTCTCGTCTCGAAAGGTTGGAATTAACGTCTCTTGTTCAAGAAAAATGGTGTTAGTTGTCTTTCTTATAAGCAACGAGATTGAAGTATTTCTTCTAAGTCGACCCGCCGTCTTGGGGCTTAGTTTAAAATTCAAAGGAATTCAGCCTCTTTATTGAACTATTCATGGTTAGACAGTAAAAATGGGTGCATGTAAAACTAAAAATACGTTTCGCTTATGTTTCATACACAAAAACATTTGCCACTTTTGTCACTTTAAAATTATACAGCATTTTAAAAAAATGTTACAGACTAACTTTTTTCTTCATTTCTTGTCAATCAATTAGGAACCTCAAAGTTTGTACCATAAAGCATTGTACTGAAAATGAGAATAAATAATAACAATTTATTTATCATAATTTTCAATATAATCTTTCAAGTGGGATTTTTTAAAGATAACAAGTTTATTAAATTAGTATTTATTTTGACCTTTAAAATTTTTTATTTGATTTCTTTTATCTGGAATCACGTTAATTAAGAGCAACTAAAAAATCTATATTTTAAAAATCGAGTAATTATTTTTATAATTTCGATCTAAAAAGATAATATATATTATTACTAGCTGAAGTACCCGTTCTTCGAACGCGAATGAATGGACTTTTTGATATTACGATTTGTTGTGATTACTGTTGATTGTAATAAAGAGATATAGCAAAATGGATATTATGTTATATTATGTTAAATAATCATGCACATTGAATTTATATGCAATCGTTTGTACGGGGCAGAAGGCGATGCGGCGTAGCGTAATCTAGTGGCGAGTTTTAACAAAACGGATAAGGCGAAAATATTCTTCGCATTCAGATATCGATGTATACGAATTTTCATGACGATCGGCTGGATAGTCTTGAAGTTCATGTGTTGACGCGACATCTAAGGGCAAGTTATAGGAAAATGGATAGCGGCAAAGTCTTCCCCGTGTTCAACTATCTATGAATACCTATTTTCATAGCGATCAGTTGCACAGTCAAGAAGTGATACACTGCAGCGCCATCTAGTGGTTAATTAAAGTAGTGATTTGTTACAGCGCCGTCAAGTGGCGAGTTATAGCAAACGTCAATGGGATGGCGGATAACACCAAAATATTCTCATTGTTCAAATAGCTATGTATACTGATTTTCATAGCGACCAATGGTCAAGAATTTGGTCTGCTGCAGCGTCCTCTAGTGGCGAGTTAAAATAGTAATGCATTGCAGTGTCATCTAATGGTGAGTCACATGAAAAGGAACACAGTTAGAATATATTCTTCTCGCTCAAATGTGTAAGTATAAAAAATTGTATGCCGATCGGTCGAACGGTATAGAAGTTGATACGTTGCGCAGCACCATTTAGCGGCAAGTTACAGCAAAATGGATAGTGAAAAATATTCTCCGTGTTCTAATATCCGCGTGTACCAAATTTCATCGAAATCTATTGGACGATATTCGCATAGGAAACGGCTAAACGGAATATAATTCGACGTTCTGCTGCGCCACCTAGTGACAAGTTAGAGGAAAACGGATAGCATAAAAGCCTTCTCCATATGATAAAAGACTTAGGTGAACCAAATTTCATGGTGATCGGTCAAACGGTGCTGGAGTTTTTCAACCTCATACACACGTATCAACATTCATTTTTATCTGTAACCAGTGTCATTATATATACCAGTCTCAAATAAAATCCAGTTTCAAATCGAAGCTTCGCCAAAGTACCAACATACGCCATTTTGCAAACGTTTTTTTTTTTTCAGGGAATCATTCGAAGGGAAGCATTCGATTGACTTAGCAGCAATGGGTAGCGGGAAATGGTTCGACCGCCAAAAAGTAAAGCAGACATTTATTTGAAAAGTGGAATTCCTTAATACAGCCGCATTTTAAAAATTATCAACTATAACGTGTTTTATTCATCGTTACTCCGATGTACTGAATGCTTTTCATTTTTCAAAAAAGATTTCAATTTTCTGAAATTTGGCGGAATTCCCCCAACTTAAATCAATATACTCAATTGGCGAGAATTCTGAAAATAAATCACTTGAAATCCCTTAATAACTGCACTATTTCTGCACGGATTATTAAAATTTAACGCTTTATTCTAATAAAACCTATGCACTTGTTTTCAAAAATCTATTTCCTTAAGCTCTCAGTAAATTGCGCCAAGCCGAAAACTGCGCAAACCAATAAAACTCACTTTCTCAAAATCGGCATTTCAGCCATTTTATTTTTCGCCAAACTAAAAAATTTTACATATTAACCTCGAAAATCTTCAATTCTTATTGTTTTGCGAATAAAACATTTCACTCCTGCTCTAATTTCCCATGCACACGATATTATAATTAAAAAAAATTACCTTACGAATATAAACTAACAAAAGAAAATCATAATTATTCTTTTATTTTCACTTTGAGAATTTAAAACATTTTATTCGGCAAAATCGCCACACATGGCAACCACGATGCTTATTTCACACTGTTTTCACTACAGGGGTTACAATTACGGAAAGCTTTCTGCGTGGAGAACATAAAAATTCTCTTAAATTTCGGGAACGGGTGGACTTTCAAAGTTTTAAATTGGACTATCATTTATTCTATATTATTTTACATATCAGTGCAAAATTTCAGGCTGATAGGTTCATTTTTGAGGATTTGTATACTAATCAAATCCACAAACAAAGAGAATTTCATTTTTATTTAGAAGATTTGGCATAAAACCGGCATTATTTCCGTGGTATTTAATGTTTTTCAGATGCAAGCGCTTCTTTATTGAAGTAATAGCATTCCTGTTAGCTCAAAACATGAATCATTTGATACGGTCGAAACTCGCCAAGCATGGCAACGTAAAAATGGTTTTTAATTAATAATTAAAAATCTAAAATTATAAGTAGCCTATAACCTTCTCCAGGGTCCCATCTATATCTAAACCAAAATTCATCCTAATCGATTCAGCGGTTTAGGAGTGAAAGCGTCATAAACAAACAAACAAACAAACAAACTCACTTTCGCAATTGTAATATTAGATAGAATTATTCACTTGTCCGGGTGTATTAGTGGGAAGTCCATCCAATAGAACTTAACACCTCTTCTTTTGTTTCAATTTCACGTATTTTGAGAAATTTGTATTTAGCGTTTACTTAAGAAGTTGTGTTTGGTCACAGACTTTCGTATATCAAACAGTGAAAATATTTAAAATTAGGTAACTAATGATGGTGTAAAACTTACACATAGCCTAATTAATTGTGATGGAATGTACAGTATTTTAACTTTATATGTAGTCTGCATAAGTAATAGTATATATATAGTAAAAGTTTTTTTAAAATAATGTGGAAAAAGGAAAGAATATTATATTTTTGCGAGTGACAGATTTCCTTTTAAAGTTTTTGATTATTTAAAAAAAAAGGCTTTTATTACTATAGGGGAACTAGTAAAAAAATATATTAGAATAATTTCAATGATTCAAAATGTATATGATGTTCTTCTTTTATTGATTGGCATTACTGAATGTATTATTATATAGAGAGATCTGCTGAGAAATGAAATTTCATTTTTAATAACTTTCAAGTTAATGCCTTTTTTATTTATAAGTACAAAATTACATAATTTAGAATTTTTAATTTATATATATACATATATATTAAAAATTTATAATTAATATATATATATATATATCATATAGTTAATCTTCCGAAATAAGCTTAAAGTTGTCAGCTATGCCATCAACGAAGCTACATGTGCCAACCTTGAGAGATCGTTTACAGTGTCACCTACCGCTTTCTGTTCATAGTTTCCTGCCTAATTATGTTTACTAACGATGCTCTCTATCTTATCTCAATTTTACACAAAGTTTCGGGACAATTGATATATAATACAGGGTGAGAACGAATGATGGACCCGGTTTTAAAAATTGAAACTACTGCGCCCATTACAATAAGTGATACATGAATGTAAAGAGAAATATCGCTAAGTTTAAGAGGAAATCACAAAGCTGTTTTCTCCAATCCGTAATACAGTTCGTTTCGTCCAATCTGTAATCCAGTTCGTTTCAAACATTTTGTAGCATCACTCTATCAACAGTTCGTAATACTGCACAAATGCGTTCTTTAAGTTTTGGCAGTTTTTTTCGAATAGGTGGTACATAAACAGCTTCTTTAACGTAATCCCGCAAAAGACATCACATGGTGTTAGGTTTTGGGATCTTGATGGCCATATGATTAAGGGTAAATATGTTTCCTTAAGTTGATGATACTATCGCAGAATGCTCTTGTGTGTTAGTGCTTCTCTTCCGTAGCAATTTCTAAATGCATATTGCACCGAAATATCAACAAAAAAAAACATGTGGGTATTCTAATATGCAAGAACTCTTCTCTGCTATTGTCTCGATGTTTGGAATTCAATCATAGGATCTTGAATGGGCTGCCGTCTGTTGATGATTGGTGGGGAAAAATACTTGGTATATTTCTCTTTACATTCATGCATCACTTATTGTAATATGTGCAGTAGTTTCGAAAATATGATTTTTGAAATTCGGTCTATCATCTATACTCCTGTACTCCTATACTTGAGGCCGATCGAGTTGTATGGTGGGTAAAGCACCGTACTCCAGTTTCGGGTTCAACTCCCGGCGGCCGGGCTCGATCCCCGACTGGACGTGGCTGCCATGTTCGTCCCTTCCTAGGGGGCGACGTTGGTGCACCTACTAGGTGCCCCATAATAAAGAGAGACCTCTTTGGACCAAAGCCTTCAAAGCAGACGCCGGCCACTGGAGAAAAAAAAATTCCTGTACTTGAAACGTACTGACTGCACCTTGCATATAGAGCAATCAGTATATTTCAAGAAGAAACTTTTGATGTTGTGTGAGAAAAGAGAATAAAATACCAACTGGATTTCATAAAGGTAACATGCTTGTTTTCTCTGTCTTGAAATCGGTGTTTTCTATTTGCAGTTAAGTTCCAATACAAATCGATTGATTTTCTTAGAACATTGAGAACATACAAGAGGCATATTCAATTAGATCATTTGGCGCAGTTATGTTTTTTCGAAAAAAATCACCAATCGAACCAATCACCCTACTAGCAATTTTGCTCGGACTACCACCGGCCACGTAGCCAGCCGATGATGGCCCGAGCAAAATTGCGAGTAGGGCACATATTAAATAGGCCTGATAGGTGAGATGATTTCGTGAAATCTCCTCTAGGAAGCCTGTCCTTCTATTCATGCTATATCTGAAGAAAGATATCAAGCCCCTCATCTAAACTAAATTTTAAAGACTACCTTTAACTGGGACACTTGTCACTGAAATTATTTAAGCATATACATCGTAGATACATTTTTAGCAGAGTGTCAGTCCATTCAAATAAGCTAATGTAAGCATTCAGATGTGCATGCCGTTTTGATGCCCAAATACACCTTAATCTCTCGTATCTAAAGCTTACAGGCGTAGTGTATCTTTATAACTAACAATGCCGTACTAATGGAGCAACATACTTATTGTTCACAGGTATAGTATGTAAAAAGAATATTATCAGTTCAGAGTGTTCAATTATAAAATCTCTTTATAAAGCCTCAATACAATTTTACCGGCTGTATTGATGAAGGAACAGTTTATTCGATTTCAATCTTATAGAACCAGCTAAAAGAAATCAAGTGTAAGAATACCAGTAAGCAACTGGGACTATAGCTAGATTCTGTTACAACTGTAATATAACTTCTACTTCATTCATTTCTTTTTCTTTTATCATTATGTTGGGAAAAATATAATTTTTGTTAGAAATTGCATCTTCACATTATCTTCATAGTCCGAACTATGAAACAAAAGTTGAGAAGATTTATCTGTAAAAGAAATAGGGAATGAATTGTACAAGTTTTACAAGTTTAACAATCAAGCATTTGAAGTAATAAGGCAGTATGAAATGATTAAAGTTGCACAGTTTATTCTACTTTTACAAGTGAGCTGAGTATTAAATAGAAGAATGAGGAAATTTCATTTAAATAATGTAATTAAAATCCAAAATGAGAATATAGCACACATTTCGTTATTTTTGAGTATTTTACACGTGTTTATGAGTAGCTGATATTATTTTTATCACATAAAAACGCAACGCAACAGTAATAAGCAGAAGAATGAGGAGGTTTTATTTAAACAAAATAAATAAAGTCCGAAATGTGGATATACAGCACACATTTTTATATTTTTTAAAAATATTTTACACTTGCTTATGAGTATCTGAGATTATTTTTAGTACATAAGAAAACATATAACTTTCTGCAAATTAATGCTTTGAAAAGTCCTATCTGTTTTAGAAAAATGAAAAATATGTACTTAGATATAAGTCTTTCAACTTTGCTAAACTATTAGAAAGAGCTTTGTGAACAAACTTTGTCTGTTGCCGGCAGCTAAACAATTTTCAGTTTTTTATTTCTTCTATCAAAACCTGAAATTTTATTTCTTTTACAACGAATAATTCAAAATGTTTTTTTTTATTCATTAACATTTTGAAAGAAATTTTATTGTTGCAGGAGGAGAAATAATTGTCGGTTTCTTTGGAGTAAGTTTAAGACCTGAAGTATGCATGTTTAAATTAATAAAATGTTTGTTAATTTTTTACAATAATTTTTTTTGACTTATGCGTTGTTTTGTGATGCAAAAATATATATTTTGAATATTGAAAGTATTATTTTGCATTGAGAGTAAGTAAAGAATGCTAAATTCTTTTAAAAATCTTGAATATATACAATATGCATTAAAAATTTGAACAATCGAATTAGACTAATTTCGCGTTTCTGAAAAATAAACTTCCCTAGATCAAGGGAACTATAGGAATATGTTTATTTAAATTTGAAAAGATTCTTTTGCTTCAAAAGTTTCTGCACATTGCCAAACTTGTAATGAAAATAGATTGATAGTATTATCATCCAAATCAAAAGGGGCATATTTCAAATGGAAGAGAAAATGGTAGAATCAGTCAGATTAATAAAGACGTGATATTTCCCCCTCCTTGTAGTGAAACAAGAGGGGGGGGGTTTCTGTTAGGAGATTGGGCTATTACGGGGTCAAACGTTTTTGGCTTAATTTTAAGAGTTAAAGAGTTGAAATCACTTATTAGAAGACGTATACTAAAAAACTATGCATTTTTAAATAACACTAAAACAGTAATTTTTTAAAAATAGGTTTCAAAATGTTAGTTATTTTAGTATTTTAAAAATAAAATTAATGCAAGTAATTTCGATATCATAATTATAGTTTTAAATTTTCTTCTCGTAATCTTATTTCTAAAGTATCACAAGCGATTTGTAAATTGAACCGTCTTTGACAAATCAGAATGTTCAATTAACGTTAGATATACTTTTCGCCAAAACTGCACTCATTCACTCTTAAAAATGTAGAAATATTTAAAATAAATATTTAAATTCAGAAATATAATAAAACCAGGTAAAATTCAAATGCAAACCTATGATGCAAATATAGAGAGACTTGAGCTAGTTAAGAAAATCTTTAATTTTATTGCACGAGCGATCATTAAGTATGTATTAGATCAAATGTAACACTTTTTTTTTTCTCCTCTCCGTGGTTTTGTTCGACTTTTCTTTGCTCTTTGCGGCAACATCTTGCTTGTTTATCTCTTTTCAGTTCCCTGTGTTGCTTGCGACGAAGGGCTTGGACTGATGAAGGCCAAAACAATTTTTGGTCGAAACGTGCGTATCTTCTTATCTATAATCTTAGTGTGTTTTTCAAAGTTTATTTACTTATTGTTTTCTTTATGTTACTTATGTTATTTACTTTATTGTTTATTTACTTATGTTTTTTACAAAGTTTTATTACTTATGTTTTATTATTTACTTTATTGTTTAACACCAGTATTTTGAGTGTTTTTTCCGTAACCTAGTTAGCTTTAATTTTAAGAAAGAATAGGGTTTTACGTGTATCCCAATGTATGAAAAGTCTATAGCTCATAAAAAAATATACAGAAATTTGTTGTAATTTTTAATATTTAGATAAACTCTAAACACATTTATTTTTTCATTGGAGTGTTATAAGTAGATCTCACAAAGTTTCGATAAAAGTTGACGGAGATGATTTTGAATTATCATTCTCAAAGAGACAGCTAAATTACACTAGATTTAAAAAATATGGATCATTATTATGAAAAAACAATCAGTTAATATTACGGTTATTCTTTACATAATTTGCATTTTCATTTAGAGTTGACTACAAATATTTCTTTTTTATATACATTCTTTGACTCGCGTGCACATATTTTCACACAATTAATCCATAACTTAACAACTCGTAGAATAAAACGTTATCAAAGGTTTCAGTATGGTGGAAGAAACGTAAATTTTATATGTTACTAGCTGAAGTACCCGTTCTTCGCACGGGAATGAATGGACCTTTTGATATTACGATTTGTGGTGATTACTATTCATTGTAATAAACTGATATAGCAAAGTGGATATCGCGTTATATTGTGTCCAATAATCATGCATACCGAATTGCAAGGCAATCGTTTGTACGGTGCAGAAGGCCATGTGGCGTAGCGCAATCTAGTGGCGAGTTTTAGCGAAACGGATGCGTCGAAAATATTTTTCGCATTCAGATATCGATGTATACGAATTTTCATGACTATCGGCTGGACAGTCCTGAAGTTCATGTGTTGACGCGACATCTAGTGGCAAGTTATAGGAAAATGGATAGCGCCAAACTATTCCCCGTGTTCAAATATCTATGTATACCTATTTTCATAGCGATTATTTGCACAGTCAAGAAGTGATACACTGCAGGGCCATCTAGTGGTTCAATAAAGTAATGATTTGCTACAGCGCCGTCAAGTGGCGAGTTATAGCAAAATGGATAACGCCAAAATATTCTCATTGTTCAAATAGCTATGTATACTGATTTCCATAGCGACCGTGTTCAACTATCTATGCATACGAATTTTCATAACGATCATTTGCACAGTCAAGAAGTGATACACTGCAGGGCCATCTAGTAGTTAATTAAAGTAATGATTTGCTACAGCGCCGTCAAGTGGCGAGTTATAGCAAAATGGATAATGCCAAAATATTCTCATTGTTCAAATAGCTATGTATACTGATTTTCATAGCGACCGTTTGAATGGTCAAGAATTTGGCCTGCTGCAGCGTCATCTAGTGGCGAGTTAAATTAATAATGCATTGCAGTGTCATCTAGTGGTGAGTAACATCAAAAGGAACGCAGTTAGAATATATTCTTCGAGCTCAAATGTGTAAGTATAAAAAAATTTATGCCGATCGGTCGAACGGTATAGAAGTTGATGCTTTGCAGCGCCATTTAGCGGCAAGTCACAGCAAAATGGATAGTGAAAAATATTCTCCGTGTTCTAATATTCGCGTGTACCAAATTTCATCGAAATCGGTTGGACGATATTCGCATAGCAAACGGCTAAACGGAATAGAATTCAACGTTGTGCTGCGGCACCAAGTGGCAAGTTAAGGAAAACGGATAGCATAAAAACCTTCTCCATCATAAAAGACTTAGGTGAACCAAATTTCATCGTGCAACGGTGCTCAACGGTGCTGGAGTTTTTCAACCTCATAAACACATACCAACATTCATTTTTATCTATAACCAGTGTTATTATATATACCAGTCTCAAATAAAATCCAGTTTCAAATCTAAGCCTCGCCAAAGTGCCAACATACGCCATTTTGCAAGAGTTTTTTCAGGGAATCATTCGAAGCATTGACTTAGCAGCAATCAATATGGGAAATGGTTCGACCGCCAAAGAGTAGCACGCATTTATTTGTAAATTGGAATCCTTTAATACAGCCGAATTTTTTTAAATTATCAACTATAACGTGTTTTATTCATCGTTACTCCGGTGTACTAAATGAGAAGATTTCAATTTTCTGAAATTTGGCGGAATTCCCCCAACTTTAATCAATGTACTCAATTGGCGAGAATTCTGAAGTTAGATCGCTTGAAATCCCTTAATAACTGCATTATTTCTTCACGGATCATTAAAATTTAACGCTGTATTCTAATAAAACCTTTGCACTTGTTTTCAAAAATCTATTTCCTTAAGCTCTCAATAAATTGCGCAAAGCCGAAAACTGTGCAAACCGCTAGAACTCACTTACTCAAAATCCATATTTCAGCCATTTTATTTTTTCGCCAAACTAAAAAAATTTACACATTAGCCTCGGAAATCTTCAATTCTTATTGTTTTGCGTGTAAAGCATTACATTCCTGCTCTGATTTCCCATGCACACGATATTATAATTTAAAAAAAATAACCTTACGAATATAAACTAACAAAAAAAAAATCATTATTATTCTTTTATTTTTACTTTGAGAATTTAAAACATTTTATTCGGCAAAATCGCCACACATGGCAACCACGATCCTTATTTCACACTTTTTTCACTACAGGGGTTACAATTACGGAAAGCTTTTTGCGTGAAGAGCATAAAAAATCTCTTAAATTCCGGGAACGGGTGGACTTTCAAAGTTTTAAAGTGGACTACGATTTATTCTATATTATTTTACATATCTGTGCTAAATTTCAGGCCGATAGGTCCATTTTGTGGATTTGTATACGAACGACATTTTATTCGGCAAAATCGCCACACATGGCAACCACGATCCTTATTTCACACTTTTTTCACTGCAGGGGTTACAATTACGGAAAGATTTTTGCGTGAAGAGCATAAAAAATCTCTTAAATTCCGGGAATGGGTGGACTTTCAAAGTTTTAAAGTGGACTGTGATTTATTCTATATTATTTTACATATCTGTGCTAAATTTCAGGCCGATAGGTCCATTTTTGTGGATTTGTATACGAATCAAATCCACAAACAAACAAACAAACAAACAGAATTTCATTTTTATTTATAAGATTTAATGGGAGTTTTGCTGTCGGCAGCATAAGTCATTTCATAAATATCAACAATTAAAAAAAAAAAACTCCCACAGAATGTAACAAAAAGCTTAAATGAGATTTTATTTTAAGGTATGTAAGCATTAATGGTGCGCAGGATTTATTAACAGAAAAAGCAAACAGTTACATAAGTAATTGTTCTCACAAAGAAAGGTTAAAATTATATGTTAACCAAATTTTGCGTTTGAGCTGCTGAGAATACATTGTTTGTTTAATCTGAGGATTAATCAACTTTAATTTTTACCGCTTCTGCTCTATATTTTCTTTTTATAAAACTGCCTCCAACGATAATCTTTTACAATAAAAGCATTTATTAAACTTATATATCGCCTGCAAAGCATCCATAGTTAAGCCTTCCTTATGGTTAATTGAAGTTACGTAATATAGGTTACTTAGTTGTTAGTACAAGAATCCTTTTCTTATTTATTTATTTCTTTATTAATTCAATTTTTAAGGTGCCTTTTTATTTTGTAAAACCTTTTTGTTTGTTTTGCAGTTTTTATTTTCATTTCAATTTTATTATTATTATTTGTAAAATTCTGAGTGGTTTAATTAAATCGAAATTAGACTTCAACAGCAACCCACCCACATTTTTTTCCAAACAAAATCAAACACTTAAAGAAAGTATAATCAATATCAAACATTTCCTAGCATAACTTTATGATTACATTCTCACGTCAAAATTACTTTTTTACAAAGTTTGCTATATTTTACTATCCGAACTTCTCAAAAACCTCGTGCATTGGAAGCAATTTTACATTTCAGCACTTTTTTTTTTCAGATGCCTTAGTTTTTAACGTACAGTTTTGTAGTGAACTCAGCCTGTGTACGAGAAATATTAGTTACACTGCTCATAATCTTAAGTTTAATTTTACTCTTAAAAGAATAAAAAAAATACATGTAAAGCAATATAAACGGATAAACGGATGTTTTATATATATTGGGAATTTTTTAGAAGATTTACGTTCAAATTTATAGATTACGGTACTATAAGTATTTATTACGCTATGTTGATTTTATCTGGGTGTTAGTTTTATAATCAACTGTCTAATAACACCGGTCAACAAAAAAATGTCATTTTTGGGGTTTCTGTTCTCATGCTTAAATTCTGATTCTAGACATTCAAAAACACTTAAATTTTCATTTTTAGTTCGTAAAGTTTGCTTTTGTCTGATTTAAGTCAATACATATATTTTAATTCATTTCATAAATGAAAGATGGCAGCACTTTGATTAACCCGAAAGTAAACTCTATTATCATTTGTAACTCTGTAGTATTCCTTGTAGTATTATTTGTAGTATTATTTGTAATATTATTATTTGTTTGTATTATTATATGCTCATACGAACAAAGAAATACGAAAAATATTCACTTTTAGACATTAATTTCTTATTATTTTGCATTTATATGTTATTCTTTATCACAAATATTAAATAAAAAATGTAGCGCGCCTCCTATGTCATCTTTCTTTCATGCGACGCTCCCCCTGCCGGCGAGAGAACGTTCGTTCATCTCTCTCTTCGCTCGCGTATTCGCGCTTAGCAGCTACCGTATGTTCTGAGATAGTGATTATTCATTCTAATTGTAACTTGTGTGTTGTAACCGTTGTTCTCGTTAGTAAAATGTGTTGTTGTCTCAAGTGGTCTGTTTTCATGGAATGATCTACGTCTTTTCCTTACGCCCCCTGCTCTCTGCCCCAAAGCTAGCCGACCGGCACAAATGGCGCCCAACCCGTGGCTCGAAACGCGACGATGACAAAGGATATATCTGCAGATAAGTGATTTTTACTTCTTTTTGATCAAGCACTCAAGGAACTTTCTTAATTTTGTCATCCTGGCAAATATAAGAAAAATTTTGGTTTAGAATTCACCCTGAATTCAGTTCATTCTGATCATCCGGATCGAAGAAAATACTTGTTTAGCTTTGTTTTGATCATCCAGATCAAATTTAATATGCGCATGCCAGTCAGTTCCTTTGGTGCCTGAAGCTTGAAAATCTGAATAATTTTCATATCTGAATTCTAAGTTTTGAAAAGAAAGGAAAAAATATTTTTTCATCCTGAAAAAAAAAAGTTGTTCTCAAGAATTTCGTTTTCACCCTGAAAACTAAGAGTATAATAATTCGCATCTGTCAAGTGTTTATTTTTCTGCTTTCTGTTCTCAGCAGACAGATGTGTTAATTTGTGGCACCGTTGCCGCTAATAAAGTTTTGTTTTGTCTTGAGCTGTAGACATTGTATAAGGTGAATCAGTGATCCATTTTATTTTATTCTGTTGTTGTTTAAAAGAAGATAAACTTCATTTCATAGCTTAAAGCTGATTGCTTTAAAGAGAAACAAGGTTCTTATTTGAGTAAATTTATCTAGTAATTCAAATATACTTTAAGTGGAATTGTTATTCATGTGCCGAAGTGTTTTCGAAAATTTTATTTTGAATAAATGAATAAATTGGTATGAATACTTTTAGAGAATATTTAGATATTATAAAAGTTGAATTATGGCGTACCTTGCTAAAGGAAAGAAGCAAGATCTAGTTAATTTAGCCAGTGAACTTAACATCGCAGTTCAAGAGGATTATAAAATAATAGATTTAAAGAATGCAATTCTTAAAAGCGCAGGGTATGATGAAGAATTCACTAAAGAATTGCTCGATAATTTGATAACTGAAAGGAAGGAAAATGAAGCGCGATTAATTCAAAAGGAAAATGAAGCGCGATTAATTCAAAAGGAAAATGATGACCGTATGTTTGGATTAGAGAAACTTAAGTTACAAAATATAACCCATGCTACAGAAACAGAAACCGTTCTTACACCTAGTAATTCAGATGTATCTAAATTTGAAATTAAGGGGTTAATTCCTCAATTTGACCCAAAGGTAGATAACATTAGTACATTTTTAAACCTTTTTGAGAAACAATTGACTTTTTGAAAATCCAGAATCAAAATGGGTAGTATACCTGATCGGGCTTTTACCTATTGAAATTTCAAAGTTAATTGCAATAGAATCGGATTCTCAGAATAACCCACAGGAGTATGCGGAAATAAAAAAGATTTTATTACGCCGATTCAAGATGAGTGCGGAAAAATTTAGACAATCCTTCGTCCAACACAGGAAAAGTCCAGAATCTACGTGGAGAGATTACTTCTATGACTTAAGAAATTTTTTTGAAGGTTGGCTCAATGAGCTGAATGTCACTACGTTTGATCAGTTGAAAGATCTAATAATTTCAGATCAAATAAAAAAGAAGTGTCCCCCTGATTACAAAGAACATTTTTTAGACCACTGGAGCGAGTGGAACGATCCAGTTTCTTTAGTTGATAAACTAGATTCTTACGAAGAAATTAGAAACCTAAAAGGTAGAAACACAAAACAAGAACAACATAAGGAAAATTCTAAGTACAAGTTCAGTAATGAATTTAAAAATTGTAAGAATGGTGTTAATCATAAATACTCAACAAATAGAACTGTTAGTAAAAATTATGAAAGACCTATTAGCTGCTATGGCTGTGGGAAACCGGGTTTCGTAAAGGCAAAATGTCCTACGTGTACGCCAAACGCTAAAGTTGATTCCGCCCAGGTTAGCTGCTTGAAATTTCAAACGTGTGCGATACAAGAACCCCAGGCAATGTTAATGAAGATTAAAGTAAATGGTATGTGGGGTCTAGCATGTGCTGACACTGGGGCTAGCCACACTGTTGCTGGTGAAACCCTGTATAATCTCCTCCGAGAACAAGGGATAAATTTTCATAAAGTAAATTTAAATGTAACACTCGCGGACGGAATGCCGAAGTTCTCTGAAGTTTATAACACCGATGTAGACATTGAACTAATGGGGAAAAGAATTCCTACTACAATATACGCGTTACCGACAGCTAAAGATAATCGTACCCTCCTTGGTACTGATTTTTTATCCAAAGCTGGTATTAGCTTAGATACCCAAAACAAAAAATGGTATTTCAACTGTAATCCTAGGAAAAGATTCAATTTTGAAAAAGATGTATTTGTACCACCTTGTAAGCCACATAAAGACACTTTTGACTCACCTGGTCATAAAGACAATTTGACTCACCTTTACAAAACTGTAGCACTATGTCATCTGATAAAGATATCGAACCCCCTAAACTGAACACTTGTGAGACTGAAGGCAGTCACTTATCTACTGAGGAAAGGTTACAATTATGTAAATTGTTAGAAAAGTTTACAGGTATCTTTAGTCCAGGGGGAGAACCAACCCCTTTCATCCAGCACAAAATAGATACCGGCAACCACTCACCAGTAGCGGTACCACCATATAGAATGAATCCAGTCAAGAAAGAACTCCTTAAGCAAGAACTTGATAGGCTTTTGAAAGATGGAATCATCGAGGAGTGTGAATCTCCTTATGCTTCACCAGTGGTTCTCATACCGAAACCAAATGGTAAAGTGCGTCTTTGCATAGACTATAGAAAGTTAAACGAAATTACAGTGGCTGACTCTTACCCATTACCCAGAATGGATGAGCTTCTCCATGAAGCCAAACAAACGTCATTTATGTCAACAATAGATTTACAAGCAGGTTACCACCAAGTTCAAGTCCATCCGGATGATCAGGACAAAACAGCCTTCGTGTGTCCTTTTGGGACCTTCAAATTTCTGAGAATGCCAATGGGTCTCAAAACGGCACCAGCTACATTTCAACGCCTTATGGATCGTTTCAGGAATGGCCTCGGTGACATCCTAACTCTTACGTATTTAGACGACATAATCGTCTTATCAGAAACTTTTGAAAAGCATATATCAGATCTAAAAAGTGTTTTCCAAAGATTACTCTTATTTAAACTTCGTGCAAATAGAGAAAAATGTCATTTTGCTGTGTCTAGAGTAAAATACCTAGGATTTTGGATTACGAAGAACGGAATCGAGGTAGATCCTGAGAAGACATAAGCCATCCAGAATATACCACCACCCAAAAACGTAAAGGAAGTTAAATCTTTCCTACAAACATGCTCATGGTACAGACGTTATATAAAAGATTTTGAAGAAATCTCAAAGCCTTTAAGCAATTTAACAAAAAAGAACACATCATGGCAATGGAGTTTTCCGCAGCAAAAAGCTTTCGAAACTCTAAAACAATGCCTCATTTCCCCACCGATTCTGAAGCAAGCAGATGGTACCCAACCATATATAATACGTACCGATGCAAGTAATTACGCACTCGGAGCCGTATTACTTCAAGGCGAAGGAGCTGACGAACATCCAATTGAGTATGACAGTAGACTGCTTACCCAAGCAGAGAAAAACTACTCTACAACGGAACGGGAAGCATTGGCCGTTGTGTGCGCGTTAAAGAAGTTTCGCGGATACATCGAGGGTACACCTGTTACTGTGGCATCCGACCACCAACCATTGAAATGGCTTCTTACCCTCAAATCACCAACCGGTCGCCTCGCCAGATGGGCACTGGAAGTGCAATCTTTTAACGTAGAAGTCTGTTATATCTCAGGAAAATCTAACGTAATAGCTGACATGCTTTCTTGACCAGTGTGTCCAGAACAAGAGACTGTTTGTGAAATTGATAGTACCGTCATAGCTGATATGCCAGCAAGAAATGTTAAAGATATGCGAGAAGCTCAACTTGCAGATGAATCACTAAGGAAGATAATTGAAGCGTTTGAAGATGTCCAAAAAACAGAAGCATATGCAAATTGGACTGAGAGAGGTTTTCTTATGAACCAGGGAGTTCTGTATCGCTATATCCCGGATGCAGACTCAGAAGAAGCGCAGTTAGTCATACCGTCATCAGAACGGGAAGCAATCCTTAAGAAACATCACGATGACCCCATGGCCGGTCATTATGGCGAAGAGGGTACGTATCAAAGTATCGCTAAAAGATACTATTGGAATGGAATGAAGAAGTTTATATCGGATTACGTGAAAAAGTGTGCTGAATGCCGTCGCTACAAGGCAAGTAACCAGAAACCATCAGGTCTACTTAGAACACCCGTCTACTCACAACGTTTTGAGATACTTTCAATTGATTTGTTTGGCCCTTTGCCCAAGACAGCTAGCGGCAAACAGTGGATTTTCGTAATAGAAGATTGTGCAATCAAGTGGATAGAGCTTTTTCCTCTTGAACAAGCTACTGCTCGAGAATGTGCTACAACTCTCATAGAAGAAGTTTTCATGCGGTATGGAATTCCAAGACGAATTCTCAGTGATAATGGCCCACAGTTTGTTAGTGCAGTGTTGCAGCAGATATGTTTTACCTTGAAGATTGATCAAAATCTTACACCGGTATATTTTCCCCAAGCCAACCCTGTTGAACGCAAAAACAGAGATTTAAAACCAAGACTTGTCATATTGGTTGGAGACGAACATGATTACTGGGAATCAAAAATACCAGTCATCAGATTTGCAATGAATACGGCGGTATGCGACACTACTGGCCATACCCCTGCTTTTCTCACGTTCGGCCGCGAACTGAGAACAGTCGATGATGTAGTGCAAGATTTCACGGCTGTGGTACAAAACGACAACTTCGTACCAGAGATTACCCGGTATCTCAAGAGACTTGCCAAAATTACACAGGACATTAGACTGAGAGTGGAAATAAAACAGGATCAACGTAAATCCTACTATGACAAAAATAGGCGGCGATATTACTTTGTACCTGGTGACAAAGTATGGGTTACAAAGCACCCGCTTAGTAAAGCAAGCCATGCCAAGACTGCAAAGTTCATGCCCAAACGGGATGGACCATATTTGGTACTTACACAGAAGTCTCCCACCGCTTATGTCATAGCCAATCTAGACCAGCCAACAGTGCCCATAGCTACGTACCACACGTCAGCATTATCCCCTTATCATGGAGTGGACACCTCCCCGGTCAATCCACTGCGCAAAAGAGGTCGGCCTCCCAAGGTAGCACCACAGACAGAATTTTCACCTCAAACGAAGAAGCAGACCATCGGAGGTCATCACACCTCTGGGAACACAAACACCATGCGAAGAAGAGGACGACCGCCCAAGGTCAAACAATAACCACAAACCTACGAATAAGTGATTGTTTATGACTGTTTTTCGTCAGCCTTAACGAACTTTCTTAAGGACTGTCTGTTAAAAAAAAAATATTAGTGTCACTTGTAAGCACACTTTGTCTATTTTTTTTTATCCTGGTCTCCTTGCCGGGACGTCGGCGGGACCAGAGGGGGAGTTTGTAGAGCGCCTCCTATGTTATCTTTCTTTCATGCGACGCTCCCCCTGCCGGCGAGAGAACGTTCGTTCATCTCTCTCTTCGCTCGCGTATTCGCGCGTAGCAGCTTCCGTATGTTCTGAGATAGTGATTATTCATTCTAATTGTAACTTGTGTGTTGTAACCGTTGTTCTCGTTAGTAAAATGTGTTGTTGTCTCAAGTGGTCTGTTTTCATGGAATGATCTACGTCTTTTCCTTACGCCCCCTGCTCTCTGCCCCAAAGCTAGCCGACCGGCACAAAAAGACATTTATATCGAAAAAACTTTTCTGATCACAATTTAGCTTGGTATTATAAAAAAATATAAAAATCAGTGATTTTTGCCGAAAAATTAAAAAATTGCTTTAATTTCTACAAAAGCAAACTTTCATAAAAAAAAATTATTTTCCTTAGTTTTGGCGTAGGAGAAACTAATATTTAATATTTAGAAGTCAGACCTAAAAATCGTGTTGACCGGTGTAATGAACCTTAAATGATGTCAAAGTATTTCATTATTAAAATAATGATTTAACATTATAATATGATAGATTAGTTGATGCCTATTTTAATCCTCCTACCACTCTGACTCTAGCCAGCCTAAAAATTGCCGCACGTTGTCGAGTTTCTCAGTCATGGGTTTCTCGGAGTTATGAAGCTGCGATACAAATTCCGGGATGATGCATACGCACAAGTTTCAACGCTCACAAAGGAACTAGATGAAAACGATTATAAAGAAAAATACACTAGCTAAGGAATTTGAGAATCTCAATTATTAAAAATACATTAATTGGCAAATAAAGGACTAATAAAAAGGTAATATTGCACTTATATGTTGTTCAGAACCGAGATTTAAATTTTAAATTAAAGCAGTATTTTTCTATTACGGTTGCCACATAAATATAAAAAATCAGCATGTTAATTGCAAATGAATATTAACTGCACGTGAATATTGCCACCTTGGCGAGAATGATGGGGAAAAAGTAGGATTCAATCGAGATATTTAATGCGTTATTTTTTAAATAACTATAAATATAAGCTCCCACATTTTATTTTTATACAGTAAAATTACATTTATAAAAGCATTTTCGTATAAGATGTATTTCATGAAAGCTTACAAACTAATCTCAAAGCTCTAAGTTTAAACTTTCTTCGACATTAAAATATTTTTATTCCAGTCAATTAAAATTAAGAAAAACTGCTATCTCAACATTAAAAGGAAAACTAATCTTTTCATCTAGTGTCGGGTTTAAAACAGCAGTTTTATACTGCTTTGAAGAGATTTTCTCTCTAATCCAGATTTTCAATTTCTCCAGAGAAATGTACTCTGATCTTATCAAGAAAAATTCTGTAATAAAGTTCTTGTTTTGGAGCATGTATTAAGTTCCTTGAGTGAAGATAATCGCATTACTTTTCCTCTTACTACAAAACTTCAAAGGAAATGGATTTTTAAAAACCTTTTTTCGCTAGGTATTATCTATTTAAAGATATGTCTGACAGAGGAACAGAATAAAAAGCTGGAGTAAGCTAACATCATTGTAAGTTGTTCATCGTATTACAACTGTGTATTAAGTAAGTATATAATGTCTGGAAAATTGACTATCATCAGATACGACGGACCAGATTCCAGTAGCGACGCGTCCAAACACAAGAAAAAAAATATCCATAAATATTTCCTGTATACAATAGTGACACTTATTGCCGGATCCCGTGGAAAGAAAACATTTCTCGCAATAAAAATACCATGCTTTAAGCTTTTCTTGTTAACATTTAGGATGGCACGCTCAACAGATAAACTTCCTTTTCTTATTTTGTCTTCCAAAAAATGATAATTAATTTTTTATTATCATTTTTAATTTGAACATTGTTGCAGGATTAAATTGCACCCTCTTTACAATACCGTATATATATATATATATATATATATATACGTATATATATATATACATATATATATATATACATATATATATATATACGTATATATATATATATATATATATACGTATATATATATATATATATATATATATATATATATATATATATATATATATATATATATATTATATATATATATATATATATATATATATATATATATATATATATATATATATATAATAAGTAAAACACTACTGCAAGTATGACATACCCCGCATGAAAAAATACATAACAGCAGAAGCAAGAATTATAAACCACAAGTGGGAAAAGTAAGAATAGATGCTGAGCCAAATAAAGTACAGTTAAACAATGTGATAATAGAATGGAACGGAAGTTATAACCACTGGTCATCGTCAGGAGCCATAGCCAGATTATAATTAAAGACTAAAATAGTAGAATTTCGGGTGTCTAGGCTGTTTGTACATAAAATGCATCAGGAAGGAAATATTTTTTTTGGAATGTTTATGACCAATAAATGAGCAACACATTTCCTTTAAAATTTTGAACACTAGTTTATTTATTTTTGACAAAAAATTGGAAATGAGTTTTTAGAATATTATTTTTTCATGTGCCTTCCTATTGAAAAAGTATACTTTTAAAAACGTCTTTTGATTCTACTCTACCCAATTACTTTTAAGTAAAGAATTAGATTAAAAAATCCTGTCATAATTTAATGAATAGTAGTAAAATATCGCTTTATTAGAAAGATTTTCTTGTTAATACTTATTTCAAAATAAACTATAAACATTTATAGTAAAAAATATAAACACATGAAAAGTTATGATCTAATTACGAAAGTTGAAATCGTGCATTCCCTGTAAAACAATAACGTTACTGTATGTTTATTTATTCTGCATTAAATCTCGTTAATTTGAAAAAAAAATTATTTTGCTTATTGACTTAAAATTTAATGTAATTTTATAATTTAAAAATGCAGAATTTTGAATTTCATAAAACTTGTCACAATTAAGTAGCCGAAACAAGTATTTTCTTTAGATTGTAGCCAAAATGTTTTCGAACAGTAAACATACTTTGATGATTGTAAAGAAAAAATCATTTTAATATTCATCAAATCATTTTAAAGTATTTGACATTTCTCTAACAGGGTTCGATTACTTTTCATTAATAAATATTTATAGTAAGATTTTTTTAAGTAGAATTAGTGAAGCGCTAATGAAAGGTTAGGTATAATTATAGATTTTATTCTCTGTTCAATAATGATTCTATAATTTTTTTTATATTTATTAAGAGAAAATCTCGTTCGTTTTTCTGTTGAGAGAATAAACAATCTCTAAGAAGAAACTAACAAGTTCTGATTGGACACGAAGTCAGTCATTATCTTTCTTGAAAGAAATTGAAAAAGAAGTCAATCCTTTTAAGCGAATAGTTTCTTTTAGAATTAACTTCAGATTGCTTTTAGCTTATATCAATTAAATTTAAACTGTTCTATCAAAATCTTGCCAACTGAAAAATTTCCTGTCTGAAATGAGCTTTCTTGATTGTGCTCGCGGATGTAGTGCTTATTAAGAAGTTTTTTTTTTGTAGCTTTACAAAATGGAAAATGCTTAATATATATGAAATGTATATAAAAAATACCTTTTCTCACAATTTTGATACTTTTAGTAAGTGAAATATTATATCATGTGTCATTTATATAAAATGTTTTGAGTTATTTTAATGTTTTCCTCATTTCTTTTTTTAAACTTAAGCTGAAAACTTTTATTATTCCTTTTGTTTTTCTATCACATTTTCCGTTCTTTATGCGGTTGTAATGCCAAGGTATAATGATTTATAATCAATGTAAAGAAACGTTTTAAAAATGCATTAAAGTTATTATAATAATCTAAGTACTGCTGTTTGAACATAGTTTTTCTATTAAAAGATTGTACTAAATTCTATTTCCTCTTTTGATTCCAGCAAGGAAGAAAACCTGTTAAGCATTAGTAATAAACTATACTTCTAACTAATAACGCAAAAAGCATAATATAACACGGTTTGACTGCTGAACTGCATTGAGTAAATCATGCTTGAAATTTTCATACATGTCGACATGTTTTGCATATTTGTATTTAACTATGTTACTACTGAAGTTATATTCATTGCAAGATTCTGTTTGTAATATTCTTATTTTGTATTTTAATGTATGTCTAGGTGGCTGATCTTTTCTTGTTATACGCCTATATAGGTATTTTGTTTTGGTGAGTGTTGGGGAGATATATGTGATGCAGATCATCACATATCTTATTTTAATTATCAATTACTTAATTGTTAATTATTTCTAAATTTAATCGGTATTCAAAATTTATTCTTTGCACTTTCGATTCGGATTTTCTTCGCTTCGCCTGTAAAGTTTTATTTCTGCACCTGCCTTATTTAAAAGCAATCTTTCGTTTTCATTTATTTTTACTTTTTTATTTCACTTTTGCATTTGTAAAGCCTAGAGTTTCAGACTCGATGGTTTGTTTATGACCATATATGGCATCAAATCTATAAATAATTGTCTTTCATTTTGGGTTACAATTTAGCTGATATATTTTTTTGTTTTATCCTGTTGGCACGTCGGGGATTCAGAAATAATTATATAGAAATATATTTAACGCCTACTGGCGCCTCTTTGTTTGCGTGCCCTTTGGCATGATTTGTTTCTGTTACTACTCTCTTGGCTTGTGTTTCTCGTCATCTTTCTCTCTTTAGCTGTTGCCTTGAGAAGCTGCATTTTTTGGGGGATCTGCTCAGCCACCGCAGGACTTTATATTTTTGATGTTTATATATATGTTGATATATATATTAAATAAAATGTAAATGCCCCTTTACGATGTCATTCTCTTTTATCACGGCTTTGTCTGGAGGTAATGAACTTGGGGAAATACGACTTTATAACACCGATGCATGATCAGAGCGTTGGAAAAGGCGGAGCGTTGAGCCGAGCTGTAAAAACAATCGCGCTGTAAAACGTTTCGGTCATGCAGCGGTTGTCTGCTCAGCGTGAACAGAGCGCAACCAGAATGACCCTACTAGCAGGGCGGGTGATGCCGGTTATTAGAGAAATGTTACCAATGTTTATTTATGTTTTCTTGCCTTGGCATCGGATGTGGTGAGGAAGACTGAAACCGGTGTACGACCGTGACGTCACTTAACCAAAGATTGACCACAACCGCTAGCACCGGTGCATAACCAACCGGTGAGTTATCGAACGGGTCCTCTGACGTCAAAGCAGAAGTTTGGCAAAGAGGGGCGTTGGCTTGGTTATCTACCTCAGGAAGCATGCGAGGTGAAATCATGGGACTCTTAAAGATGATGAAAATATGAGTATGGGATAAACACTTTGAAAAAAGTAATTGCGGTTTTATTTATTTATTTTTAATTGGATTTTGAAATGATTTCTACTTTCAGTTCCCGTTTTGCTAGCGGTTTCAAATGCATTTTTATACAAACGTATATATGTATGAATTAGAGTATAGTAAAATAGTGCATAATTTATTAGATGTCCCTGAGCTAATGTCCTTTTTTACATAAAATTCAAACAAATAATTTTTCAAAAAGTATTGAATTACAAACAAACTGTGCCTAAGTATAGGACTCCAATTGGTTAAATTTTAAAACGAGAATTTTATAGATAGTATATTTTTTTTTCTTGAAAATGGACAACTCACCCCCTTCTTTCACCTCCACCCTTTTTGGAGGATTATATTTGAAATGTTCTGAAATCAATTTCCAGGTATTCGTGAGTGTTGTATTTTACAGCAAGAATTTTAAGGATATCTTTTTTCTTGTTTGAGATCACGCAGGATATGTGAAAAGAACATTTTGGCCCCTATCCCCCAAATTACGAATTTGGGAAAATGCTTTCCAATCCAGTATCTACGCTAAGAAAAAAACCACACACGTGCCAAATTTCGTATTAGGAACAACAGTAATTTTGACTAGAAAAAATATTCACATACGAAAAAAAGGACATTAATTTTCGTTACACCCAATATTATTTTCTAATAAATATGCAATATGAATAAACAATATAAATTTACAATATAAAATAAATATGAATAAACAATATAAATTTACAATATAAAAATAAATATGAATATACAATATAAAATAACTATGAATATACAACATAAAATAAATATAAATATACAATAAACTAATTTGAAAACTAATTTGAATTGAAGTAGAATAAGAATGGGGGGCATTACCCTGGAAATTTGAACAAGATAAACCTAGATTAACCATCTTTATTAATACAATAAGACATTTCAAAACTTTCGTGATGCCACTTTAATCAAAAGATGAAACCTTGCGTTGTTACTCTCAAGATTATAACATGAGTCAGGAGAAAATTCAGGTTGTCCTTGCAGTAGAGATGACGCAGCTGAATTGCTTTGCCTCAATTCAAAGTTATATATATACTCGGCTGTTCGAGTCTCGTCAGGGGGAGACCCCCCCCCCTGAAACCCCCAATTTTCTAGTTTCATTATTGCCATATTAAAACGATATTGAATGACTATGTCATTTATCTCTCATGTTTCGTGTATTTCGCCTGGTAAACCTATGTTGAAATTTTTATGATTGTAACCTATTTATAGAAAGAGAGATAAAAGAAGAGATAAAATGACATAGTCATTAATATATATATCCCCTGTATATATATATATATATATATATATACACATACATACACATAACGGTGCCCAATGGTTAATTCCTAAACGGTTAGTCAGAGACACAGAGATCCAGTTGCAAAAATGCTTTAAATTGTATAATCTATTATATCAGACTCACGTAGTCAATAAATCAATTCGTATAAAATTACGAAATTTAGATTTGTATGCGGTCCCCGGTCTTATCAGCTATATTTAGAAGAATTTTCCCTTTATAATTTCACGCACAATAAAAAATAATCGCCCCTCTACGACCAAAATTCACCGAGTTGCAGCTGTGTAAAGTTTGCGCACTTTCCGAGATGCGAAATAAGGGCTGTATGCAAAATGAATTTGAGAAAAATTAATGTACATGGTTTTGAGCCTTCTAATATTTATTAGCAATTTCATCAACTATTTTACGATTGCAGATTGCAGTAAATAAGATTAACGTTTCATTTAACTATGTGTATCCAATAAATTAACATAAAAATATAGCTTAAACTTGAAATAGAATTTATTAAAGAGTTTCTTGAATGGACGGGTGTTAAATAACCTAAAATGCAAAAGCAAGAGAATAAAACTAAATTAGAAAATAAAAAATCATTAAATTAGAAAATAAAACGATTTAAAGTATGAAAATATGCATTTTAGAAATTAAAAATAATATTACAAATTGTGTTAGGATAACATTTGCTCAAAGTATAGCTTTCTTCGACTGCAATGCAAATATGCACCAGTATAGAAAACTCTTCCTGTACTTTGTGTAGCATACTCGGTGTTACACATATGCATGCTACACATATATACAATTTTGTAAGTCTGATCCCGGATAAATTTTTATAGAGCCTAACTAAAACCCTTTCTTTAAAAATTAGTAAGTTCTGCTTCTTTCTCCACATTAAGCCAGAAAATCTATTATAACCTACAATTTAAATTTTCGACATTTATATGGTCCCCTAACGGCTTTCCGTAACGGCACATTTTTCAACGTGGAAAAGACAAAATGTTTCAGCTTCATAACTATGAATTTTGGTCGTAGAAGGGCGATTTTTTTAAAATTTATTATTTTTTTTATTGTGCATGAAATTGTATAAAGAAAAATTTCCTAAATATAACCGATAGGACTGGGGAACCGTATAAAAATTTAAGGTTCGTAATTTTTATAGGAATTGATTTATTGACTTCGATTGTTTCTGATATAATAGATTATAGAATTTAGAGCATTTTTACAACAGGAACAGACTAACGGTTACAACAGGAACTGACTATGTGTCTCTGACTAACGGTTTAGGAAATAGCCATTGAGAACCGTTAGCACTGGACACACTGTATGCATATATACGGGGAATATATGAATTCCCTCTACTTTTTAAAAGCTGTCAGTCATACAATTTTGATAAAGAACATTTTTAGCTTGGAATTAACCTTACTAATTTTGATTTGTATATGTTTTACAATACCATTCAAAGAAATTTTCTAATTTTAACCAAAAATGTAAGATGAAATCCGTTAATGATATAAATTTCTAGCCCGCAAAATATAGTGCGTTTCTATACCAGAGCCATAAGCGCTACGTATACCATTAGCCACGAGGAACTTGTTATGGTACAAATGTGCCAAAAATGTATATATGGTTTTTAAAGCATATTTATGGCGTATAAATGGGGAACAACTGGGAAAAAAAGATCGAAATAATAAATTCTTTTCAGTTTTGTGATAAAAAAATGAAAACATCAGTCGGAATTTAGTTACATATTTTAGATAATAAATGTGTCAATACGTGCAGCATTTCTGAAGTGTATAAAAAATATAAGGAAATAAGTAGATTATTGAGTTTAAAAAAACATTTATGTTTTTAAGTATTTTTAAATATACAAGTAAAATGTTTCCGTCTTGAATATAGCTTTCTAGAATAATGACTACCTTATTTAAAATTGATTTAAAAAAATAATGTTGCATATAAATTTACACAGTAAATTAAGCATAATCATCGTAGAATATTTAAGAAATGAATGTGTGAAAAAATAATTTTCGAAAAAAAATATATCGATGGGTAAATGACCATAAATAATAATAAAAATAAAACAAGCATGCAAATTTAATGTTCTCATTTCTCAAAAATAAGAATTAATCATTTAACTTTAAAATTCTTTTATCATCAGTTAGAAAGTCATAAGATTTTAAACACAGCTCTGAAACAGCTGGTGGAAATATTATGTAAAAAATATTGATTTTTAATTTTACAACTAGAAAAATCTGGTGTGCTCATTATAAAAAGTAATATCATAAAATGAAGCTAAAAGAATAGTACCACTATTTTATTACTAAGTCAATGATTGTCTAAGTCAATGATATCGCTTATAAAACAATAATTAAAGTAGGAAGTAATAAAGTTTGACATTATTCAATTATTACAACTTCATTAACTTCGTTTCCTTCACAATTATGATTAATGATTTTTTTAAATAAGATTAAACGTACTGCGAAATTTAATTCATTTTCTATTTTTTCTAGAAAAGTTTTAGAAATTGGTCTTCAGGATTTATCAAAAATCGATGAAACATTTTCTTAATATCTCTGACATATGAAGATAGTCATTTACATAATGTTGTGAAGAGCTGATTATTATTTACCATAATGTGAAACAGGATATTAAACCACATATTTAGTGTTTACAAGCATTTAACTTCTTATCAGTGTTGTTTTGGAAAACAAGATTTTATAAGAATTACCTGAATAATTATAGTGTTTATCCTAACAATCCAATTTAAATTATTTAACAGGCTCTCAGTGGCAAAGAAATAGAAAGTCTCTGTCTTATGGTAAGGTGTATCAAAACTATCAAATAAAGATTCAAAAATTTTAGTTTTAAAGTAAGAGGAATCAGGAGAAGGCTGGATAAGACGACGCATTGGGTAAGATGACAAATTCAGCATTTCTCTCAGGTATTCAGAAATGACAGCACGTCTTGGTAAACATAATAAAATTCTGGTGGTGAACTAAGACTAGCGCTAGGACAACCACCTGTACTTGCTGTTTAGAGGAAGTTTAAACAAAAGTTCATTTTTCAAGTGTGTTCTTCAAATATTTGATTGTCTCAACGTAAGGAATCGAGATTCTATGGTAAATGTTTTTACTTTCTCACTAAAATTTTCTGAATTCTCAGATTATTGCGAACAAATTTATAATAGATCCATGTCTAAGGATACTATTTTAGTTACCAATAAACGTTGGTTTTGTAAAAATGACGTGAAGGGGGAAAATGACGAATTTCCAACTGGGAAAGATGACGAATAATTTTCAGCTTGTGATTTTAACCCACGCACTCTTTTATTAATATATTTTCTTCAGCTTCCATTTCTTATCCGTTCTTAAGAGCACATAAGATATAACAAAAACAATTAAAGAGAAGTAGTTGAAATTTTGAGAGAAGAGTATGAGAAAGCCGAGGAGGAAATTTCCGTCGCTCCTGTTATCGAGAACTCCCATAGAGCAAGCTTTGGAAGACAAAAAAAAGGAACCAAGAAAAGAAAGAGCTAAAAATACAAAAGAGATTGACTACATAGACAAACAAAACGAGAGCAGCGAAGAAGAAACCACGAAGCCATTTGAAATGTTCTTCATCTTCTGATGACGAGCCAGGGTGCGAATTGACGGGGGGGGGGGGGATGCCGGGGATCGTCCCCGGCTGAAGGAAGTAATATCCCTGGCTAGAGAAATATTAATGGATCCTTGCCAGGGATACTATTTATCCCCTGCTGGAGAAATGTTAAATTAATCTGTGTCCCACCCTACAAGTTCAACAGTACCTAACGATTTTAACTAATGAGAATAGAAAATTTTCTTTTGTTTACTAGACAAAGGAGCAAGTTACAAGCATGCCTTTCAAATAGATATACACGGGTCTGGTAGTCACTTCTCATTCTGTAACTGCGGCCAGGTTTCAAAGGAAGACTGCGAAATGAACGAACAAGCACTGCTCTGCCACCAGCCGAATTTCAGGGTAGACGGAGTATTGACATAGGCAGGAATATGTGCATAGAAAATCGGGGGGTCGACTTTTGTTTGGATTTAAGTCACTTTTTAGACATGTTAGCGACTGCATTTGTCATGTAATACCTAATATATTGTGTGAGTGGAGCATTTACACCTTCCTCCTTTTTCTTTCTTTCTCAAATGTCCCCCCCTGGAGAAAATGTTCAATTCGAACCCTGATGACGACTATTCTCATTCTATACCGTACATCGACACAGAATATGGTATGAACTTGGAGTATTTTAAACATAAATTCTGCATCATAAATTCTGCAACATGTGCAATTAAATGTATTTTTTATGTTTCTTGTTAAAGTTATTTGCTAATAAAGTGTTCATGAATGTTCATTCACATTCAGAGAATAGTTCGTCATCTTAATCTATCCCATTAGTCATCTTACCCCATGGCTAGGGAAAGATGACGAAAATTACCTTTTTTAGGAAAACCCTTGTTCCGCCTCTTATCCCTTTGAGGCGCAACCCTTTCCCAATGCTGAAAAAAGGGCAGCCGTTGCCATCGCTCGACTTAACTACCAGCAAGATGACGGACGATCGAAACTTTCATCGCGTGCCACAGATCTAGAGACCCTTTTTTGACGACAGCTGGCTGTGCCCAAGTCGAGTGATGGCAACGGCTGCCCTTTTTTCAGCATTGGGCAATCTATCCAGATGTTCTCGCGTTCTTCCATTTTTCGGCAGATGTCAGTGCTGTTAAAAAGAATCGTGACCATTTTTCTACGGGAAATGACGTGCTTAAAAGTAAAGGATTCTTGTGGAGCTATGTCACCCTCAACTATTTTTATAGAAATCAAATCTATTCTTCGTGACTGGCAACAGTCAAAACGTCAGAGTGTGGTGTTCCCAGAGCCGGGAACACTGCGCGTTAAAGGGTTAAATGTTGAAACCGGCAATTCAAAAAAATTCGTGGAGTAAAGCATGACACGAAAGAAGTTATCACAAAAGTATCAGTTCTCAGACTCATTTACAGAGGTCAGTAAAAATCATAGTATCTTAAGTTCGCCCTCTTACCCCGCTTTCCTCTATATTGAAAACTGCCGTTTTGATAAACTTAGGAGACACAATAAACTGTTCAAAATATGTTTTGGATGCATAAAGAAATTGTAAGTAGATACCTTAAATAGAATGAATGCATCTACTTTTAAAAATGGGAAAATAATTCGTTAAATATTTATTTACAACAAACCAATTCAAATAGAACCAAATGATATTTGGATTATTTCCGCTACGCAGAACTGTTTTGTTCCGAATATATTTTGGAAAACAGAAATAAATTCCTTTGAAAGGAAAATGCTGACAGTTAATTAGCATAATATAAATGATTCATTTATTTAACTTATGGAGGATGAATCCTAAAAATAATTTTACCTGATTTCAGTAAGCTCGTTACATTACCGCTTTTGAAATGTGCTTTAATGGACTTCGATGAAACAATTTATGATTTATCAAATCTGCATTAATTAACAATATATATTTTGAATACGTGTAATTATTTCGTTTGTTACTTCCATTCATTCTGTATGAATATTTTAACAGTAAAATTGATGTACATTTATCATTAATAGGCTGAAACACAGTAAATTGCTGTTTAATGCAAGCACTTCAAATAAACTTAAATATTCTATTTGGAATAAATTATCGATTTTGTTTTATAACGCTGAATCTCTTAAATGTGCATCAAACAAGTGATTATCTGCGGTTCTCTTGTAAAATCAATGAAGCATTAAATTATTTTATTTTCGCGAGTTAAATTTATAGTTTCGTTGTCTAAATGACCATTTATTTTTTCTATAAGTAAAAATAGCTAGTTATTACTTTTATTAGAATTATGCAGTGCTCCAGAAAAGGTAAAGAGTTTTATGGTAACGATTAAAGTATTCCAGAAATTAAATCCAAGCAAATACAAAATTTAAAATTTTATATGGCCTCCTATACAAAAGATTGACATTTAGTAAAATATGCCCCATTCATTAAGTAGATGATGCACAAAATTTCAGCCTTTCATCATAAAAAAACAGATATATGAAAATAAACGTATGTTGACTTAAACCACTTTCCAATGGTTCATCAAAAAGGGTTGAGAAAAAAAAAAAGAACAAAACCCACAAACATTGGAAAATCGGATTTTAGGAGCTGTGCACTAATAAGGAAAGAAAACACTAATTGCTTATGTGCATAATACTTTTGCTATTACTTGTATTAATAGATCCTTACCGAGTTTGTTTAAACCCATCTCAAAATCATTTTATCATGGAAGGTTCAAATTTTGAGAATCATCTAATTAATGCATGGGACGCGTTTCACTAACTGGGAGCCTTATCGTACGGGGTCGTATAAAAGTTGAAATTTTGTATTTATTTAGATTAGCTCTCCAAAGAATTTGTGATGAAAGCTGCAAAATTCTTGATCTTTTTTTACGTAACTTTATAATTTATTTTCTATGTGTATCATCAATACTTAAAGAATGAAACCCTAGGTGAGTGTTTTGACCATATACACTGCTCAAAACAATTAAAGGATATTGTAAGTTTTATATAAAATAAAGATATAAGCGAAATTTTTTTTGCCGAAAATGGAAGAAGAGAATCACAAATGCAAACTTTTCTGATTTTCAAACTGTGGAGTATGCTAATTTTGAGTTCGACGTCAAGAACGTCGCTTCAGCGGCAGCGAATGAAATTGGACTTTCAACTGAATAAAAGACAATGAAGACAAGGATGATTGGCATTCAGTGACTGCTTTGTTTCGATGAGTACGATGTCTCAGAGAAGTCATTTAACCGATTCAGAAGCTTGGAGAGTTGTCGGTAGGTTAGAGGGTGGCCAAACTCAAGACGAAGTAGTGCAAGCCATTGGAGTGTCACAAAGTGTGATTTTCAGGATCTGAAACCGGTTTTTGGCGACTGGAAGTGCAGGCCGAAGACCAGGGCAAGGACGTAGACGGGCAACAGCGCCCAATGAATATCGTTATTTAGTGTTAACGGCTCGGAGACACCGGAATATGAACGCTACTCTTCTCCAACAACACCTTCTCTGGGCTACTGGCACCACAGTTTCAACTCAGACTGTCCGAAACCGGCTCCATGGTGTAGGTCTGTATGCTCGCCGACCGATGGTATGTGTTAGGCTAACATCAAGGCATCGTCGCGACCGCAGGGAGTGGGCAACAGAGCATGTGAACTGAAGGAGAAATGAATGGAGCAATGTTCTTTTTTCTGACGAGTCCCGTTTTTCAGTTCATCCTGATAATAGGCGTATTTTCATTTGGAGGGACCGTGGCAGTAGGAATAATCCTGCGTTCGTGCACGAAAGTGTCAGCTTTGGCGGTGAAGGAGTGTTGGTGTATGGTGGCATCTCTATTGACGGGCGCACAGCCCTCTACATCATTCGAGATGGACCTCTGACTGGTCGCCGATATAGGGATGAGATCCTCAGACCTATTGCAGTCCCTTACACTGCAGCAATCGGAGATGACTTCATTTTAATGGACGATAACTGCAGGCCACATCGTGCTAAGCTGGTGGAGGAAGGAATCGTACAAATGGAAGGCCAGCATGTTCTCCAGACATGAATCCAATAGAGCACGTTTGGGACACTCTAGGAAGACGAGTTGCTGGCCGCCAACCACCCCCACAAACTCTCCAAGAACTGGAAAGAGCTCTTCTGGAAGAGTGGGACAGAATACCCCAACTCGTGATTAATAGCCTCATTGACTCCATGCCTCAAAGGTGTTCAACGTTGCTAGCCGTCCGTGGAAAGCATACTCCCTACTGAAAATGATTTCCTTTGAAGAAAAGACCTTTTCTTATTCTTTTTTCTCATGTGCACAAATTGTGTTTTTTTTTCCTTTCTACACAAATGCGCAATAAAATGCATTTTTTTTTCTACCAAACATGTGTAATTTATTCTCATATAACCTACTACGGCTGTCGACCATGTATCAATCAGCTAAAAAGTTTCCCAGCCACAAGATCCACCTAAAACCGCAATATCCTTTAATTGTTTTGAGGAGTTTAAATACAGGGTGAATCTAAGCTCTTGGGCAAAATTTTAAGGGGTGATAGGGCATATAATAAGGGATCAGAATCACATAGCAATGTGGGGTCGGCAACGTCGTCTTGGTGTAACTGTTAATAGTCACTTCGGAAAAAAAGTGCCGAAACAACAGTGCACTTTCCGACCATTGTTACTTCAGAAACTAATGTATTTTTCTCCGAAAACAGAAGACTAAAATGGATAGTTTAAAAATATTATTTAATTTCATGGATGAAATTTTTGGAGACGAGCCTATTGTTTCTGAAACTTGGTTAAGAAATTAGACCGACACTTCAATACATTTCCCAAAGTGATTATTACCGGGTAAGTTAAAACTGCGTTTTTGACCCCAGATTGCTATGTGATTACGATTCCTTATTGTGTGCCCTATCACCCCTTAAAGTTTTGCCCAAGAGTTTAGATTCACCCTGTATATGATATTTTTGGTAAAAATTTAACTTATTTAATTTTTAACTCTAAAGAGAGCTATTTGTATTTAAGTGAAAACGGAATTTTTTTTCGTCTTCATCGGTATTAACTGTCTTGAGGGTACAATGCAAATTAACTGAAGCCTTCCTCTAAATGTTTGGTACATCTCTTGTAAATAGTGCAGTTGTAAGTGGCTGCCTATTTTATTGTTTTATATTGATATTTAGACTGTGGCTATTACGTTTTTGTAGAAGAGCTTAAGATTAAAATATTTTTGTACAAGTGATATAAATTTAATCTGCCTTTTAGTACAATCATATAACATCCTATACCTTTTTTAATTATGCATGCAATTCATATTTTTGATAAAATTCATTTGATTTATATAATAGGGCAATCATAAACCAACTCTGCTTCGGAAAAAAAAACTTTGCTGCATGAAAAGGCATAAGTTGCGTCCCAATAAGAGCTGTTAACGTCCGTAGAATGATATAATCATAAAGCAACATAGAAAAAAGAAGTCGCAATTCAGTACCTTTAATGAATATGAAAGGTTTATTTTTATATCTTCTGAAATCACACATTATTCAAGAGTTTTATGATTTGCTAAGCAACTATCATTTTTACATATCTCCTACAGATATACGCCAATGATTTTTTTGAACAATTTTCAAAGTTGTATCTTCGCTTGTCGCCACATAATACATCATCACATGTCCTCATCCCTTATCGTATTAAAATGTTTGAGAAATTAATGAAAGAAATTAGTCTGCAGAAACATCTTTCCTAAATCAGTATATTTAAACAAAACTAATGTGAATCTGTAATTTAGATTACTGTAATTTAGATTGAATTATTTATTACGAGGATTAATAAATTACTGTTGTATTCGTATGTGTACAAACACTGAATTAAATGGGTGTTTACATTTACACGCGCGTTCTGCTGAAGTTACGTAACAGCGGAGTGCTTAATTTTACTTGAAACTGCAGCACATTGCGCTGTAGTTATAAATAACTAGATCAGAAAGTGTGATTATAGATGTAACTCTAATTCCTAAACAGTCGTGGGTTCATTCACATTTCAAACTTTTATTTCATTGCTACAGTCTACATCTCTTACAAAGTCATATTCTAAGCCTGTATCTATGAAATATGAGATATCCATCGGGGCATTTTGAATTAAGTTGAAAAAATTCTGTCTAGACTAGAATGTTCTTGGAATCAGACTAGAACGTTCATGGATTTCAATCCATGGCAAAAATGCAATACATGATAAATATCACCACTGTGAGAAGAGCTTGCTGATAAAATTGAATCGAATCAAAGGTGATTCGGATCATGATTGTAAAGATTGTGTTGAACAAGTGAGTGATTCCAGACTGACAGATTCTTGAACAATCTTAACCCATTCGTGCCTGGATATTTTTGCGACTTTCTTCGATTTTTGCTAACACCAGAAGTAATTGATAAATTTCTGATGTCAACTTTTTGAACAAGGGATGATTTCATTTAAAATCGTTATCTGTAAAAATTGAAATGTCAACATCCTACTTGCCATATTAAAAAATTTTGTGGAATTGAGGTTCAATACTCGCGAATAAAGGCTAGGAAAAATAAATAACGTTTTCGAATGATAGCGATAATGCCGTCCCAAAAAAGGGACGCTAGGCATAAATGTGTTAAACGGATCACCTAAGAATCGTATCTTATTTTATAATACTCGGGATGGGTCATAGGGTCGCATAATTGGTGGGTTATGTAGCCTGTAATCTTCCTCAATAAAAGCAGTATCTAACGTAAAATTAATTTTTGAAATCGGATCAGTAGTTCCCGATTTTTTGTCCCGCTAAAACACATCTACAAACAAACTCTTCAGCTTTATATAACGAAGTTGAACAGGGTGTCCAAAAAGGTGGTAATGGGCTTTAATTCTTCATCTTCTAGAGATAAGTGGGTAATATAAAGTGAAAAATATGTACAAAATAAGGTCGAGAAAACGATCACGCTACGAAAAAAAAACTCTTGTAAATTTTAAAAAAGTTACTTTTTTTAAATTTGTATACGACCTCCATGCGAAAAAATTCCCTCATAGTAAAATATGCCCGATGCACCAATGAGGTGATGTACCACATTTCAGCTTTTCAACATACAACGTCTCATAAATAAATACCTTTAAATAAAGATGATCCAGGGGTTATGCACGTGTAAACGTGTATTCCTAGAGTAGAAAAAAGATTTTCTTTCCTAATGTCTGTACGACTCGCGAAATATAATTATACAACGTGAATTTTTTTCCTTTCGAGAGCCATTGAAAAGGGGTTCGAGTCAGCGTTATATTTATCTTCATATCACTTAAACTTTTTAGGATATAATTCTTAAATTTTGTTTATCACCTCATTAGTGAATGGGGCACATTTTAACATTTGGGATTTTTTGTACGGGGATAGTATGCAAATTAAACAGATGTAACTTTTTGAAAATTGACGAGAGAAGTTTTTTCGTAGCGTAATCTTTTTGCCGAACTTATTTTGAACAGTTTTTCAATTTGCATTATCCACTTACCGAACAGGTAAAGAAACAAAGACCATTCCCAACTTTTGGGGACCCATGTATGTTAGATCAGGGATATACATACCTGAGGGAAAAATATTCCGGGAGAGCTCAAAAGGTAGTGAGAATTAATTTATCGTAAGCATACTTCATTATTGATATCCGATTAACAAAAATCCCAAATTTCAGAAAGGGATCACCCACTGGGTAAGTCCATGGTATGGATAACATTTGAAAAAAAACAAAAAGCTACAGGACAGGAAATTGTAAAAAGAGTACGAAAATTTTGTTTGAATTGTTTAAGAATGACAAACTGACACATAATTAGCTAAATTTCAAATAGGGATCGGTTGAGATGGAAAATGCAAGTTATAACAGGAATTCGGTATTTATAAGGTACATTACAAAAAACGTGCAATCAGTTTGTATTATTTTATACCTGAAAAGCTGTAGAAAAATTCATGTATGAATTAAAACAGTTATTACTTTTCTGAAATATTAAAAGGCACACTATATAGCAATCAGAAAGACTAAAAGCTGCGAGAAGATAAAATGCTTTTAATTACATCCGATATGTTTATAAATATTTATTGCATAGCATACAAGGAATCGCACTTTACAGAAAAATATATTATTTTACGAATAACATAAAATAATATTAAAAAAAAAAAAACACTACGTGCAAGATAAACAAAAAAAAAGGGAAAAAAAACTACTGATTTTCTGCTCTTCTAAAGAATCTTCATAAATTTTTCAAATGTTGACTTATACCGAAAGAATCCGAAAATACTTTGCAAAAAGTGTTTACTAATGCAAAGCATAAAACTGGGAATAAGTGAATATTTATGGCACATTTAAACGGTAATGGCGCTTGTCGACGACAGGCTGTTTTAATTAAAGTCATAATTTTCGACTTAACGCAGCGTATGCGAAATGATATTTCAACATTAATGGATAAAACCTTCCAAATGCAAAGGTATTTTGTCTAGTCCAAAATTGAATTCGAAAATTTTCGTGGAATATAATTTGACATCGTTTCGCGCATTTGATGGTATATCAAAGAGCTGAAATGGAAGAGATTAGTTGTAATAGAAGCATTCATGGAGTTTTTGAAGTTATAAATGTACACAATCTAGTTGAAAAATTGTTGACTTCAACTAGTTTCTGGGTATGTGTAGTCTGGGTATGTGTGTACATTCTATAAATTAAATGTTTACATTTTCATGGAATACAAATGTGCTATAGAAAAATGCAATTATTTCTTACTGAAAAAATGTGCATGACATATTCATAGAAGACAATTTAATTAGAGAAAGGTGGCCCAAAATGATCCCCTTAAAGGGAAAATTTGAATAAAATAATATCAATATTTAAATAGAACTTTGCCTCCGTGCTACATATTTTACACAATGTTTTGCATTATAAACATATTTTAATAATAATTAAAAATCACAGTGAGTGATGAAAAAAATAGGATTTTAAGAAAGCATCCAAAGGATAACCCTCAACGGAAGGGCAGAATGATCCTTCATTTGAAAATAATTGTAAGTTATTTTTTATCGGCAAAATAAAAGATTTAAAAGTAATTATGACTTACAGTATGAAAAGTAATTATACATAATGAAATAAAATAAGCTTTATCATCATTTAGTATGCATAATTTATTTTATAAAAAATAAAAAAAAATCCCCAGAAACAATAAAATACAATATTTCATAATTATGATTCACAATTTATAGCCTACAATAAATGCAGAAATAAATTAAATGATTTAATGAGGAGTTATGCATTTTGAGAACTGTTGAATGCCATAATGACTATGACACAGTATTGCGGAGTTTCTTCAGTCGATGGATCATTTTACCCGGCAGTACAGCCTAAAGACTAAAGCCCTCTAGACTAGGCTGCCCTCTTTGTCATATTACTGCACGACGGACGCCGAAAAACACAGCAAGTGTAATTATAACATCTAAAACATACTCCATTCAGTAATCTAACTCATATTTCTGTACACCAAAAAAATAAATAGGAAATTTAGGGCTTACCTTATAATAAATGTTATAAAACGCTTTTTTTCAAAGAATTCTACTTAGACGCGCAATATTATGACCGCTTGTATACTGCCATTGCTCCTTCTGCTTTTGGCACAATTAGTTTAGATAGATAGCGCCTGCGGTATTTAAGAAAACATGGGTGGATCATTTTATCCACTTGGATAATTCTCGGCCACCTTCCCCTACTATATTTTATTGCATTTGTGGGTAGTTTTTCAGCTTAATGGCGGTACATATTTTATGTCAAATGAAGTTCAAACATTTTATTTATATCAAAACTTGAATCGAACCATCTTTTTGGGGAAAAAATTAAGGATAATCTTATTTGCTCCAATACAGGGGAAAATATTACCAACAATAAATTAATGGTAACGCCCTGTTTTGAAAGACATCGTGCTATTGCAAAAAGAACAAAATGATTTTATTTTATTCACTCTAATGTAAAACATGAAAAAGTAGTAATAATGTTTGAAAGTTTTTCAAAAATTCGGTGTTATATACAAACGTTATTCTGTTATATAAACGACACTGAAAATCTTGACATTAACAGAGATTATTTACTGAAATAAACTAACCCCTTTGAGCATAATATGCAAATTACCTTCAAGATTCATTTCCTGAATTTCCTTTTCACTTATGTATAACTTAACATTTATGTACGCATGTAACATAAAAATGACAAAACGAGCCATTTTAAAGATAAATTACCCCCTTCGGACCTAATTTTTGAATAGAGCAGAGATAAAAAAATCAGTGAGTGTTTTGATGTGCTGCACTATATCTAAGTATCTTAAATGTGAAATATTATAACATTCAGCCAATTACCAAACTAATTTCAAAATGCTCTAATAGTAGAACACGAGGCTGTAATTGAGCAAAATGAAAAAAAAAAGTTTACAGTTATTTTATACGAAACTTTTTGAAACAATGTGCATGAAAATATGAAAATACTTCACACTTCTCATGCATTTTGATTGAATGCATGCATTCATTTATGATATTTTCTGCCATCTACACAGCAAAAATGATAACCTTCTGCTATTCTTGCATGGATTATTAATAGGACACTAGGTTTTCGTGTTAAATTCTTGAAAATGAAGATTATAGAGTAATGGAAACATGTGTTCTAATATTAAGACGTCAGGGCCAAAAGGGTTAATCAAAAACTTTGTCAAACACATATAAATAAAAAAAATATATATTTTTTGAGTGTGCTATTTTACAAAGATTTTCATTAATTTTATTTTAAACAGAAAAAAACACTGTCAAGAGTGTTTTTTAAAATTATCTCTAAGTTGGTTTCATTAATTAAAATAAAATACTTTTTACAGAAACACAAAAAATATTACGAAGGTCGCATTAGCAAAGCTTGATTTTTGCTTAATGTTTTGATACGAATTTTTTCAGCCTAAGGATGAAATAAATACGTGAAATTATTCTGTAAAATTAAGAATACTTCCTCAGCTCTTTTTTGAACATTAATAAAAATATGCACATGATTTATCGATAGAACTGCTTCAGGATGCTGTGTAAATTGGTAAGTAACTCAGTTTTTATGGGCACCAAATATTGGTCATGATAAAAAAATCTTATTTTTGCATTTGTAATTCATGCTTAGGCTTAAAGTCTTCTAAGCGTCAATATATCTTTAAGTATATCTATTAGAGGGTGGATCGAAAAAAATTTTTTTTTGAAATTTTTATTTCCTGAGGTCTTAAAAGTTGTATATTGATATGAATAAGACGTTCGTAAAATTTGAAAGGTCTATGACAATGTCTTGGGGTTGCGCATCGAGCTTGAAATTTAGAAATTTTTGAAAAATATGATTTAAAAAAAAATCGACCCAAAAAATTCTTTTCCGAATTATAAGGCTCCCCTGTATTTAGGAGTTGTATATTGTTATGAATAACACGTATGCAAAATCTGGAGGGGCTACGACCATTTCTGGGGATTGCACATCGAGCTTGAAATCTATAAATATCTGAAAATCTTATGTGGTTTTTGAAAAAAATATCCAGAAAGCAAACTTTACGTGTTAAAAATAATTTGGTCCTTTTATATGTTAAAAATGTTCAGAGAAGCTCAGTAAATCACAAAAAATGGCTTTACGAATAGTTTGTTACAATGCACACGTTATGCGGTCGTTTCGTCTTGGGCGCAGTACGCAAGCTGTGCTCTAGACAACTAGCGCCGGTTTGCTGCCGAGTGATGGCAATGCACATGTGTTCGGTTAAACCAGGCACGAGATATTTCGTTGAAACAGGCATTTAGTTTAACGTTTCAGATAGATGGTGCTTTCAGTTTACTCTCAAAATAGCTAAAAGGTGGTTGCCTTGCACTGCTACGATTCTGAATAGAGTGAAACTGTCTTCAACAGGACATGGAACAAAATTGGGTGTTCTTAGAAGAGCTGGGAATATCGAAAGAATTACCTTGTACCAAGTTACCAACACCAGAAGACATTTGTACTTAAGAAGAAAAATTTCTGAATAAACGTAAGGATCCACCGAAAGGAGACGTGACCTTTGTTATGGCGATCAAAATACAGGAAATTTGGATCAAGGCCAGTATCCAGTATTCGTGTGTCAATCCAAGGAATTCAAGAGATACTTAGAAAAGGTCATGAGCAAGTTCAGCAGCTAAATAAATCGTAGGTTAGAGACGTGCATAAGGAATTGTTTATGAAGAAAGGGGGGGAAAACTCTCCCTTACCGAGCTATTGAATATCGCACTTGCAAATGTCCTGACTTTTCCCGGAGCAGGTGTGGCTCAGAGCCTCACACAGAACGGGAGTCATTAGCAGATCAGAGGAGAGCTAGACATGTGACAATCGATGGAATTGTACAGAAGAGAAGTTAAGGAGAACGAGAGAAAAGTTGAAGGGTTGGAAAGAGAAATTCTGAGATTGGTAGAGAAAGAGGTGAATGAGTTCCAGTATCCAGTTTTCAACTTTAGTCATTGATTTGGAAAGTGAAAGAAACGAAACAGAAGTACGAAAGACTGAAGAAAACGCCGAAGCCTATCTACTGCCACTTTGGGAGATGCGTTCACAAATGACCAAGTTGAGAAAAGCTGCGAGTGTTACTGACTATTTTTGAATGGGACTAATTCATTAAAAATATAATTTTTGCTTTCTACATAGTTTTGTCAAAAAACGCATGTTTTCTAGATATTTATAGATTTCAAGCTCGATGTGCAACTCCTAGAAATTGTCACAGCCCCTTCAGATTTTGTATACGTCTTATTCATAACAATATACAACTTCTAAAACCTCGGGAGCCTAATAATTCCGAAAAGAATATTTTTGGCCGATTTTTAAACAGAAGTCATATTTTTCAAAAATTTCTAAATTTCAAGCTCGATGCGCAACCCCAAGACGTGGCCGTAGAACATTCAAATTTTACACATATCTTATTTATATCAATTTACTACTTTTGAGACCTCAGGAGATAACGATTTCGAAAAATATTGTTCCCACCCTAATCCACCCTAATATCTATTGGAAAACATATTTTGACTATCATGCGTTTTTTATTAGAACATTTAACCCTTTAACGCGCAGTGTTCCCGCTCTGGGAACACCAAACTCTGATGTTTTGACTGTTGCCCGTCATGAAGAATAGATTTGATTTCTATAAAAACAGTTGCGGGTGACATAGTTCCACGAGAGTCCTTTACTTTTTAGCACGCCATTTCCCTTAAGAAAATGGTCCTAATTATTTTTAACAGCACTGAAATCTGCTGAAAAATGGAAGAATGTGAGAACGGCTAGATAGATTGCCCAATGCTGAAAAAAGGGCAACGGCTGCCCTTTTTTGACGACAGCTGGCTGTGCCACACAGCCCGCTGTCATCGAAAAAGGGGTCTCTAGATCTGTGGCACGCGATGAACGTTTCAGTCGTCCGCCATTTTGCTGGTTGTTAAGTTGAGCGATAGCAACGGTTGCCCTTTTTTTCAGCATTGTCTAGGAGTTGCGCCTTAAAGGGTTAATCGATTTCCAGCAATTTCTTTATCGCTTCGTTTTGAAAAGATTTATAACAGAGATGGTAATTTCCTGCATTTAAACAAACGAATTTCTTCTTTAAGAGTTTAGCGCACGGTGTTTGTGCGGTTAAACCACCCTATTTCAGCGTTTTCACTGTTAGTCCCCAAAACAATATGGTTAAATCGTCCCAAAGCTGAAAAAGTGCAGCAGTTTCCAGCGATCCGGCTGTTTCGAAGCCGCACAGCCAGCTGTGTCAGAAACGTCTTTAACCATAAAATGCATGACTTTTTAAAAAGCGCAGAAATTAAAATTGTAACTTAATTTACACTTACTTATGCCAGGAAAAATATTTTAAAAAATCGGCATGTAGTTTCTCTGAAAATTCATGAAAAAATGTTTCGAAAAATTAGAGAACGTCCACCCTAACCCTCTAATAAAACAAAAGAAAGTAAAGTAGCCTAATTATACTTTATTCAGTTCTATTCTATTATTTTTTAATAGTCTTGGATTTATTTTTATTTAGCAATAAAAATTACAAGCAAATAAAAATTCGGTAAAAATTTGTTCAGCAAACTGGATGCATATGCTTTGAATTCATATTTGTTAGCTGAAAAAAATAATGTTGCCATACATTTTTGAAAACAAAATTTATTCCCATAAGGTCTTATCTAATTTAAATGCATATTTTAGACAAAAACTACAATACTTTTTTTTTTCATTACGGAAAAATGAAAGTGTAGCCAATTGGCGACAGTTATTGGTTGTACAATAATGTACAATGTACAGACAATTGGCTTTAGGGTTAACTCTATGGCTGTAGAATACTGTAGGGTTAACTGTGTGGCGGCAGATGGACGATTCAATCGATCGCCATATTGCTGGTAGTTAAATGGAAATATGGTGTTACGACCAATTATTTGAGAGAGGAATCTAGTGCTATTGCCCTCCAAGCGGGACTTTTTAAGGGATCTTAACCTGTATTTACGCGAAGTTTCAGAGAAAACCACGGAAAATGCCGAAGGGTTAAGTCGGCGGAAACGACCTGGTTTCGAACCAGCACCTCCTGTCTCCCATTTGAGAGCACGAACGCGCTCAGCCATTGATCGGGCTGGCAGTTAACCCTTTAAAGCACAGTGTTCCCGCTCTGGGAACATCGAACTCTGACGTTTTGACTGTTGCTATTCACGAAGAATAGATTTGGTTTCTATAAAAATACTTGCGGGTGACATAGCTCCACGAGAATCCTTTACTTTTTTGCACGTCATTTCCAGTAAAAAAATTGTTACGATTATTTTTAACAGCATTGGGATCTGCTGGAAAATGGAAGAATGCGAGAACAACTGGATAGATTGCCCAATGCTGAAAAAAGGGTAGCCGTTGCCATCGCTCGACTTAACTACCAGCAAGATGGCGAACGATCGAAACGTTCATCGCGTGCCACAAATCTAGAGACCCTTTTTTTGACGCAGCTGGCTGTGCGCAACGGCTAAATGCTTTTGTCAGCATTGGGAACGGGTTTCGCCTCAAAGGGTTAAATGGATCGATGACAACGGCTGGACTTTTTCAGCTTCGGGCAGTTTATCCAGTTGACCTTCGATATAAAAATGCTTGCGCCTCAAAGGGTTAAGATCTTCCTTTCACTTCGTATAATTTATAAAATGACTTTTAGCAGCCACGTGGGAAAGAAGTACTACTTCCTAACTACATAAAAAATTCGGGAATTCTTAACATAATATACAAAAGTTAATTAAAAGATCTTCATCGCCTAGCTTAGAAAATGATTTGGTGAAACATACATCATCCTAATCCACCCCATTATGAACGATGCCACAAAATTAGCCAGAAGCGAATAAACGACTGCTATAAAACTTCAAAAATCCGTAAAAAAAACCATTAATCATAATTCTTGAAAATAACGTTGCCATAGAATAAAACATCACGCATTAATAATATGTGATAGAAAGTTATTTTTTTACTCCTCTGGTAAATTCAAATGATAAGAAAATTTAAACATCAGAGGGGAAATGTTATTTTATATACGCCGTTTTATGACACTTTTTAAAGTTTTTGAATTAAATCGTAGCGTCTTTGATTTAATAAAATAACAAAATGAATGTAATGAATGGTTATAAATATTGTATTACACGTGTAAGGTTAACCCTCCTATAAATTCGACTCTGTAATTACGAGTCATCCAGTATATGTAAAATGTGTACCTTTATTAAACTACGAAAAGAAAAAAACTTAAATCAGGAAGTTCGCAAAGTCATTCGTATACAAATTTCAGTAAATATGAGTAATCTGTAATTCCGTTAAAAATAATCCACGTCTATAAGCAATAGTTTTCTGTCTGTACTGCGTATGGAAACAGTAGTTTGGAATAGCGCTTTAGATAAATACTATTATATTTTTAACATGATATGATTTATATATGGGTTTAATTTATAAAAAAGTATTCCACACAAAAAAATGCTGTACAAAGCAGTGACTGCGTTTTTACTGCAGGAGAACTTAAAGGGGTGCAATATTTATTCCCAAGCAGCAAGAAATTCCCGGCCTCATCTCGGCCAACTGTCTTCACGGGACCCCAATTTCACCCGTTCGACCTCGGCGCAGGACTTCCGTTAAGGTTGGGGATGTCAGGTCGGGTGACGGTCCCTGGACTGTCTACTCCGGAGGGATTCTGTGCGTCTCCGGGTGATTTCCCGAGGATTCCCCGACAATTTGTTTTCTTATCCTGATTCAATCGAGATTGTATCTATTGCTTTAGGGACGTTTTTAATGAGCTATACCATATAAATTCCCCCACTTCAAATTGATGAAGAAACTGGTTCTTAATTCGGATAAATAATTTCTTCAAATAAAGATGTTAATTAATAGTTATATTTTCAAAATACAGTAACTTTTAACACCCATCAACACCTAATGTAGTATGCTAAATTTCACAATTTAACTAATATATTTTTTATTCTCCCTTTCATTTTTATAGAAATTAAGACATATCTAGCTCTTTAAAAATATTTTCCCATTAAATAAGAAATAAATATCTAATATTTAGTCATGAATCTAGTCTAATAATATTTTAGAAATCAGATGAGTAAATTATTTCTGTGTTAAAACGTTGAAACTTGTGCTGAACATAAGTAAATCTTTATGCATGTATTTAATTACATAATTATAGTGTCACATAAATTAAAATATATATTGTGATATTTTGGGTATTTCCAAGAGAAAATTCTTCTTTGATAAATTCAAAATGTCCCAGTTTATTTCAAGGAAATTCAGCGATTACATAATTAAATTTATAATGAGACTTATATTAAATTCAATACAAAGAAGCACATGGGGAAGTATTTGTGCTAACCATACAGAGTTATATAAGGCCTTTTAAATTGCTCAAAATGCTAGTTAAAGAATGAAGAAATGAAACTAGTTCATTTGCAATGCTCACGTTTAATTTCAATACTATAAAAAGAAGTAGGTTTTGGAAAATATGTAATGGAAAAAATATTTTTTCAGTATTTTATTAATTTTTTAAAATATTCGATGTTTTATTCTTTTAAAAAAGGTTGCAAAGTCGCTGTAATTCATAAATTGCTTACTTCGACTTCAGATCCAATTATATTATGCATGCAATTTTATTTTCTGTTCAGCAGAGATTTCAACAAGTAACAAAAGTACATCTGTTTTAAGTGAACAAACACAGAAATAATTTACTAACCTTTTTAAATTGAGTGTGCTTCTTGTTGGTATGTTATCTTGTGTAAGCCGTTAAACTTTTGAATACGCCACCCAACATTTTGCATCGCAACACTGCCCTATTACTCCCTGCTGCACTGTGTCAAACAAAGCTAACTGAACGCTCCCGAAAAAAATACTGCCAGGCAAAATGAAAAGGGGGGGTTCTTATTGGATGGAAGATAAAAGAGATAGGAGCGGGCGAAATTCAAATTGACGTGAGGGGGAGGGGAGGGGTAGCGATGTTGTACTAGGAAGCAGCATCCCCCTTCCCCACAGACAACGCCATCTCTGAATAGTCCTTTCGAAGTCCTATCCCGACGTCGGATCAACGGATCAAAAATACCTGAGACCGAGGAGTATATGGAGGAAGTTGGTTGAGTTTTCTCCCGAGGTCAGGGAGCTGCGGAATGAATTACACGTCGGCGGTATAGCTTCAGCGGACGTTAAATGGACGTCGAACAAAAATTCCTGAGTACGAGCCGATGAAATAGACAGTCGGCCAACTTTTTACCGAACTCTTTTGCTGCCTGGGTTGCATTCATCTTTAGATGGTTTACGCTTGAACATGAAAGCTGCGGCGTCGCAATAGTGTTCACTGAATCCGAATCAACGTCTATGCAATGAAGGGAAATAAAAGGTTAAGCGTGATTTTTTAAAGAGGGAAGGACTTTCAATCTCACAAAGATGTGTTTAATGGTAGGTTTCCCTGGTCATCCTAGCGCTGCAGGAGTGCTCAGACGGTGAAGTTTTTTTTATAAGTCATCCCAGCTCAAAGAATCTCTTACGCTAATGATAAAAAACTGGAAATGCTAGATATTAAAAACTCAGATGATCTGGAAATCACACTGTGGGAACGCACCTTAGAAATCCTGCATAATAGTGATAAAAGACTTGAAGTTCTAGACATTCAGAGCTCGGATGTATAATGAAATTACTTGAAGAAATTACTTGTGTTATTTTATATTCCGATTTAGCGTTGTGAATAGCAAAGCTCAGGTTCTTTAAGTTAAAAACTTCAGTTACGATTAAAGACGAAGACGTAAGATACTTTAAAAAAAGTATTTATTGGAGAAACGGTTTAAGATGAAAACTATATTATAGTCTGGTGGTTGCCCACTGGCATAGAAAATTACGTATTCACTCAACAATCGATCAGAGGTGAAGTGACTTGAAAACTGATGCCAGCATAGAACTTGACATAGGCACCAAATGGTCTGAGAAAAATGATCCGACCATTTGGTGCCTGTGGTCTGAGCCGTCTATTACATGCAGGAAAAAGCGAAATGCAAAAGACGACGTAAGGGAAAATGAAAACAGAAATAAAAGTTAAAATGCTTGATTTGAAATAGATTAAATTTAAGAAACGAAAAACAAATGACACTCAATTTTAAATATATGATCTGCATTACAGAATGACTCAGGAGACGCACTGTATCAATACACGTTAATAACGTTACAAGCCTGAATTTAGTGTGTAGTGAAAATGAACTTTCTTATACGTTAAGATACGTTAATCTATTGCGTATAATTTACATTTATAATTTGAATTGAAGTATTTTTACTGGAAGTGAAAGTTAAAGATACTTTCCGTACCTTGATTTAGAAATTTTAAAAAATTACCTGTGTTTCTAAAATTACTTTTTATGTATATTACATCAATTGGTCACTATATCACAATTTGAATTAAATTGTGAACATATATTTTAAACATTTCTCCTTTACTGTGGCTGCTCATTAATAAGTCTCTAAAATCCTATTCCTACCACATTCAATTCATAAACTATAAGCAGTTTTTGGGTCGTCGGAGTTCAAACAATCTTGCATAATGATGAAAAAGACAAATACATTTAAGTTCAGATAACCTGGAAAACTTACTGTTTAAACTCATCTTAACTTTCTTGCTCAACAATGATGTAAAACTGGAAATGTTACACATTTAGAGCTCGGATAATCTGGAAAATCGGCTGTTTGAACACATTAATGATCTTACACGACAGTGATAAAAGTCTGGTGTTTATAGGCATTTAGAGCTTGGATGGCACAGAAAATCCATTGCATAATCTTTGAAAATGCTACCTTTTGCTTCCACTAATATCTAAATTTCATGTGTAATGAAGATGATCATTCTTGTTATTTTCGAATAATTTGAGGATTAATATATGCTATATTATGAAAAGCAATTTTAGTTAAAGTATTTTTAGTACAATTAATAAACAATTGGCATCACTTGGGTGGATTTTAGATTTTTTTTTTTTTTTTTTTTTTTGCTTAGTTTTACCTTCGTAGAATCGACAATATTGTAAAAAAAAAGTATTGCAAATAAGTTTAAAATATTTTAAGAGCAATGGTTTAAAAAACTTTTAAATTTTCATTGTGTTACTAAACGGAATTTTTATATGCATTTTGAGGAATTGGATACTTATTCAAAATTTAAATCAAATTCTAAAGATATACTCGCAAGTTTTTTTTCCTTTTCAAAGGCTGCTCATTAATAAGTCTCTAAAATCAAACTTATGTCAGATTCAACTTATAAACTGAAAAATTTAATCGCATTTATTTTCCTACATAAAGTGACGATTTAAAACTTCAGACTACATTTTCCTTTTCCAACAGAAAATAAAGATTTCGTTCCTTTGTTCTAATGAGATGGAACTATCTAAAAATAGAGCGTACTGGAATTTCTGAGTACTTCAAAATGGAGCTAAATAAGCTTAACATGACTGTAAAATAAAATACTGAATATCAAGAATAATATAAAAACGTAGGAGGCTTTAATAAAAAATATACCATCCATTATTTTAAAGGTTAATTATTCATGTAGTGTGAAATAATTTAAGATAAATGAAATACTTTGAAACTTGAATTTATATTTTAAATAATTTATCAGTCTCAGTTTATTAACACCGAAACAATCTATCTGAAATAATAATTTAAATCGAATAAAATAGCATTTAATTTAAATAGTTTCCTTAGCTTCACAGAAAACATTTCAACGGCAGCTGTTAAAAACAGTCGCAGGTAGAGCAATATGATCTCAAATTTAAATTTCACATAAATATATTAAATTTCACATAATATATAAAAATATTTAATAATTTAAATACTTATGCATTCTTATAAAGCTTATAAAACCTATCGTTAATTTGTTCATTGCCAGATGAATTTACAATTTCTATGAAATTTCATGGATATGTTTTAATAAAGGTAATCAGAACAGTTGAAATGGTATTAGGCTTTGGACACTTTAGTGTTCATCTGCGCTTCGTTTTTGTGTTTTTATTTTTGGTAATTTAGGTTTTTGATTGATGATTCATAAGTGAACTCTTGCAGTATTCATTAACAAGAAATGAATTCAATTTTCGTTAATTGACAGTTATAATAACATGTATTATTTTATCCAGGGTACATTTAAATATCTTCTGCGGACTCAATTTTAGTTGATGGTAGATGCCATTGTAAGATGCTACTTAAGTTTTGGTATTAAACAAAAACTGAAGATATTGGAATTGCATTAAAATTCTCCTTGGATTGTTTCACTATAGCTCACTCTAAATTACATCCTGCTTGAGTTCAACTTAGTGTTAGGATTAATCACATATTTATTCAACCAAATTCTAGTTCGAATAGATAAACAGTTAATGGCTTAAATTTTATAAAGATCCGAACTTGAAAAAATATGTGTATTATTATTTTTTCTTCACACGATTTTATTTCACACTTTCGCGAGGAGTAAATTGTGTCATTTTCAAGTGGCAAGAATAAGAAACACCAATTTAAGGGCATACAGAAACAAAACTCAAATATAGTGCAAATCAAATATTCCTGAATGCAAAAGTCAGGAAGAATGAAGTCTTTTATTCTGGTGAACAATCTGTAAAACTTCCAACCTAACTTCGCGTGTTTTGTTAAAAAAGTACTATTCTGAAGTTTCAAGTATTATATTTCAGTGCTCTACGAGAGGAAATGTAAAAAAGGTAAGTAGTATTTCGTTAACGGCACTAAAAAGGAATAAAATTTTTTGACATTTTTAAAGAAAAAGCTTTTTTTTTATAAAGTGGATTTTTTTTTTCAATTAGGAATTTAAAATTTTAGTTGACAATGGTGGAATCATTTTGAAATTTACTTTAGGATTTATTGCTTTTTATTAACAAATTCAATTTTACTGCAATGTGCACATGTGCAAATGCTTGAAAATAGAGTTCTAGAGCAAAATATTACTACCAGAAAAATGTATACAGATTGAAAACAAAATTATGCTTTAAGGTACTCCTTAAAAACACAATTCAGCATTTTGAACAGTAATTATTCTATTAATTTTAAATACTTTTATATCATTATATTTTAAAGAAAATATACTAATTACGTTGTATATACGTTGCAATTACGCTATTGAATCAACATTCCTGTACAAAGTAAAAGGAAGTAAAGTGATCCCGAATCAATCATGAAAAAATAAATTTTGACAATGTCTTAATTTAATTTCAAGAGATTTTGCGAGACATTTCAACGTAAAAATGTATGTCTGTTCGTACATACGAAGAATGTGTGCTTCGACTTGGTAAGTTATTTACAGTGTACCGGTAGCGACTTGGTAATTTATTTACAGGGTCAACCAAAAGGCTTTCAGTACAATACGGTACAATCTTCAATTCAAAAAATCTGTATTCAGTCACCATTATGGCTGTACTCAAAAACTCTCAAACATATTGGGCTTTCGGCAAAAAAATCTCCAAATTAAGAGACAAAAATAAATCTTAAAAACTGAATCCATATTGACGATATCTTAAATATTTGGCTAAAATCGCTAAACCTTAGTATTATTGCAGCGCTGTACCTCTTTCATATGAAATAAGTTTAGCTGAAGTGAACAGAAAATATTTATGAAATAACAAATTTGTGCACAGATATTTTTGAGACTTTGTTCGATTGTTGATAATACCTGCAATAACGGATAAATTTCTGATATCGACTTCTTGAACAAGGCATGATTTCATTTAAAATCATTATGAAATATCAACATTCCACTTGGTCATGTTGAAATATTGTGTGGCGTAGAGGTTCAATACTCGTGAATAAAGGCTAGGAAAAATGAATAACGTTTTAGACTGATAGCGAAAATGCCGTCCCAAAAAAGGGACACTAGGCATAAATGGGTTAATAAACGCACAAGGAATGTGCTGTCCACTTCAGGTATTTTAAGGATAATTTTCTAACTTAAGGAAATGCATTTTTCATTGTATCTCAGTTGTCAACCTTTTGCTTTAGGGAGAAAAATTTGTAATACGATTCTATATTAAAAGTCGCGAGGCATGTGCTAATTGTTTAATCCAGTGATATTTTTGAATAATCTAAGTATGACATGACGAGAATGTATTTTCTTGATCATACGCAAACTCTTTCACATAATGCCCGTTATATAACAGTAAACAAAGTTTTTAATAATTTACAGTTTAAAAATACTTTTTCACCGATTTAAAACGATTTCCTGACGAGGAAGCGTTTTAAAACTTCACTGAATGGATTTACTGCTATCCATTTACAAATTCTGTTTTATTGCAATATATGCTTGCAAAAATATTTGACATTCAGCCTATTAAAGTTCTGTAGTATAAACTTATTATGAGAAAATATCTGTACATATTTAAAAAAGAAAATGAGATTATGTCTTCAGGAAACAGTTCAATATTTCTAAGAGTTATTAATCTGTTACTACGAAGTTGCTTACCTTAAAACATCGTACTTCAAATGTTATATTCACAAGCTATGAATCTAGCTTATTTTGAAAAAAAACACCTGAAATATAAGTAATGAACATATAAAATGAAACATATTCAATTACTGAAGATTCAGTATTAATGCTAAATCTTTGATGCATTTCGGATAATGCTGCTTGCTGCTATATTTTACATAATTTTCAGTTCCTGTGTTGAAATAACTTACCAGAGAAGACATCCTAGTAAGACTGTAAGATAGCATTAAATTCCATTAACTGGATTTTCCCAGCTGCCTTCTGCAGATACCTTTGGGATTGTAAGATAATATTTTTAAATTCGCAAGGAATGCGAATTCAAATAACGGAAGTTTTCTATCTTTTAAATATCTACGTCTTTATTTTGAAGCAAAATTTATCTCTTTACTTCGATTATACATTCTTGAATTTGAGAATACGGGCAAAAAGTATACAACAATTAGCTTTTGTGCAAATGTATAATTTTTACAGTATTTTACATAAACATTCTTATGCAGCCACAAATCGACATGTTTCTATGGGGTTATGTTGACTGATGACCAAGTTTATTGCATGTAATCTATGATTATTTTTATTTAGACTACTAATTACCGACAAAACCATCCATTGAAAAAAAGCGAAAGCAAAGTTGTGCACATCAATCATGAATAAAATATAAAGTTACAATATGTAAAAACGAAAGGGGGCATGCCTTGTAACTTCGTTTGAGATAAAACAGTTGTGTAATATCTTCCCTATTGTCCTAGATCGTTATATTTGCTCTCATCAGAATTTAAAACAATTGTAAATGTCTCTAACGACCAATAATGACTTACTGAAGAGTTATTCAACAGAATTCCAACAACCATATACTGCTGCACAATTTTTGATTTTCTCCATATTTTGTATGGTCAAACATATGTACGCACGAATTTAAAATCCATTTACATAAAATTCTATCATCATTATTTTTTTAATTATGAGGTTTGAAAATTGCAACTGTGCCCGCTTTTAAAAAATTTAAGGGTTTCTTATATATTATCTGGAATAATAAATAGATAGATAACAAACAGATTTTAAATCTATTTACATTTCTGAATCATTTTCTGTAAGGTTAATAGTTCTATTTGCAATTTAAAAATTTCAGAGTATTTCAAAAAAGACAAGATTTGCTCAAAATACCATTTTTTAAAATTAAATATCTTATTGAGTGAAACAGATTGTATGAAATGTTTACATGTGTTTTTACTACTTACTGAAATGTTCTTGAAAAAAAAATCAGGCTGATATTTTCTTTCCTTGCTAAATTATAATGATTTGAAAATTTAAAATTTTTAACAATTTGCATTTTTGAAAGCTTGTAACTCAAATGGGGGAACCTGGTATTCTATCTATATACATAATCCTTATAATCTGTAAATTTCGCTCAGTTGTTCCATTTGGTTAATGAGATACAGAGTCTTGAAAATGGAGAAACGGCAGTCAGCCACAAAGGACTTTGCTAAGCCTAATCTGTCATATTTCACAGCTATTGAAAACCAAATCAGAACAAAATAAAAAGTAATAATTATGATAATTCATTAATTTAAAGTTTCTATATGATTTTTAATTCTTTTATAAATGTATGAGCAGTAGTAGGAAAGCGAAGAGGAAGATGTTAGTTTAGGTAGGACTGATCTGCCATTGCACAGCTATTGAAATGAAAAATAATCTTTTTTAATGCCTTTAAAAAAAGTTATAAAATTGTATCAATTTTTTGTAACTAACACACGCAAACACATACACACATGCACATAAACAAACAAAAATAAATCTCAATTGTTTTAACTTTTTATGCATTGCTTACATTCCGAATTATAGTATGATTTGCGATAGCACACTTCTTTTCCAATTAATGAGATTATGGTGATAAAAATGAAATGTTTTAGTCATTAAAATAAAAAATAGTATATAATTATTCCATAAATCAGAAAATAATAAAATCGTAAATGTCTGGTGTCGAAGCAAGGATCTAACAGGATGAAATTTATCTGATATGACTATAGTTTAACAGTATTTATCATAACGTTTTCCACGTTAATACAGTTTCGTACATTACTAACGCATTTTCAGCTCTTTTAAATCCAATAAATACTGTTTTACTATACTCCATTCATAAATCCATAATATTTTTTGAAAAAGTAGTTTAGTACTTAAACACTATGGTTAGAAGAAAGCTTTGAAGAGAAAAAAAAAAGAACATTTTTTTGTTCATTTGTCTATCGTTTTCATTTTAAAAAATAAAAAAGAATCAATTTTAAAAGACAAGTGTCATTCTTTAAAATAATGTATTTTACGCGGTTGTTTTACTATCTAATAGTTTTATAATCACATGTAAAATTTCTGCTAAAAGACTTCTCAACTTGATATGATGAACGCTTAAATTTTGCTCATTAAAGATTGTATAAAAATTGATATAAAAAATTGATATAAAAACATTAAATAAAAATTGATAAAAAAATTGATATAAAAAACAACCAAATAATAATTACAGGTTAATTATTATTTGGTTACTACTGTCATATTATCTGATACTGACTATTTTAAGAATCAAATATCAATGTAATATTTAATACACTTAGAAACAAAAATTTCTGCATATATGTTATGTTTAGAAAAATGATAAAATTTCAATTCTAAGACACGAAAAAGGCTTTTCAAATTCCTTACATTACAAGCGAGATAATTACTTGCGTTTAGCTTTCTGTTAAACCGACATTTTCAAACTTTTCAATCAGATAAAAAAATACACATGCTATTATCTAGACTCTTAATGGTGTGAAAACAACAAAGCAGCTTAGCAGAAAAGGACATGAGGATAATAACGGCAGCAATTTCACGCAAGATATTTTGAACATAACACTTTATATAATTGTTTTCAGAAAGTAATGATGGTTGCGGATTTTGCCCAGCGCACTTGTCTGGGAAATCGTAATGGGATTAAAATATACAATTGGAATTATCTATTATCAGTAAATTCATCAGGTTTGTCTAGTTGCTCCTGGTAATTTTCAATTTGTATCGAAAATATGTGCTATTTTCTTCAGTGAAGACCCTCCTTTTCATGCACGTAGATGTGTTTTAACTTAAATCAAGTTGAAGCATATTGTACATTGTTTATATTTATTGTAAGATTTCATTTAAAAAAATACACCGTGAAGTTTTAGATGTTTAATAAACAGTACCCAAAGTTTTGACCGCAAAACCATATTTATTTTGTTCCCTTGAATACCTGTTAGAAAATTTAAAAAGCCCTTCAACTAAGGCACCACCATCCCTGACAGATAGCCCTTGCGCACCTTTGCCGTAACACAGCACAAAGACACACCATAGTTGCCCATCAACATTTCTTACCTATAGAATTTATTAATCTACAAAGCTCTCATCTAAACTCTAAAAAAGAAGCTTTGTGGTTATGTATTAGCAATAGAGTAAGAAAATGCAAACAATGTAGTAATAAAATTATCAAAATAAATAATAGCTGCTAGTTCATTGCCACTGCTAAACTGAAGAACCCTCTATCGTAACCTAATATTGTAAAGTTATCAACCGTCTCAGCTTGCTTATGGCAAATGACAAAAATTCCCTTTAGGCATGAAGTGGAAAGTTGTGTTTAATTCTTAATCTCAACTTTTAGATTAAGAAATTTTACAATAGCTTTAATGCAATGAAATGCACTAACTTAATGATAATTATTAAGTTCTTTTAATTTTCTATTTAAATAATATCATAATTCAGTTCTTTTATTCACAAGGAGAAAAAAAAACCCTTTAATCTGTACAGCAAAAGGAACTTTTTGTTTGTTTTACAAGGGGCCAAGGCCCGCAGACTCGCTACGCTCGCTTCTCGTATGAGGCATTCGGCCCCTAATAAGGCTTATTCGTAAAAAAGACATAATTTCAACACACAAAACCCGATGATTGGATCACATAGAATGTTACTGAGCTACACATTGCTTGGTTCTTGCATCTTCGTTGGTACATAAAAATTTAAACTTCACACTACAGTAGACCCCCCCCCCCTCATAACACGGAAGATATTTTGTTATGGGAGTCCGTGTTGTACGGGTCCTGAGCTAGACTCCACCTGGAGTGCGAACTCCGCTTATAATCGCTGGAAAAATTATTTGCACTCCTCAGAAACACAATGATATTTGACGTTGCCATTCAAAAGTTATATTAATTAGGAGCTAAAGCTTAATAAAATCAGAACATCTGTTTTAGCTTTATTTTTAATAATGTAAAACCTATTGGACACCTTGCGAATTTGCCACCATGGCGATTTTTCATTATTTGGCGACTTGCGCACATGTAAAGTTAATAAAAGCTGCGGAACAGATAGGATAGCTTGCCACCAATGGCGACTTTCATTATTTGGCGATTTACACATGCTCACAACCTATAATTACTGTTCATTTAAGGTTACCGGAAAACCGTTATCCATATTTTCATTTACATAATCGTTTGCAGATTGGCGTACTTAGCACCACGAATTATACCATCTCGTCGCGTTAGCAAATATCCAAAGTGCACTATAACTGCTATAATGACATAGTTAACGCCGCCAAATATTTCTACTGGTAGCAAATAATCCAGCTGGACCGAACCGGCTCTAAAATAATCTGCATTTTAATTATTTTTCATTTTCAAGATATTAGTTATTCTGTTCTGGAAAAACGAATAATCGCTCATTCTAAACTCCTGTTGTCTAAGAGAACTTAATATTTGAAATTGTCAACTTTCTGTAACACATTTTGAGTTACGTATTTCATATAATTTTTATTTTGGCGTAAAAATGGGTGTATTTCCACTTCATGTTTGACAATTTCACGTGATACTACATACTTGGAAACGCTTTGTTGCAAAGGAATGAATGATTTTATGCCAAATCTGGCAACCATTCTGTATTTTTTTTCAGTTTTTTATTAATATCTTCTAAAATAATTCGATTTTCGAAATTGAAGTACACTTAGCAGGTTCCTCGGAAATTTTCGAATCTGTGGGCACCTTAGTCGAAATTAAATCCCCACGGTTTAGGAGGAGATAGGCCAACAAGCTTTGACAGCGCCAGCGGCCTTTACTTTTTTTAGAACAGAGAGAAACGAAAAATTGCATAGTTTTCTACAATTTACTTTATTAATAAATAATCTTATAATAATATTTTATCGAAAATTCAAGTAAAATCCGTTTAACCAAACAATAAAAGATTTCAAATGTAGAAATGGATCAAAAGAGATTTGATTTTTTCGCGAAAAGTTAAAATCGATATTTTAAGAAGAAATCGTACATGGAAAAGCTGAAATACTCAGATATAAGATTTGTGTGTTTTAAAGTATCTATTTTTGACTCGTCTAGTCATGTATCAATGTTACTTCTGAAATGTGGTAAACTTTTAATATTCCATGAGGGATTATTTTAGATAGTAACTGTTTTTAAAGAAATTAATTTATTGCTTTTATATTTCTGCATATTAAAACGCAGTAAGTCCGTGTACATATAATTATTTTTTATATATAAAAGAACTCTAGAATAGCTACGAAAAAGTAGTTGAAGAAGCAACTGTTATCAAAGACGTTTAAAAATGAGCTTAAACTTCAATTTAAATTTTTTCACTGGGTAACATCAACAGGTACAGCTGCGGAAAAAAAAGGCCCACTTGCTCCCTATTTGGCCGTCATTCGTCGTACAGCAAAGTTATATATACCATTCGTTTTTAAATAACGTATACTTTAATTTTCTAGTGATTTAATTTGCATATGGGGAAGTTTTCATATTTAATCCTGCATGAACGTGGTTTTTTTCGATGGCAGTATACAACTTCATTAAACGAAAGAAAACCTTCAAATTATCCTAAATATAAGTTTTCACCAATTTTCTACGATAATTTACGGAGATATTGCGAATTATTTTTTGCGATTTTAAGGGACTTTCTGCAAATTGAGAAACGCTATTTGTAAGTTCCGAACTTTTCGTCTTTCATTAATTTCGCTCGCGAGAGTTAAAAGAAATAAATATTATTTTCACGGAAAATACTGTTTCTAGTCTTAAAGATTTTGTACTAAGAATATAAGGTGTAGAATTTAGAATATTTATTCAGTTGTCCAAATGACCCGTGACTCCATAACTTCCTTGATTCGTACACATGATTTAAAGGAAAAATGCAAAACGACTGCTCACGATTTTGAAAATCTTTCTAATTTTGAAGTTTTTATTGAGTATTTCCTTGAAGGTTCTCTTACACAGGTGAAATGTTGCCAGGAGTCAGAGGCTGTTCTCTGCTCTTCTTACTACAATCATGAATGTTACTCAGCTACGGTCGAACTTGAAGAATGGTTTCATGATTGAAACTTATTTGTTAAAATTTCATGTAAAACACGTTATTACTTTTTTGCCGACCCAATATTATCACTGTGTTTGTTATTTCACATTCTTCATTTAATATTACCGTCTGCAATGTGCAATATTCTTCTAAGACTTTTGCCGGTACTTTAATTTATAATCAGATTAAAAATTTAGACAGAAAAACCTGATTTTGAATGTTTGATAAAATATGGGGAAGCCCAAAGACCTGATCTTTCCAATATTAAAAAAGGTCAAATTCATGCCTGGAATGTTGAGGATGTTAGTTTTTCAGAAATAGGACGTTGTATTGGAAGATATACATCTACTGAATCTAATTCTATACATGGAAAACATTTTATTTGGTGGGACATGGTAGCGGACGCAACAACAGACGCTTTATAGAATCGCCATCAAAATGTAAAAACCTCTAATTTATTTGATCAAAATTTGTTTTTGCACAAAGAAATCTAATTTACATTTATTTTACGTAATTTAAAAAAAGATTGTCATTTAATAAATTTATATATGGCCCCTTAACACACTTTTTGATATTTTGACAAATCGTGAAACATTCTTTTCTCCCTCTTTTAAAATAAAAACGAAAAAATTATGTAAATTAGATGATTTTTTACGAATTTTAATGCAGCCTAATGTTTAGAATTTAATAGCATCAACACGATATTCCGCCATTCATTACATTGCGATCGCGGCAGGAGAACTTATGTTCCGTTGTTGCCACAGAAAGGATTACAAAAAAAGGTTTTTTCAACCAATCGAGCTTTGAAATGGGATATCGGAATTTCAATTCGCAAGTGAGGATCTATGACGTCAAATGCTTTAAGATACGTACAAATTAAGCCATAATTTTAACTCATTTATTCCAGCTCTATTTTCAACACAGGGAGACGATATTTTGATTAAAATTTACTGTAGAAATAAACTAATAAATTCACGATTATTATTATTAGAAGTGGTATTTTAATCCGGTGCTTATTTAAAAATTGAAATGTCTTCACGGTGCTGAAAATGTTCATTTTAAAAGTTACAAAGTTCGTTTCAAAGCGCGATATATTAAAATTTTTCTATTTACTATTTTTATTTTTGGCATTTAATTATGGCGCAGGCGTTGCCTAACGTATGCATGCACGTTGCGAGTATAGTTTTATTTTAACGTTGAATTACGTTCCTCCATAAAGGAGAGCTTACGGGATTGCATTAATTGATCATGGCACGTGTTAAATTAATTGCGTTGCCACAAAAAGGATTAGAAAAAATGTTCTTTTTCCAACCAATCGATTTTTTAAATGGGATATCGGAATTTCAATGCGCAAGTGAGGATCTATGACGTCAAATGCTTTAAAATACGTAAAAGTTACGAAACAAATTTAACTCATTTATCCCTGCTCTTTTTTTAACACAAGGAGGCGATATTTTGATTAAAACTTACTTTAGAAATAAACTGAGAAATTCATGATGCCAACCGGGGTATCTTTTACGGTAGTTAAACACTGACGTCATAAATTTTTAAAAATACGTGAAATTTGTAAACTCTGCAACTCTAACGTCCTCTCACAGTTATAGCGATTCTAAATAGCTCCTCGAGATGACAGAGTTTGATGTTTTCAGTAGACAGAACTATGGAGGATTTATAAGATATCTTTATATTGGATACATGGATATTTAAGTTGGCACCGCTTGAATATTTTTCACCACGGTGAGATTAAATGTTTTGCGGTGCTAAATACGCCAATCCTACAAAACTATGCATAAATTAAATTTGTATGGAGAGCTTCCTAAATAGCAACTATTATGGGAAATGAATAATGTTTATGGTAATGCGTAAATTGCTAAAGAATCGCCATAGAATATAAAGGTCCCATTTGTGCCAAATAATGTAAGCTGTTTCGTTAAATTGAGCATTAAAGAGGGAGAAGCGAAGATAGATAGTATTAATATGCGTAATAGGTAGTATTGGTAGATTTGTAAGGATGATATGAATAAATCCCAATATACAACGTTAATAAATATTTCATGAAATTAAAAGTGTTCTTTTTATTTAATATAAATGAAATACTGAACGTAAAAATTCGAAATTTTGCACAGCCATGTAAAATCGCTTTTTGCATCTATTTCCATCAAAATTTGGCTAGGTTGCTATTCATAATTTTTTTGAATATTAATTTAGTAATTCATAATTCATAATTCATATTAATATTTTATTAAAAATTATAATAATAGTGAATTATGTTTGGGTTGTTTAGTTCTAATAGTACGAATAAAAGTCAGCTTCTTACTATCAATATTATATGAGATATGAATTAAAATATGAAAAAATATTTTAACAGAGGGGGGGGGATTTACGTGCTAATAACTATCTCATTTTCAGTTCAAATTTATTGAAAATTGGTATCCGGGCTTAAAATTAGCTAAATTTTTGAAATATGAAGTGAAATCTAGTGGTTGCTATTCGAAAAAAAAAGTTGATGCGAATTTTAATATGAAGACTGCCCCTTATGCAATTTTTATGTATAGCAAATTAAAATGCACGTCAATCGAAAACGATTGGTAACTTATCTGTACAACTTTTCTGTACAACTTTTCTGTGTAACTTTTCTGTACAACGAACGGCGGCTGAATAAAGTACAAGTGGGCCTTTTTTTTCCGCAGCTGTACATCTCAGTATATGTCTTTGGAAACTCGGAGCGGCTATACTGCAAATTCATACCTGGATTTACAAATAGAAATGTTTGAACAAAAAATAATCAGCTTTTATGGGAGATCTCATTTCCTTTCTGTGAATTTGGAGGCATTGATGGTTTAATGAATGTTATCAGGCAACTTTACTTAATTAGGCTTTGGTCATTATTTCACTTCTGTTTAACAATCTACGTCGTTAGCAGCTACGGCATTGTCGATAACAGCCCCATTTTGTCAAAAAAGTAAGTTCGTTATTGTAATCTTATTTTGTAGTAGATGAACGGAACAGATATTCTTTAATGAATCTTGTCATTAGATCTGTAATTAGCTGAAGATTTTAAAAGCTAAATCACCATTTTTTCTATTTATTACATTATGTACTTTCGAACCTACGTTATTTAAAAGCTACTATGGACTTTTTTTCTTTTGTTTAGTGACATGGTAGCTCTGAATATACATATTAATGCTCAAATTTTCATTAGTTAATGCAGATAACTTGGTTTTAGAAGTGTGCATTTAAATGTAAAAAAAAAAAAGACATAAATAAGTGTAACATTGTTTTGCATTTGCAGGAATATGGTTATTTTAATTAGATAAATATATATTACAGATGGAAAGAAACACTTTATTATCAGATTAATTGGAGTAGAACTGGAAGTAATTTAGCTCATTTAGAGATTGCAGACTCTAATTTTATTTACATTATTTTAAAACATCACCATGATATAAACCGTGTATGCTATATAATTTTAGCATAGAAGTATTCTGTGACGCTACATTATTCAAATTTTAAAAATTGTCTTTAATATAACTTATTTGCTACTTATTTAGGAACTCATAATAATTAGTTGTTTTTAACATCATTAAAGCCTATTGTTTCCTTACATATTTTATCTAGGTATAGTTTATGAAAAATTATGCCAATTATTGCAGCATTTTTAAGGTATGGAGTCACATTTCCTTTAATGATGCTCATAATTAGATAAGTAATGACCCTTATTTCTCTTAGCAAAGGAGAGCATTGAATAGAGTATTTTATTCACTGCACTATATTCTTCAGTAGAGAAGGATTGTAGATTATTTTTGCTAAAAAACACAGTAACGTACAGGGTATTCTCAAAACACAGAGAGCTTTATTCTTTAAATATTCCCGATAGACATACATGTACAATAAACTACAAAGTTACTAAAAAGGTGCAGAATTTTATGATATCCATTAAGATGTTCAGGAGATTAAATCCGAATAAATACAAAATTCAAATTTTTATTCGTCCCCGTAAAAAAAAAATACTTAAATAGTAAAATGAACCCCATGCATTAATAAGGTGATGTACAAAATTCGAGCATTTCATCCTAAAACGTTTCGGAGGTACTGAAATAACCATTTTTTAATAGCCCTAGAAGAGGGAAAATCACATCAAATGATCTAATTACAGGTGTCGTATTTTAAGATTTATCATAGGTGTTTTTTTTTTCCGTTTGTTTAGATAAAATGATATAGCATGCATATCATGGTTTGCATGCGTGCGCAGTGTAATGACTGATTGCTTACTATTTTAATCTGGTGACCACATAAGTTCATGCATCATGGAGGGGAGCACTAAATCGCTTTTTATAGTAACAAGATTCACATTTGAAGAAATCCAAAGTTGCCAGATCTAGTAATCGTAACGCCACTAAATCCGGATCTTGCCATATCCAATCTATAGGCAATTGTTTTTTCTTGTACCAGATGTGATGCCATTACTTTTTTTCACCATTTATTGGAAAACTATTGAGTCGCAGAGATGTAGTTCTTTGGATATTTTCTATGTACTCTAAGCAAGGAATCTGGTTCTGTGAAATTTGTACGGTATTGTTGGGGCATCCAGTAACGATGCAGAAGAAAACTAAACACACCAAATATATGTATATATTTATATATTAAAAAAACTCTGAAAATGCTAGAAATTAAAAGGTAGACGTATTCTCTGCAGGAAAAATCTTAGTTACGTTAAAATGATTTTTATTACGGACTTAAGTCATCTTTGAGGCACAGTGGGAGAAGGTAAAATTCCGCATGGATACAGAAAGAAGCAAAAACAGCAATATTTGATCTTAAGACACCCGCGGAAGATCAAATATTGCTGTTGTAGCCAAGCGGAATCGAAGATCGACCTCCACACGTGTAACATCTATGGTTGCAGCGGCCATTGGTAAGACGATATCTGCCACTACTGCTCGTCGAAAGCAACACATGAATGGCCTGTACACCCAAGTACCACAAGTTTGTTATCCTTTTTCCGTCCAGTTCAGAGAGGCACTTTTAAATTGTGCCCCCAGCAGGTGAATTGCACTGTGTCTGATTGGGGCACCATTCTGTTCACAGATAAGTCCAGATTTGCCCTAAATCCCGATGATAAGCGTGTAAGGGTTTGGAAGGAACAAGGTGGATGCAATTGCCCCGAGAGCATCACCGAACATCAGGCATTCCGCAGTGGAAGCATCATGGTCTGGGCAAGGATTTCATTGGGATATCGCACCCACCTGCTTATCTACATGCGAGGCTCTGTGGCAGCGGGACGTTATCGAGGTGAAGTATCCTAGACCCCATTGTGAAACTGTGCGCTGCAGCAGTTGGTCCTTCTTGTGGTGGAGCGAAAGGAGCAGTAAAATATAATTTTGATACTGTTTCCATGGGAAGACCACATAAGTGGACAGTAAATTACAAGAGACGCCAGGCAATGGACAGTCTGGACACTATAGCACAATGAACTGTCAACGTTAAAATATTTATGGCCGAAAATGATATGCAAATTTGGCGGGGTATATTACCCCGATGTCCCACCTACATGTCCGGGATTCGACGAGGGGATGCATTAATTCCCCGATGCGAACAAATCAGAAATTCCAGCCAATGATGTAAGAGGGGGTAAAAAAAAGGAAACAGCCCCGTGGGAAAAAAAAAGACGACAGGACGAGCGTGCTTCAGAAGAAAGAGTTTGGAGAAGGTGTGTGACAAGAGAGGACGAAAGGGCTGAAAATCAGTGTGTGCTTCGAATCAGTGTGATGAAGTTGTGTTCAAAAAAAACGGTCGGAGAATGCAAGGGTGTTGCTTGGTGATGACCTAAGAGAAAGAAAGCGGTCCCAATAGTGCACGCGTCGATTGTGCCCTGTGTAAAGATGGCTACCTCATCATAATGGTGAATATCCAAACTATTTATTTCCTAATGGTGTTTCAAACCTTTTGTGGATACCCCTTATCCTCCAAAACCACATCTCCCCAGATACTTTAGTTTTAAAATTATTTCAATATCGCCTTTTAATTAATATTATTGGAATGCCTAAGAATAAATGGAATTTAGTTGCAGTTCATATAGTCTTTAGTTTTTTTTTAGTGTTTAGGTGTATGTCAATCATTTTCCTTTTTTCAGCATATCCTAGGAGTACTTGACAGGTAGGTTATGCGCGGCACAATCCCACCTTACGATCATCTTTGGCCTTAGTATTCATCAAATTTTAATCATAACAAAATTGAAACCACCACATTATGGTGCCGTAGAAAAAAGGCAATGTTATGTACTCCTAGTAATTAAATGATATTTAAATTAATAATAATAATAATAATAATATATATATATATATATAGTAGATTTTTTTCAAAAATAAAACAAAGTCTGGGAGAGAAATTATGCATCGTAAAAACGAGGTTACTATCTTGTTTCTCAGTTTCAAAAAAAAAAAAAAAAAAAAAAAACAACCATGCATTGATATTGTTTGAATATTTTAGCTGTGTTTTGTAAGTGTAAATATACTGCTGCACAAAAATATACGAAAGAACTTTGAGTTTAAATGTGACAAAGAAGGTATTTTTGTTAAAACAATTAATTTCTCTAATAGAAAGAATGTTGTGAATAAGATAGTTTATAGTCATACCAACGTATTGACATATAGAAAAAATAAAATAAATAAAATAAAGTAAATAAATAAAATAAATAAATAAATATTTTGTTGGTGGAATATTATGCAACAATCAGTAGAACTGAACAATTGAATTAGTAGTTGGTTAATATGTATGTATTCATGTACAATATTTTTCATTTATGTGTATGTTGAAAGTGTCAAAGATTATTTTGTATATGTATAAGGTAACGGAACATATAGTGTTAAAATACGTAAAATAGTATCTGTAAATATTTAAAGTAAAAAAAAAAAAATGGTTCGTCCCAGAGCTAGGCAGGGTTCGCCAGATCCTCCTAGGAATCGAAATACCCAAAGTTCGGCACAAAGCCAGCATAACAAAACGCCAGACACGGGACTAATCCCTCTATTTCCCCGATATTCGGCCGATAGTCTCGAGAACCCAAAGCAATTTTTCAGCGAATTTGAAAACGTAGCTGCTCTCACCGATTGGTCAAATGAGCAGAAAGGCATAATTTTAAAGACATGCCTCAAAGATAAGGCAAAAGCATTTATACTAGGTCTAAAAGAGACGAAAGACGGAAACAATTACGAATACCTGAAAAAAGCGATTCTCCAAAGATTTAGGGAAATTAAATCAGCTTCGGAAGTTCACGCGGAATTTAATGCAATTAGGCAAACCCCGAAAACATCCATTATACAACTAAGGGACATAATTTCTGAAAAGACTGAAGCATTTTTAGGGATCGATAAGCCGTCAGAGGAAACAGATAGGATAAAGAACCACATCATGCTCGCGAAATTCACGGAAGCAGTACGTCCGGAAATTAGGAGAGAAATTTTAAAAGAAAACATAAAACACTTTGACGAGGCGGTTGAGTTGGCAATCAGGCTGGAGAGAATTTTTAATGAAGAAGAGGACATAAACAATATCGAAGTACAGAAATGAGACGTTACTGGTCTATTGAAGGACTTAGAAATCGCGCAATTAAAATATAAAATAAAAGAGTTTGAGAGTAAAATTCAGGCACTCAAGACTTCTCAAGTGAATGAAAAATCCAATCCATTGAAATCATGCTCATTTTGTAAAAAAAAAAAATCACGCAGACACAGACTGCTGGTTCAATCCCCGAAATAGAAGGCAACCAGTTAATCAACATAATAGTAGTTATAAACAAGTTGCAATTATTTGCCAAATATGCAACTAAGGGACATAATTTCTGAAAAGACTGGAGCATTTTTAGGGATCGATAAGCCGTCAGAGGAAACAGATAGGATAAAGAACCACATCATGCTCGCGAAATTCACGGAAGCAGTACGTCCGGAAATTAGGAGAGAAATTTTAAAAGAAAACATAAAACACTTTGACGAGGCGGTTGAGTTGGCAATCAGGCTGGAGAGAATTTTTAATGAAGAAGAGGACATAAACAATATCGAAGTACAGAAATGAGACGTTACTGGTCTATTGAAGGACTTAGAAATCGCGCAATTAAAATATAAAATAAAAGAGTTTGAGAGTAAAATTCAGGCACTCAAGACTTCTCAAGTGAATGAAAAATGCGGAAAGTCGAACCACTCCGCTCAGACATGCTGGGAAAGAATTCCCGCGGACGTTCGACAGCAACCAAATTTCCGCAGAACGAACAACAATGGAAACAGGGACTATAAGAATTTAAACTCATACAGGGGTCCCAGAGGCAACAGATAAATAATAATCAGAGGTTGGGACCCCATAGAACAAACCTCGAGGCTACCAAGGTAAATATTGACCATAAAAAAAAGGTTCTTACCAGCAGCCGAGTTGTGCGTCCAAACAGAGTGTTGATGTTCATGATTGTTGATTTTCATTGCGTAAGTAGCGGCTTAACTGCTTGCGATTTCTGTGAAAGGAAAACCAAAAACAAGAATTACAAAACTGGTAGGAAAAAAGAAAAACGCGACCTGGAAGGCAATTGAATTTAGCTAATCATAAAGGTAATAATAATAAGAATCATAATAATAATGACATGCTATATAATCAAAAGGGATATCCCGTGTAACCTTGTGCACTGCAGGAAAGCTAAGCTGGAAATGAAGGAAATATTAAAAAAAAAAACCGGACAAAATATAACAATGTTAATAATATAGCAAGCAATAAGACAACATGCACACACATATTATGTAAAAAAAAAAAAAAAAAAAAAAATAAAAAAAAAGGGAAAACAAAAAGTTAGCGTTGCATTAGCTGGTTTGTCGTTTGGCTTTTTGCTGTTGGTAAACAAGCCGGCAGGGAGTCATTCAATGGGGGACGATGTACGTTCGTCGGGGATTTGCGGCATGGACGGTCACGCAAAGGATGCAAGATAAGGGCAACATGAAAAAGGACAAAATATGCTTATAAATAAATACCGGACTACAGTATAGAGCATGAGATATACATTGTACAGTAATTTTTATTAATCAAATATTAATAATACAAGTTACAATAAAATTATTGTGTTGAGTCCCCAGTGTGCTAGGACAAGAAAGCTGCAGATCTATCCCCCTTGGATTTTGGTACTTATCGGCGATTTTGTGGGCAATAGCCACGATGAGTAAGACGCGCTTAGATTAATTGTGTGAGACTCCAGTGAATTACGTAGTAAACATAAGGATTTCACATATTAATAACCTATCGAACGCTGGAATTGACATGCAGAACGTCTCTTTCCAATTTTTAATGCGTAAGAATTGTAACGTTAATTTTGTTCTCTTTACAAACTTATTTACGGTTACACGGCGGCATAAGCTTTCATTAAACAAATAATTAAATAACAATTCCACTTTTTTACTCTACGGCGACGTTGATATCCCAAAAGAAACACAGGCGAAAATTTTCGAGTCACTCCCTTGCGCCGCAGATAATGGTTTCAGCACGAGTTGAGTCGTCAAGCTAAGATTCCCCTTATTACAAACGCACAGATGTTATTGTTACGCAGTGAAAAACCGGAAATTTCAACCATGAGTCCCGATTGTCAAGCGACAAAACAGTTTCGCAACCGGAAGGATCATGTTATTAAAAGGAATAAAAGAGGAGAGTGAGTAATTCAGAACGCACGGATTTAGCGGTGAAACTTTTTTACAAGGACAGAGGGACGCGAGAATTTAGGAATAAATCGATTGAATAAATAAGAAGCATCGCTGATTATGGCTAGATATTTTTTAACGTTGTAGTGAGGTTTACCGTATAATAAAAGTTGTGCAATATAGGAATGACCCCCCTGTCTGAGCAAAAATATAAAAAAAAATAATAATAAATTAAAAAAATTTAATTTAAAAAGGGAAGGGAAAAAGAGTATTTTTTATGATATGCAGATAAAATATATGTGTAAACAAGTGATAGGCACACATGATTTTGAATGTATTTCTCAATATATTATATATCCATCTCTAATAATATAATATGGTACATGTTGGTTATAGAATGTGTTGATTAAACTTAATAATAGGTTAACAAATCCCATTGGTGTACAATATTTTTTTTTGAAGAAATTGAGAAACAAGATACAAAGGCTAACTCATTAATGTTATTAATGCAAACGTTGGATCGGAAACATTATCGTTACTGCCAGATTTAACAAAATCTGAAAAGCAAAGCGCGTAGGGAAACGAAAATGTTCACGTGAAACCACAAAATGCTTGAGACAAACGGAGAAAACAAATGTATCACAACTGAGACTTTTGCCGTGTGTAGCTTACAGCGTTTGATGGAATATGGTGTATGACTAAACTCAACTTACTAAACGGTAGAACGTAGCACATAATTTGCTACGTATGATGGACTATATCGCATGGACTATACAGGACAAGTCGCCAAATTTTAAACGTAGCATATGTGTAGCTACGTGTAATGAACTAGTAATCTGTGGACATTGAATATTTTTTTTTCTTGCTTTTTTTTATGTACACGGGAGCAGAGATGTGGTGGAGCGAAAAGGAGCAGTTTAAAAGATAATTTTGATTACTGTTTCATGGGAAGGCACACAGGTGGACAATAAATCTACAAGAGGCAGCCAGGCAATGGACAGTCTGAACTATAGCACAATGAACTGTCACCGTTGAAATATTTATGGCCGAAAATGATATGCAAATTTGGGGGGTATATTACCCCGATGTCCCACCTACATGTTCCGGGATCGACGAGGGGTTGATTAATTCCCTATGCGGAGCACAAATCAGAACCTCAGCCAATGATGTAAGAGGGGTAAAAAAGAACTGCCCCGTGTGGAGAAAAAAAAGAATGAAGAGGACGAGCGTGCTTCAAAAAAGAGTGTCAAAATAAGGTTTGTGAGAAGAGAGTTAAAAAGAATAAGTGCTTCGATCAGTGTGTGCGTCGAAACAGTGTGATGAAAGTTGTAGTTTTAAAAAAAAAATCGGTGTCGGCAGAGAATGCCAATGGAGTGCTTGATTGGTGCTGACCTAAGAGAAGAAAAGCGGTCCCAATAGTGCACGCGTCGATCGTTGCCTGCGTAAAGATGGTACCTCTCTAATGGTGAAATATCCAAACTATTTATTTCCTAATGGTGTTTAACACCTTTTGTGGATGCCCCTTACCTCCAAAACACATCTCCCCCAGATAACTTTGTTATACTAAAATTATTTCAATATCGTCTTTTAATTAATATTATTGGAATACTAAGAAAAATAAATGGAATTTATTGCATTTCATATAGTCCTTTAGTTTTTTTTTAGTGTTTAGGTGTATGTCAATCATTTTCTTTTTACAGCGTAATCTAGGAATACTTGCCGGTAGGTTATGGCGGCACAATCCCACCTTACGATATCTTTGGCTTAATTATTCATCAAAGATAATCATAACAAAAAATTTTAAACCACCACACTTCTTTCGTTTTAATGGGCGATAATGCGCTTTCCCTTAGAGCTGCCATCGTTGGCGACTTTCGTTGGATTGTGCGTACTCCATGGCCGTCTTACTTGCTGGACCTTAATCTAATTGAAAATCTTTGGGATGCCCTTGGCCGTGCTGTATGTAGACGCTTTTCACCTTCAGTCACTCTCAAAGGTTTAGAAACTATCCTATAGGAGGGCAAACCAGTCGAAAACTGGACTCTGCGGTGGTTTATCACCTCGTAACAAGCATTATCAAACGCTGCACACTTTTTATGAATGTCAGGGTATTATCATACACCCTATTAATGCCGGATTTTTTTGGGTTCTTTTACTTTTTAACGTCATTTTGTCAATGACGTAAACATCACGTTATCTTATAATTTATGAAAATTCAATTTTTTTTTTCATCTCCGTATGTAATTACTTGGTTGGTTTCATGAATAATTATAGAACTACTTACTTGCAGCATTTCGTGCCAATCGAAGCCGTACTTGTCCATTTTCTCGGACTTTACTGCTCCGTGCTTAACTTTTGGAAGTAAGTGTTTGGAACTTTGGTTATTTGGTGAATTAGACCTTAAAAATCCCTTATATTATGCCTATGCATTGCACAATGTACAATTTGAAGCAAAAGTAGTAGTGAAATTTTGTTATTAGGTTTCAAACATAAAGATAATTTCACAGAAAAATGTGTTATTGAGAATAATGTGCGATTTGCGATTATTACCGTAATAGCTGGAATATAACACGACCCCAAAATTTTATTATAAAGATAATTCAAAAAATCCTATATTTAGGCCTCGTATTTAACTTGAGTCGGGTATTTTGTGGTAAATGGTCAATCAAAAAACATCTCGTTATATTAGGGCTAATGCGGTAAATGAAATTCGCGTTTTAGCAAATACTATCCTCAAACTTAGTAAAACCTTTCAAAATCATTACAAACTAGTCTCATTAGTATTCTCAAACTATGTTGTATACACGAGTAGCATTTTGTTGAAAGAATTTTGACTAGTAGATCAAACATGATTATGTATTACTATGTAAAACCGATATAATTTACTGTTTTATACACACCTATGTAAAATATACATCTAACATTTCTAATGTCTTGCATTTCTGAAACTGTGTAAAGAGCCGTTTGACATACCCAGTAAAACATTCCTTTTTATGGTTAATAAGCAATTTTAAGTACCTTCTAAATAATGTTCATAAAAAGATATTATTCGTCCTATAATAAGAACTTTCTCACAATAAACTCCTGTTTTACTCCTATATAACATTATTACTTCAAGAATTCGGGAAACATCATAATGCAAGGTACTTGAAATTATACATACAGATAAATTATGCTACATGGTCTGTATTTCACTGATGTTTGCTTCTAATGAACAAATCCAGCAGTTTCGCAGACATAGTTTCGTACAAAGCGAGAGTAGCTGAATGAAATATGTTGTCAGTCAAGAGAATCAAAGAGACCATTCTCATTTTGCGGCTTATGAAAAGCCGAGAAAATCATGCGATTTGAATGCAAATTATGATGCCTCACACGACTTGCAAAACTATTCATAATGCATAGATGTACAATTTGTTAGGTTTAATTGTAAGTACTTTTGTGAATTTAAAGTTAATTTAGAATTGCAACATTAACATATATTCACACATTTATCTTATAAAACATCATTATGGTATTTTCCTAAAGTTATGAGATGTATTTCATTGATAATATGAAATTCAGTGTTAACAATTTCTCCTTAATCAATTTATTATTAAATCATACTAGAAATGCATTGCATGTTTAATAAGTAGTACATATCAGTATCTCTTCATTATTTTCACAGAAATATGTTATTACTTAATAAATTCAGACAAAGTACACTATAGAAAAGTTTACAAATTAAATGTACAAATTTTTCAGTGCCATTATATACTACTATCTTTTACAGAAAGGAATAGACTTCAATTGTTTTTCATTAAAATATTTGAAAAATAATCATTTAAATGTATACATAATAAAAAATCAATGTGGTCAGCCAATTACTTTTTTGTATGTCCATTAAGCTGTATACAATTTTAATGCACTTGATTTAAGCTTATTTGGAAATGAGATTTTACACTTCATTTTTTTATACAAAAATACTAAAAGTTTAATTTTTATAAACATTAAATATTTATAAGAATATTGTTTAAACAATCTTACCTGAAATATTAGCATGCAATAAAAGTACCCTTAAAATTGTTTTCGAAATGCAGTTTAAACATTGCTTACGCGTAGAGTTTAATGTATTGGAAGACTTTTGAGGTGACATGTAAAAAAAGATCTCTGTTGTGACAGCAAAAAGAAAAGCATGTAACTAATAGATTTCAAAACATTCCAAAATTCAAAATTTCAACAGCTAGCGTCTAATTATTTTTGAGCTATTCGAGATTCGCAAGCACATAAACGTATTTAAGTGCAGAAGTTACTCCAAAACTAATCAAACTGGATTCATGGGTAGTCAAAATGCATTCTACATACATATGTACGTACACGTCACGGAGAAACTTTTGAAAATGGATAATTCCTTCGAAATCTCAGTACAAAAGATTTCGGAATTACAATACTTTGATTAGTTTGTGCCCGAAATAAAAGTGTTCGCTGGAGTCCGTTATTGAGACCATTTTTTTTTCATTTACAATAGAGTTTTTATTTCACAGCTGTAAAAATTAATTTAAAAATATGCCTTACTTATTACTCCATATGGTGACAAGCAATTTCATACAATCACCAAAAAAGTACATGTAAAAAGGACATGGCTGGATTCAAATACCTGATGCTTTTTAAAATTTGATTTAAAATCAAGTACTTCCCAAGTGTAGTTTCACTACGATATGTGTTAGGGTGAATAGTTTGTTAAGAAAAATAATAAAAAGTACAAATTTTGCTCATAGATGGTGATGTACGGTTGTAGGGAAACGAAGGTGAAAGTGAAGGCCGTAGAACGTGAAAAGAATTTCCATACTGTTAACTCTTTCGCGTTTTTGCTTATTTTGCATGCGTTTCCACAATGCCTCAGATTGTGCCCCAGATGCCGCCAATGTTCAATTTGGTGTCTTCGGCTAACATCAAATCCGCATGCCTAAACAAAAATACCTGAAATAAAATATCTAATAACGATTTCATGACTTTTGTCCAATCTAATTTTATTAAATCTCATACGAAATTTCTTGCTTGGATATTTATAACATCACAAATCCTACATATTTTCTGTGTACAAAGTCTGATCACAACAGAGCTAAACTTAATATTTATTGATATAAATTTATTTGATGAAGGGAAGATGTCGGGTGGATCGATTTTTTTTTTTTTTTTTAGAAACTCAGATACAAAAGCACAGTTATCTTGTCACAGACTGATATCTTGCACGATACTCTCTCTCATCTTCGCTTATGCGATTATGTAGCATTATTCCATCGGTTCCCGTTAATCTACTTGCGTAGGCTTCCGGTATTAACCTCAGGTCTTGTGTCTTGTTCCTGATCAGGTCTTCTCTAGGGATGGACGCGAGACGACTTTTTTGCGAGACGAGACAGAGATTTACAGCTTCTTTGCGAGACGAAACACACATTTTTAACATTACGATATAGGCATTTTTGCGAGACGAGACAAAGCTTTTAGGCTATTTTGCGAGACGCGAGACGCTTATTTTTCGTCTCGCGTCCATCTCTAGTCTTCTCAGGTGCTATTTGAGGAAGGGCTCCATCATCATCATCAGGCGTCTCGTAAGTCTGATACGGGGCGAGGGATATTCTCGGAATATTATGCTGCTCGTCTGTTCACGGCTCATTGACATTGCGAGTTCCTCGTGCCGCAATTTTCCTTTTTTTTTGCTGACCCGATGAAAAACTCTTAGTTGGAGGTAACGTCTCTGTGTTCTCGGCAGTCAGGGAAAGAATAATAATAATGGTTTTATTATTTCCAAGCGAGAGCAAAAATTCTCTTGATGTCCATTGGTCTACTCTCTGAATCCTTCTTTCATTTCCCCCTGTTTTTTTTGTTAGCCTGCTCGTTTGGTCCTCTCCTCCTTGGAGTGGTTTAAACAGTTCGTGAACTTTTCCAGACATAATTTTTACGATCCTGGTCATAAACTTACCTGGAAAGTTTTAACTTTCTGCCTTTTATGTTCTATTTTTAAATAATGTCGATTTCCCTGACCTGTCGTTGCCATCTCCTGTCGCAATGTAGGTCTCATTTCTACAACGTAATACAACTACAACCACAAAAAAGAAAACTGAAGGCAAGCTCTAAACAACATTTATTTTGTAAAAATTGCTGCCACAAATCAAAACAATATGCAAAATTTGTAGTTCGAAACACTTTCAAGCGTAATCCAAATCAATCCATGTATTCTTATCATTGAATGTGGCACTGACTTGATTGCATTGCGTGAATCGAGTATTAAGTACAGCGGAAGCGATGCAATTTATCAAGTTTTACCTTTAAATCGGGAGTAAAGTCACTAATAGCCATCCCATGACGGTGCTTCCACGGTGATGGACACTGATATCAGAGTGGACAGAGACTAACCACATTTCCACAATCATGTCACATAACTCCCAATCACGTAAACTGGACATTGAAACTATTCTCTGCTACGATATAAATAAACATATCAGATCTGTTTCACATCATCAATGATAACAAACTTGTGAATTGAATTCGACTAACGATCCTATATTGTTTCGAAATACAAAGTGAACACGTTTTGAAATATTTTGGAGGTTTTCACGAAATAAGTGCTCACGGGACGTCACGAATGAGTCACAAATAAGTCGCCTTGACTGTCTAATGTCCTTCTGCGGCAACGTCACAACTTGATGTCACCATGAAGACACACTGTGACTTGTACACGACAATGTGACTTCAATGCGGACGTTACAGCGGTCCTCACTCACAGCACTGTGACTTAAATTTCCACTGATTTAAAACTGAAAAAAACCTTTTTTTTAGCAGAAATTCGCAAAATTACTTAAAATTTATTAAATTAAAAAAACCAGCAAGAAAGTAGCAATATCGCAAAGTTATAAAATTTAAACGCACGGTGCTTTCAAAAGTAGAAAGAATGCTTTCAAAAGTCGCAAGATCTCGCAAGACGACGTTGACGTCACAAAGAAGTCACAAGCTATTGTCACAGGCAAGTCGCACTGTGACTTCCAGTTGACGTCACTTATGGTCACCAGTGTGACTGCGACCAATGTGACTCACAGCAACGTCACGACGACCTCATTGTGACGTTCCGTGCTATTAGGGACTGGATCTTATATTAAATTTTAAAACATTTCAATATTTGTAGACCTCCTGCTACTTATAGTGTTTTAGAAGCATATTAATGATCGTTTATTGATTAACTTCAGTGTATTAATCAACTGATTTTTTGAAAAAGGGCCACGTTGTCCGAAAATCAATATTATTTGGTAATTTTAACTATAAGAATTTATAACAGGAAAATATGCACAATATAGGTAAAATGCAAAGCGTGTCAACTACATTTAAAACTTTTGAAAGATATTTGAACTTCATGCATTTGGTGATCAATGTCATATAAGACGTTCTGATACATTTCTGACATTGAATAGTGCCTACTTTCAATACAACTCCGCATTTGCAATAAAAATGGGAGGAAAAGCTTTTGTAAAATAAATTTTAATTTAAATAAATTGTAAATATGTAAATATATGCAATACCCCCTGACTTTTATTTAAAAAATTACTTTATGTAGTTTGAACATGAGATAGTCGGTACTATAAAATGCATGATTTCACAAAAAAGCAACATTTTGTATAACGAGGTTGAAGTCTTTTTGAAATAGAAAACAGAATAGAAAAATTTGAATAGAAAACAGAAATTTGGGAATTGATCTTTAGTTTATTTGCTTCTAGTTTTGTATTAATATTTTGCTTAAAGTTATCTCAGAGTAATGCAGGATTATACATCATTTATAATGTGAAACAAGTGAATTATTGCAGAAAATCCACTGGTTTTATATGCTTAAAAATTTTATGTTCTCAAAATGGAAAACGATTATTTTTTTTTCAAATAATGTGAACCTACAGAATTAACAAACAAATCAGGTAATCTGCGTACTCACGAAATAATATTCATATTCAACACTTTCTAACATAAACGTAAAACACACATAATTTGCCTAGTTATTTATTTGTCCAGAAGCAATAAAGTTCTGAATTGGGAAAGCATTCTGACAGTCCTTAACATAGAACTACTCTATTTCTAACAAATTTCTTTGTGGATTTTGGAAATAGTTTGCATAAAAAATATTCTCGTTTCTATCATCGAAACAGGTAATTGCATATTTTCAAGATGCTTTTAAATTACCGCCATACGATTAAATTATTGAATGATTTATATTTCTATTATGCTAGCCTTCCACTGAATAACTGAAAGAATTTGAAAGAGATATTGCAACAGAAAGAGTGGAGAACGGAAGAAATATGCTGTCATTCATGAAAACTAAGCGTGACCATTTTCCAGTCAAGGATTATGAAAAGCCGAGAATATTATGAGATTTGAATGCAAATTACTGAATCTCACCTGACACAGGGAGCTAAATTTAAACTATTTATAATGCCCAGGGATATAAATCCTTGGGTTCAGTTTATTGCGGTTGTTTCTTCATAAGTGCATTAGAATTTTTTAATTTGTCAACTTTGGAGACCGCTAATATTTATTATTTCATATTCTTTCACAACTCAATTCATTCATCAAATGAAATACAGAACGTAATAAAACTTGTTTAAAACCCTAACTGTTTTATTAGAGGTTAATTGTAATTGTTGAGTCTCATTTTGATAAAAATTATTTATATTAACACGTTAAAAAGTTCTGATATTTCTGTTGTTCCCAATAACGACATAAAATTTAAGAACACATTACGTGGTAATTTAAAAAGAAAATTATAATTTAACAGAATTCTCAAAATATCGCTTTGATGCAAATTAAACAGTTTTTACAATCATTTTTATTAGATCAAGCTTTTAATACAAACAAGAAAGGATATTTTTTCCCTAGACGATTTTATTCAATTTTTCGGTCATGCTGAAATCATGCCTCTGTGATGACATCATATCAGTTCAAAAATTGTTTATGGATTTTATAACCGCCCCTCTCATATCACCAATCGAGCTGAAACATCATTGATGTATGATATGATATATTTTTATTTTTCCAATATTTTTCTTTTATAATTCGTTCCAATATCAGTTTCTTTCAACATATCTTCTCGTATCCACTGAACTATTCACTGTACCCATAGTTTTTGCATTATTTGAAAGTTCTTTAAATTCTACTCAATTTAAAATTTCGATTATGTGCCGATGAATTTTACATTTTTTTTTCAATTTCTTTAAAAAAGGATTTGATAGGTTAAAAACTGGAAGAATCTATTTTTAGAAAAATGGCATAATACTTTGCACGCCGTTTATTGAATTCTAAATTCAACATGCTACCACAAATTAAAATAAATTTCTTTATTTTATTTACAACCTCTTATTATTCTTTTGTTATATTTAAATATAACATTAACATTTACAAGTAATTTTATGTAAAAGCAAGTTAATTAAGTAAATGAACAATTATGAGTCTTTTAACTTACTTCTCGTATCCAGTTTAACTGGGGTTGGAGATCATGTAATTGAGTTACATTGTTCCCAATTCAAGTGGGAGCACAGGCGCTAAGTATGATATGGCATAATCAACTACCCTCAGTTCTGTGATATCAAATGTACCATTAGTTGCTAAATAGATTTCAGACTACACAGAATTAATAAAATGTAAGTAAAAGAAATAATCAAGCTGTTCATTCAAAGATAAAGTAAAACGTATAACATTATTATTGAAAGAAATTCTCAGTTTAAAAAATTATTTCAATATATATATTTATCTAAGTTCATTGATCTGAGGCGGAGTACTTATGAAAATGAATAAATATTCTTGAAAAAAATATTATTAAATTCATAAGAATACATTTATGTATTTGTACTCTACACTCAAATTTAAAGTACTTGGTATCTTGTTTTAAACCAATTCTTTCTTCCTTAATAAACACTTCTTGAGTTGTTTACACTTATGAATCATCACAAAATGTTTTAAAATGTCGTCATAAATTATCATTCTTAACATAAGGCTTTTTCATTTGAAAAAATCATTTACTTCTCACACAATATTTTTATCACATTTCTTTCATTTCAATTTGTGTTCTTTAAAAGCATTTTCTTTGTCACTTAATGGTCACAAAATAAGCAATATTTCAGAAATAATTTTGATCGTTTCACACTTTTAACCCTGACTTAAATTCATAAAAATAAGATTTTTTTTCGAAAGACACTTTTTTCACACAAAAATATTTCATTATTTTCTTTTTTACTTCTCCATGGTGAAGAAAAATTTATGGTGATGAAAAATCGTATTATTGTAAACTTTAAAAACGTTTTGAATACGTGTTGCTAAGAAAAACATGTTTCTTTTTATGAAACCCATTTGAACGAAATGAAAAAAAGAGTGATATGAATTTGTTTTTACTTTTACGTTTATTTCTCTTTTGAAAGCCATTGTTCCAGCAAAGAAAACTTGATCTCTTTGACTTTGGTTTTGTCAAGTAAAGACATCCAGAGTATTTTGAAGATTAAAAAATATTTCTGTAATACTTTTTAAGAGGACATTTGAATAAAATATTTTATTTTATGAGAATTCGTAACATTTTTGTGAAGAAAATATTCATTTCGTTTTATTGATTAAAATAAAAAATCCTTTTTTTAAGAAATCACTTTATCTATGAAAAAAGAAACATTATTTATTTTAAAATAAATTATTAATTTACCTGGAGAAAACAGCTTACGTTACTCAATGCGTTGTTTAGATCATCATCTTCTTCTACAAATTTTTCGTCTCAATTTGCATCTCCATCAGAAGGGGCTGGTTCTGATCATTGGACCACCGGAAGCTGCGGGATAGTGCCGAGAGGACCCCCAAGAGCACAGATTTAATGCGCACGTACACCGCAGTTTTCAGTGGCACGATGGAATCGAACCCGCAACCTTCCAAATACAAGTTCAATACATAACAGCAAGATTACCACCGCTCGTAAGGGAAATTGTTTCTTTTCTTTTTAAATTGTCTTTCAATTCAGATATCAAGTTACATTTCAAAGATCAAAAAGGATTCTCAAAGAATCGGGCCAAAATATTTTGAAATCTGAAACTCCTGAACAAAAAAAAATATAAGTTTAAGCAAAATTTATAAGGAGAATTTCAATACGAAGCCAGTACTATAAATAGTATTATATATTTATGCAATCATTATTTTCTTTCATAATTTATGTACAGCCCCTAAATTGCAATCTTCTGATGAGAGTTTTTCCTTCGAAATCCATTCAAGGGGTTTAAATGAACTTATATTTATTTACATATCTCTGAAACTTCTAATAATTAAAGGGTGGATTTTTGTACATAACCTAATTAATGTACGTAACGCACATTTTATTAATTGGGATTTTCATTTTTGTACAGAGGCACTAAAGAAAAAATTAAATTTTGTATTTATTTAGATTTAATCTCTGAAAAGAAATTTAATGCATATTATAAAATTCTTCAATTTTATTTTTTTTTAACTTTGCACATTAATGTACATTTGCATTTTAATGAATTAATTAAACGCATCACGATTTTTATCCACATTTATTATAAAAGCGGTCGTGCGAAAATGGGAAAATCATCCTTAAAAAAAGGGGTAGCTAAATTGTGTCGCATGTAACAAACTTGGAGCAGTGGAGGATTAAAAGTGATACATTGCATCCTTGTGCCTCTTTATTGTTCTGGGCGGATTGAATGTTTCTTAAATAACTTCGTTTCCAGGAACATTTTATTTCTTTTCATTTATGATGCTAGGTCAAAAGGAAGCATTTTTACACTCCAGAATACATTGTTATCTGATCCCTTTCCAAATATCCGAAAAATTAGTTTTTGAATCCTCTTTCTCAAAAGAATAATTTCAATCTCAGGTTAGTCACATCCTATTCTAAACTAATGCCTACACATGTTCATATTTTCCAACTCTAACCCGTTAGTGTAAGGAAGTCAAAAAAGGGGCTTAAGTTATATGACGCATTTGAAATTGTCTGTGAAAAAAATTGACGCAAGATACTCAAAAGGTTGGCCACTACTGCTATGCTTCAGACAACATGCTCTTCGCGAACAGAGTACAGCACGGTTAAACAAAGACGAATCCTGTACAGAGTACAACACGTTTGTTATGCATAAGACGCTACTACTTTATTTAAAACTAGCTGCGTGCCTGTACTTCGCACGGTAGGAAACGGAAATTTTTCTTACACGGGTAATTCGAATTAATTTCAGTGATGTGGAATTTTAAAAAGCATAATTATTTGACTCTTGACAAAAAGGTTGCGTCATGAGTACTAACATGAGATCATTTCAATATGTTGACACAAAAAACTATTTCAGTGTCCTTTGCGATCAAAAAATGAAAAGCTTTACGGTTTTCAGAGAAAACTCCTGGCTTTCAAATTGTCTTATTTCGACATCATAGTGCATTTTAGGTTTAAGTTGTAGCGTTACTACCTTAGACACTACATGACAGCTCTTCATATGGAAAGAAGTGGATATTTTACTTAAAAATGATTTATTAACGTTGTATACTGCGATTTATTCATATTATCCTTACAAATCTACTAATACCTCCCTACTAGCAATTTTGCTCGGGCTACCACCGGCCACACAGCCAGCCGATGACGGCCCGAGCAAAATTGCTAGTAGGGCTATTACTTATATTAATATTATCTATCTTCGCTTCTCCCTCCTTAATGCTCAGTTTAAAGAAACAACTTAGATATTTAGCAGAAATGGGACTTTTTATTCTTTTGTGATTCGTTAGAATTTACGCATTTAACAATAATTATTTCACATTATGGTTGCTCTTAAGGAAGCTCTCCATATTTATATTGAATTTATGCATAACTCTTGTCAGATTTTCGTATATAGCAGCGCAAAACACTTAATCTTGCCTTGGTGGAAAATATCCAAACGGATTCCAATTTAAATATCCATGTATACAACATAGCGACATAGCGGTACCTTAGAAAGCCTCCATGGCTGTGTCTCGTGAAGCACATCAAACTGTGTAATCTGGAGAAGCTATTTAGAATTGCTCTGATTGAGAACAGGACATTAATGTTGCAGAATTTACAGATTTCACGTATTTTTTAATTTATGACGTCATGGTTTAACTGTCGTAAAAGATACCCTGGGCAGTTGAGGCAGTTAATCTGGTTATTTCGCACAGTAGTTTTCAGAAGGTATAACATTGAAACTTATTACAACGGCATTGAAAAATTTTTTGCTTTATATAGAACCGCAATAGAGGAACGTAATCCGACGTTAAAATAAAACTATATTCGCAACATGCATGTGCTAGGAAACATATATGGCTGCAGTATAATTAAATGCCAAAAAAAAAAAAAAAGTAAATAGAAAATTTTTAATATATCGCGCTTTAAAACGAATTTTGTAACTTTTAAAATGAAGAAAATTATCAAGTGCGCTAAAACAATTCAATTTTTAAATTAAGAAACGGATTAAAATACCACTTGTAATAAAAATCGGGAATTTCTTACTTTAGTTTATTTCTACCATAAGTTTTAATCAAACTGTCGACTCCAGGTGTTAAAAAAAGGGCGGGAATAAATTGCGTTAAGATTGTGGAGTCATTTTTACGTATTTACAGTACAGGAAATTTTTCAAACCATTTTTTTCTAATGTAATTGTCACAGAAGTAGATCACACTTGCGAGTTGCAAATAAGGTGTCACGTTAAAAAAATCTTTCGATAGTATACCGTCATAAATAAAGAGAGGAGTCTTTTTGCTCACAAAAAAAAAAAACACGTTCATTTGATGGCACATACAGAATACATAGAATTGGAATTTGAAATACATTAGATGGCAAGTTCGCTAGAAATCAGGCCTTACCGGCCCAACACCAGAGGACAAGTTGCCTCTGAACTTCTCACTTTCTGAAGGCCATCGCTTCTCCCTTGAGCTGCCCATCTCGGCTCTGGGTCGGATGCTCAACTGGATTTAGAGTGGAGTTGGATCGCGTGGGATGCTTGTAGTAAGTATTCGAAAGTTATGAGATTCCTCATGTAACTATAGTGTCTTTTTCTGGAGAGCCCATGAAACACTCAGGGACTTTACTTGTTCTATAACGACAGAATTTCACTTTCTCAGAGATCTATAGCCTCTAATCGAAGACTTTACGTGACCGCTCAGATCAGAGGTTATGGGAGAGATTCAAGCATTGAGGGGTAAGAAAAAAGGGACATCATATATATATATATATATATATATAAATACTATTTGCTCGTAATTATTCGGACAACGTCACAATAGGTTGAAAAAACATAGTTTTTTCTAAACCTTTGTGTGGCAACCTAAAATAAAATCTCGCATCGTGACTGACTTATATAATGGCATTAAACTGTTTATGCTGATGCGATTAAATTCTAAACTATAGGTTACATTAAAATTCATTAAAAAATCACCTAATTTATATAATTGTTTCGTTTTTATTTTAAAAAAGGGCAAAATGAATGCTTTATCATTTGTCAAACTACCAAAAGTTATTCAGAATCAAATATCAAAATCTATTAAATACAATTCACCAAATATCAATCATCCAATATCAATTAAATATCGAAAGTTTAATATAAAAATTTACGGATAGAATTCAAGATGCAACAGTTTTAAAATTATTTTAGGGAAACTTTCGTCAAAAGTGATTTTCAGTTAAAAAACTCTTTAAAATCTCCAAACTATGTTACATATTCAGAAAAAGCGGTTTTTAAAAGAAAATTTTCTTCTATATCTGATGATGTCGATGCCATTTTGTTGAAAGCATAATTACCGAAGTTCTTATGAATGTGAAAAAAATGCGAAACATCGCATAAAAAATAAAATATGAGAATTTCTATTTCGAATTTTGAAAAAATCCATTCGAGGTGCATAACTTCATGTTCAGAACTTCCTGTGAAAAAAACTTGGTAATTCTACTTGTAGCCATCAAACAAACAAGCAAACAAACAGACAAACTTCTTTTATTAGTAGAGATAATTACGTAAGAGTCGCATAAACAAGCTGGTGAGAGCGGATATTTATTATAAATGAACTTTCAAAAACTTCCGCCCGAAAAAAACTTTTAAAAAATTCAATTACTTACAAAAAAAGCACTAGCACAAACAAATAGACAACATCATATGTTCCCTTCTTTTCGAGATAGAGAAAAAACAACATTTTTTACATAATATTTCGAAATGCCTGATGCCAGAAGAATCACATTAAAAGGCCATACATTATTCACGACCCCTAAAGCCGAAATAGGTCTCAAAAGCAAAATTGTATGTTTTTTCAACATTTCCTCATTTTTTTAAAGCCATGGATATGTTTGTGAGCTAAAAAAATAGTTATGGTTCGAAATTCTTCTTCATAAAAGTCTCATTGATCAGCGTCAAAAGAGTTCTTTGACTGTTGTAGTTAAATCGCTATTTTTTAAGTATGGCAAAATTTATCGATAAAAAGGTATTCATTTAAGAAAGTTTTCCTTTTCACTTTATTTTTTTTAAGATTAGCAGTATAAAGAGAAATTCATAGGCTGTGGATAAAGGATAAAATTACAAGGATTTGCTTTACGAAAACACATTTTAATTAACTGAAGTTGGATGCGGATGCTTATTCACATTTAATGCTTACGAATTGCGTACATTTAGTTTTATTGTACTTGATTTTTTGATTTAATCAATTCCTTAAAATTTAAGACTGTACTTCAAAAAGTAAAATTGTTTTTCTTTCACTTGTCCTGAAAATAAACACATACACAAAAACATATTGCACTAAAACATTTAAATAATGCATGTTTCTTCAAAGATTGTTCTCTTAAGATAATCAAAGAGTAACAAGTACAAGACCAGTAACTATACAAATTGCTTAAGAGATCTATGAGGTGAAAAGATAAGCTCAGACATTTTTATGAAAAGCTGTCCAGACTACTTCATTTAGTGCAATGTTGTACACATTTTGTTTTATTCTATATACTTTGTTTCCAGATTGCTTTAGTATACTTTCACTGTTTTTTGCTAAACATAATATAATCGAACGCTTTCTTGTAACTGCAAAATTATAATCACACGTTTCTCTGTTAACCCTAGTACCTTACTCACAGGTTTTCTTAATTATCAAAACGTGTGTTTAAAATTGGCTGTCTCCAGATACATCACATAAAACAATTACGTTTCATTGGATAATTTTGGATCCTATCAAAACCTATATATATGAGTGAATATTAAGGTACCTTTCCTTTTTCGTCCCCCTTTTCATCGTGCTGTTAGTATCATGTGCTGTGCTGTTTGAATTTACTTGTTAATAAACTCGTTACTTGGTTCAAGGATTCATCTCTTTACAGTTCTTAAAGCTGCATAGTACAGTTTATGAAAGATATTTTGATTTTATTGAATATCTGACTGATTCAATGCTTTTGTTTTAAAATAGTCAACATAAGTATTATTATTTTTAAGCATTTTTATGTCTATCCTCAAACAAAGGTGCAGTTTAATTGGATAATATATGATATAAATAAAATTGCAGGAGGTCTCTTCAGGAGCTATTCTCTTAAGTTTCTGTACGACTAATCTAAGAACACCTTACTGTATGTTCGTAGTTCCTTTATTCTTTTACGTTATTTCACATAAGCAGTTCGATAAGTCCGTGCAAAGTCTAAACGATGGTTCCAATACACCGTCTCATGGTCATATCAGTTTTGAAGAGATCGTCGGAAATTCGTTGACGAAATTTTTATTGGATGTAAAAAAATAAGATTATCCCAATATACACATTCCCTCCGCACATCCACAACTCGCACAGTAGATACATTTACGAAGAATCACGTGGCTATGGGCATAATTACTTGTCTTTCTACGTTAAAAAGACGCAGAGGTGAAGATTCTTCTGCTATGTGTCTACTGAGAAATTTGGAGGTGGGAAGCAGAGAATGTGCATATCTGGGAAATTTTTGTTTGAAAACTTTTTTACATCCAAAAGAAACTTCATCCACAAACCTTGTCATAAAAAAATAAATTCATGCCAGCTATAAAATTTCAAAGAAAAAATATTAACTATAAAACTTCTCAGAAAAATTATTCTACAAAACTAAGCATAATTCTCAAGATTATTATATATTTAAATATTTTTGTGCAATTTCATTATTGGCAGAGGTACACTGTTTGCGATAATGTATTGTACAGCTTATGAAAAGACAGTCTAAAAGTCTTAGTGCAATAAGCATCTTTAGAGTTTACATAACTCTTTCTTTGAAACTACTTTCTTAAAAATATATGTATACATATATATAATTAATTTATAAAAACTGAACTGATGACAGAATGCAATAACAGAAATTGCATGATAAAATATCAGTGCCATCTAACAAATATTATTTTTTCTAGTTCACTTAAATACAATTTAATCTTTTAGTATATTAATAACATATATAAAAATAAATGACCTCACACTACGTACAGCGCACTTTCTTCACAACGAATGTTCAGCGTATTTAAATCTTTATTTTCAGCTTCAGTCTAGAGCATACTTTTTAACAACATAGCACTTAAAAAGAAAATTTCTCACGAATATCTTATTTGAATCAAATGCACATTAGAATACCAAAGTTCATTTTTATGTGATCTGAAAAGACTGATGAATGGTATTTTAATGAATCTTTAAAAAGTAATCAAAATATTTTTTAAACTTTGTGATTTGTATCGTTATTTTTATTACATTAATTATAAAAATGAACTCATTAAAAAAATTCTTGACAGGAAATACAAAATGACACAATATATTTCAAGGACTGTTGCTAATATTTCGCTACACATATAAGACGGTATCATTTATCAAATTGTTTTTTGTATGCCTTGATTTGTTTGTCTTGTTTTTTGTATTTCTTTTAAATCAGAATCTGTCATTAAAAAAATTCATATTTTACTTATGTTTCTTCTCTGTATTTGATTATAATTAATTCATGCATCACGAAACCAGCAATATATATAAATTTTCAGCGAAATTTACACATTAAATTACCTCAAAAGTTATATTTTTTATAACTTATATGACTTTTTGGTATAATTCTAAAAACGCTTTTAACACTATTTAAGTTTTCATATTCTTCGACTTCATTTTCCAGGTTTACTGATGTCTACAAGCTTAGATAAATTGTAGATTTGTTAAAATTCTACAATTTATCTTTGTCATATAAGTCCATTCTAAATAACTGCTTAGTGATTAATGACTTCCTGTTTATAACATTATAACTTATATAGACTTTTGACATGGTACGAAGAATTCTCATAAGGAATATTGATGATTTCCTAATTTAATGAACTTTATTTTCTTGTTTTGTATTCTGCAATAGTAAAAATGAAACACAGTGAATGCTTATCTCAGGAAGAAAATAAAATCTTTCCAAATATAAAAGAATATCAATTAGCCGATAATTAAACTTTTTCGGTAATTTGAACTTATTACCACTTAAATCTCACATAAGGCGAACCGGGGGAAAATTCCAGTAGGGGAAAGATGCAAGGTTGCTGCTGGTATTTATCCAGTAGTAGTGACCCTAGTGTGTGAAGAATCTTATCCCGGTGGATTATGAATTTATCTTAATTCATCGCCTTTAATCGCCGTCATTTTGGATCTTGTGTTCTTCACCTGGTGAGTTAGAACTTTATAATATTTCATTCATCACGTCTTAAGTTAGTAAATACATGTTTTATTTTAATTGAGCTATTAATAATATAAGCGAGTTCCACTTTCTGTCACACATACGTGATCAGCAGATGCGGACATAATCATGTAGCAGTACGTAAATAAGTGTGCGTGGCATCTTTACTCATAGGCTCAAGGAAGACGCATAATGGTTCCGAAATAAATTAAATAGACTGTTAAGTTTTATTTTTAATTTTTAATTTTGTAGGGTCATATGAGGGGGTAACGGGTCATTCTGTTTCCTGTTCAAATAATGGCCACTCAAAACATACATGCGTACATATATTTTTGTCTTTAACATATATTACATATACTATTTTTAAAATTAATCTTTAAAGCATGCTCATTTATCCCCCAGTTTACTGGTATAATTCTGGGTCACGAGGGCAATTCTTGGCCAGTGATATTTTAGGTGTTTATTAAAATTATTTACGCTTTAAAAATACAAGTATTTAATTTGACTGTTGTACTTTACTGTAAAATTATAATATACTTTAACTAATGTATAATGAGCTAATTTGGAACTGTTTAGGGATAAAGAACTGTCAAATGACAATGGAAATAAGATTGAAGAAGCTGCAGAAGAAAAGTTGTTTAAAAAATCCTCCTTAGACGATCCCGTTCAGTAGGGAATTCAGACTGTACGTGAATACCGGAAATATTTAGCTGTGTCAGTGGCATAGCCAGAAAATTTTCATGGGGGAGGGGGGGGGTTATGACTACTGCAATTCACATATATGTTTACGTGAGTTTGATAAGGGAGTGAAGAATATACATTTTGTATGGCAAAAAATTCCCCATGGTGGGAGGTTATGACCCCCCTATCCCCCCACTTGGCTACAGCTCTTGGCTCAGTATTATGGAGACCAAACGTTCCGAGGTCAGTCGCCAATTTCAGAGATTTTTTCAGGTTGTCTCCAAAACGTGAAACATTAGGGACAAAATTTTAATTAAAACGGTTATTTCTTCCCAATTTAAAAAAGAAATATTTTCTTTTTTTATGAATGCTAATAATGGTCTAGTTGAATAAATAGAAGCTATTTTAAGAAGAGCATTGAATTTATAAAATGCCCCAATTTTTGTTTCTGAATTGGCGATACAGCGCTGAATTTTCCCCAATTCTTTCCTCAAAAATAATCTTATTGTTTAAACAATTTGTTTCTTAAATATAACACATTAGATAAGTAAAAAATCTGTTTGTGTGATAAATAATGATAATTTAGAATATTATTTACTTTTGATATACATTAATATCAAAAGAGGGGTGACCTATATCTACACCATACCTGACCCATAATCGCCCAACTCAATAAATTAAATAAAATTAATAATAATTCAATATCAGGTAAAGTGATTGTTTGAATAATTTCTAAATTATTTAATCTTACTTCGTACCAAGTTAAATCATTTATCTTTCATAATTAAGAAAATATTAAGATGTTGTTTTATGACTTATAATACGTAATGACCCTATATTGTATAATTATAACTGTAATATTACAATAATTATCATTTTATATTATCTTAACTAACTGTATATATAAAGTTTTAATGTAATATTTTACATTACTTGTCTATAATATGCGAGTATAATAATATCTACATCTTCTTATGTTTGTTTAAGGTAGTAAGAATTTTACAGATATACTTCTCAGATATACTTCAGATATACTTCAGATATATATATCATAGAGACTATGACTCGAAATGACAAAAGGAAAAATGATGAAGCTTCTAGTTCAGACTCAAATTTAATTCAATATAATTAATTTATTGAGTTAATTTTTTTTTGTATGTAGATGGTACTTTTACGCTAAAAATGTCACTTAAAGTGATCAGTTCAGTGTATCAAATGGAAGAAATGATTGTGCGAAGATTTCGTTAGTGATTATTTGTAATAAATGAAATTTTGTTCAAGGCAGCATTAAAACCTGCATTTTTATTACATCTAGTTAAATAATTTAAAACAAATCACCTAACAGATATGTTTCTTTCTCTATGGTTATTCATAGACAATTCTCATCTAATTCATAGACAATTTTCCTATGTTTACGTTATTTTATTTCCACCATAACTGATGGAATCTCCCTCGTGTATATAGTACAAGATGCCACAATTCAAATGGGTTTACTAAGCATAGAATATATTTCAGTCATATACATAAAAAAGTAAAATAGTTAACAAGCATACATAAAGTCGTAAAAATCGAAGAACATGGTTGGTTTTTTCATTATCTGATCATTACAAACTAATGAAAATATCCCTAAATCTGGCGTCTTCCTTTTTAACTTACATATACAGGGTGGTCATAAAAAAACTTATGTGGATGTCTAGCAGCCTTTCCGTTCAACCAATCAAGATGGCATTTCGATACAGTTATTGATCCGTATGCGCTCGAGAGTAAGATTTTTTAAAACAATATGGCCCTCACGGATACGGTTACAGTGAAGAAATTTCGAAATTTTTAAACAGCAACACCCACTTGTTTCATGGAAAGTTTATCAGCGTATTCAAAAACCACAAACAGCATTTTCATGCAACCACAAACATTTGCAAAAAAGAGCATTGTAACGAACCAATGACAGCCCATGAGAGGAAAAAATATTTTTATTGGAATTAGTGGAAGAGATTTTATGAAAGTTTTCAATGAATTAATGCAAATTGGGTGTCACTGACATATATATATATTCATCATACAATGTTTAAAAAAAAAATCCTCTAGACTAACATACAACGCAATCATTACAGACTAAATTTAGTTTTCTCCTTTACTATGATAAAATAAGTAATTACGGATTTAATTATGAGCACCATTAATGTTAATATAATTCTATGCTTTCAAAATAAATCTTTAACGGTCATAATTTTACACTAATTGTATCCCAACAAAATGTAAAAAAACACATGCGCCTCAGTGATGTCAATTAAAAGCATTGGAATGTTAATAATTCTTAACTAGTAAACAAACAAATTAATTTAAAGTATTTCTTTAATTTCACTATATAGAATGTTAATCACACAGAATTTTAACAACTAGCAATTATAGAAAATGTTCGGTGTACAATGTACAAATGGTTATCCTCTTAAATAACGTAAACAATGCTAGAACTTGTAATTTGTAAATGAGATAAATTATTTGCAGTTTTACTCCAATTATTTTATAATATCACAGTCCTTCCTAACTAGAATGCATATTTATATAATTAAAAGAAACATTCGTTAACACAGCTAAAATTTGCAAAACAATTAAAGTTAGTTTTTTTTTTACATGTAAATGCATATTTCTAAAATCAAATATTTTGTAGTATCTATTTCATCATAAAATTTGTTCTTAATGTGTATATTGAGAGGTATCATGCCAAAACTCAGAAAAAGAATATGTATTGCGTTTTGCTAAGTACTTAAAGTAAAATAAACAAAAAATAGTGATTTAGCCTTGAAACCTTGCTGCTGATTACCAATCTAATGATAATTAATGTTATTAAAGACTGTGTGTTCCTGTTCATTTACTACAAAATAAGATTATGTTAACGAACATTATTTTTTTTCTTGTAGGACTATTATTGAAACTATTTTAGCTGCAAACGACGAAGGTTGTTAGATAGAAGATGAAACGATGACAGAGGACTAGTTAGGGAAACTTCCCTGTTAACATCTATTATACTATCAGTGCTTCAAAGTTCACAGACAAGTTATAGGATCTTTGATAAAAGCTGATTTATTTTTTTTCAAACATTTCTATGCGTACTTTTAACTATGAGTTTTCAGTGAGACTAGTTCGTGTTTCCTAAAAGAGGGATGTGACTGTTGATGTTATCCAGATAAAATGTACTTACAATTTAACTTTATTATAGAACGCCGTTGATTGTAAATACTTCCTAAATCGGTATATCAAAGCTAGTATAGAATGCCTATAAAATATATAATTCCACTTAGACCTATAAAATATAAAATATAATTCCACTTAGACTGGCTACATTTTAATCTGTGTAAATAATATAAGCAATAAATCAATCATTTTAATCAGAGTTACTAACAATAGTTACTCCCTGAACATTCAAACTTTGTACTGCATTTCATTAGTGACAGGCACGATATGCCTACGCAAATTAAAAAAGAAAATTTATACGATATAAATCTTATAAGCGATTATGAAAATTTTTTCGAGATGTGATTACTTTTTAAAATATCGACTTTAAATCATCGAAAACATAATCAAAATAAAGCTGCATCAAATCACATATTTCTGAAATTGATATATTGGGTTGGCAACAAAGTAATTGCGGATTTCACTCATAGATGGCTTCAGTTGAATTTTTAGGTTTGAAGACGATTTACAAATGTAAAACACATTTTGTTATTTGATAGTTGGCAATTCAGCTGTCAATCAGTAAAAAAAGTTCATTGATCGGTTGCGTAGTTTTCGCTTGGCCTTCGTTGAAAAATGGAAAATCAAAAGGAACATTTTCGTCATATTTTGCTTTTTTATTTCCGCAAAGGGAAAAACGCATCGCAAGCTCATAAAAAGTTATGTGCTGTTTATGGTTACGAAGCCTTAAAAGAACGACAGTGTCAAAATTGGTTTGCCAAATTTCGTTCTGGTGATTTTTCATTCAAAGATGAAAAACGCTCTGGTCGTCCAGTTGAAGTTGATGACGCCCTAATCAAAGCAATAATCGATTCGGATCGTCACAGTACAACACGTGAGATTGCAGAGAAGCTTCCTGTATCACATACATGCATTGAAAATCACTTAAAACAACTTGGCTGTTCAAAAACTCGATACATGGGTTCCTCACGAACTGAAAGAAACGCATTTAACGCAACGCATTAACAGTTGCGATTTGCTAAAGAAACGTAATGAAAATGATCCATTTTTAAAACGATTGATAACTGCCGATGAAAAATGGGTTGTTTACAAGCGGAAAAGATCGTGGAGCAGGCCAGGTGAACCAACTCAAACAACGTCAAAAGCTGATATTCATCAAAAGAAGGTTTTGTTATCAGTTTGGTGGGATTACAAAGGAATTGTCTACTTTGAACTCTTACCACCCAACCGAACGATCAATTCTGATGTCTACATTGAACAACTAACGAAATTAAACAATACAGTTGAAGAAAAGCGGCCCGAATTGAAAAATCGAAAAGGTGTTGTATTCCATCATGACAATACAAGGCCACACACATCTTTGGTCACTCGGCAAAAATTATTGGAGCTTGGTTGGGATGTTTTGCCACATCCACCATATAGTCCTTACCTTGCACCATCTGATTACTTTTTGTTTCGATCCTTACAAAACTCCTTGAATGGTAAAAGTTTCAATAATTATGATGATGTCAAATCATACCTGATTCAGTTTTTTGCTAATAAAAACCAGAAGTTTTATGAACGTGGGATTATGATGCTGCCTGAAAGATGGCAAAAGGTCATTGATCAAAATGGGCAATACATTACAGAATAAAGTTATTTAGTTCCATGAAAAAATGGTGTTTGATTTTCTAAAAAAAATTCGCAATTACTTAGTTGCCAACCCAATATTTTACTTTCCGCTTTATCAGCAGCTTTCACTTGAAATTTCGACGATAGATAACTATTAAATTATTTATGAATAATTTAATTGCTTAAACCTAATCTGCTTAAACCTAAGCTTAAACCTAAGCTTGATAAATTCGTTTACAAAATTAAATAAATAAGAAACTTTGCGAAAAAAAATCTTTTTTTATGAAATAAAAGAACTAGAAGCTGATATTATTTAAATAAGGCACTAAAACAGCATTTATAATTATCCTTAAATCTAGGTACATGAAATATTGCAGATGATTCTTAACAACAAATCAAACCAAGTCAAAGGATAAAGAAAATCCTTTATTTCATGCTTGCACGCATTCTCTTGGACTTTCTTGCAGGATGAGTGCTGTAAAAGCTCAGATAAGGATATGAAAGTAACATATTTCCTTTTATGTTTAGACACTAATTATTTCGATTTTTCATGAGATTAGCAGAGATGGAACGCTGACGTAGGTATAGAGATAACTCAAAAGTTTTTATAACAAAAACGGTAAAAACAGAGACAAGTGTGAAATATGGTAAACATTGTAGAAATTTAATCTTTGAAGTTGTTTCAATTTAGACACGGGTGCCCTAGTGGTCGGAAATAATTTCAGGAGACTAGCCTCTCTGCGACAGGTCTTCCTTATGCGTGACAGCAAGCAGGTTCCGAAAAAGCGCTAAACTAATTCAGTCCATTACAATGCTGCAAAAACTTGAATTTAATACTTTTTATTGAATATTGAAAACCCGGTTTTTCTTATTGAAATACATTACGCTAGTTCAAAGCTGTCTATCAGACAAGGGACGCGTCGCAGAGAGGCTAGGTTCGTCGGAATGCTCTGTGGTGGCTGAGATTAGGCATAAGACCTCAAAGGATTAATCAGTTCGTTTTATATTTGTACGAAAATTTAAAACTCACCCCGTGTAAAGCATAAGTATAAATGAAGAATTAAAAAAAAACTATATTCAAGTGTATTGGTAATATTATATCACAATCAACTAAGATATAAAACATTGCGATGCTATTTTGTAAAAAGAAAACCTTTTTAAGACAAATATAACAAAGAAAATAATTCAGAATATGCTTTTACTTAACCTTAGTGATTACCCATATTCGTACATAACAATGAGTGTTTTCCTAGAATAAAGTAGTACATATTTTCTAGACCAGATTTGTGCATCGGGCACAATCCACAACAGTCATTACTTTCTGAAAACAATTACTTAAAGTGTAATGTTCAAAACCTATTCTGTGAAATTGGTGTCGTTATTATGCTCGTGTCATTTTCTGTTAAACTGAATTGTTATTTTAACACCATTAAGAATCCACATTACAAATAAATGCGTGAATATATTTTTTATCTGATAGGAAAATTTGAAAATGTCAGTTTAACAAAACGCTAAAAGCAAGTCATTATTTCGCTTGCAATTCAAGGAATTTGAAAAGTCATTTTCATTTGTTAAGGATGTTTTGATTTCTTTTTCTAATGCAGGAAAAGTTTTAGATTTGAAATATTGTCATTTTTAAAGATTAGCATATATGCAGGAATTACTTATTATAAGAGTATTAAATGTTATGACATTTTATTCTTAAAATAAACAGTAAGAATTATTAAAGGTTATGATGAAATCTATCGATTATTGTTTAAGATTTTTATATTCTATTAAGTTACCTTTTATGAGTAAACCCCAAACAACATCATGTGAAATTAAGCTACATTTAAATGGAAATTTTACGTATGATTGCAAAACTCTTGCTGTAAGACAAAATGAAATGCATTTTTCATACTAAAAATTGTTTCGTAAAACTATTTTTTGCAAAAGTCCTCTAAACTCTAAACAAAGTATAAATGATTATAAGAAATATATCGATAAGTATAGAAAACATATCGCTGCTTTTTATTTCGTTTTTCCATCGCAGCTTTTGAGAACAAAATTTCTTTCTCAAAAATATCATCTGATTTATGAACCATGATATTAAAAAATAATATTTATTGCATGCAATACCTGAAATAGAGGGAATAATATAAAAATTAATATGACTTTCAGGAAAAGATACTAGTACAAATAATTTAAAAATTTTGTCATATCAGATTTCACCTTGCTTGAACATGCACTTCAATTATAAATGGTGAGTGTTTCACTCTTTTCTAATTCACACAGTAATTTATTACAAAAGAAAATTATTGTTATCGAAACTACTAGAATCTTTCACCTGGCATGTACATTTCACCAGTAAGGTCTTTTTTTACAGTAACCTAATTAAAGCGTGGTGGGATAAGTTAGCCAATGGGACAAGTAGCCCACTTAAATTTCTCCAAATCTTCCATTGGTTTGAAGCAAAGATTTTATATATCTAACCTACAAAACTTAAGGAACATGATGACGTCCTTAATTTATGTTTTATGAAAGTTATAAGCGATTTTGTGAAAATTCCATTTCTTGTATTTCTACGTCTTCTACTAAAATATTTTTTTACTGAAAATCAAATGAAGCACAATAGGGCAAACCACTGATTTACAGTTTTTTGTAATAAGGACATTTTTAAAATTTAATTTTTCTTTTTTTTCTTTTTATCTCTTTTGGGGTAAACATCCCGTACGGTACGTCCCGTACGGTACGTACAGTAAGATTCACGGTTATTTGTAATAGAGTAATGGTGGCTAGTATTGCTGATTTTTATTTTTTACTAGCTGAAGTACCCGTTCTTCGCACGGGAATGAATGGACTTTTTGATATTAATATTTGTTGTGATTACTATTTATTGTAATAAAGAGATATAGCAAAATGGATATCGCGTTATATTGTGTTCAATAATCATGCATACTGAATTTCAAGGCAATCGTTTTTACGGTGCAGAAGGCGATGCGGCGTAGCACAATCTAGTGGCGAGTTTTAGCAAAACGGATACGGCAAAAATATTCTTCGCATTCAGATATCGATGTATACGAATTTTCATGACGATCGGCTGAATAGTCTTGAAGTTCATGTGTTGACGCGACATCTAGTGTCAAGTTATAGGAAAATGGATCGTGCCAAACTCTTCCCCGTGTTCAAATATCTATGTATACCTATTTTCATAGCGATTATTCGCACAGTCAAGAAGTGATACACTGCAGGGCCATCTAGTGGTTAATTAAAGTAATGATTTGCTACAGCGCCGTCATGTGGCGAGTTATAGCAAAATGTATAACGCCAAAATATTCTCATTGTTCAAATAGCTATGTATACTGATTTTCATAGCCACCGTTTGAATGGTCAAAAATTTGGCCTGCTGCAGCGTCATCTAGTGGCGAGTTAAAATAATAATGCATTGCAGTGCCATCTAGTGGTGAGTAACATCAAAAGTAACGCAGTTAGAATATATTCTTCGTTCTCAAATGTGTAAGTATAAAAAATTTTATGCCGATCAGTCGAACGGTATAGAAGTTGATGCGTTGCAGCTCTATTTAGCGGTAAGTTACAGCAAATGGATAGTGAAAAATATTCTCCGTGTTCTAATATTCGCATGTACCAAATTTCATCGAAATTTGTTGGACCATATTCGCATAGCAAACGGCTAAACGGAATAGAATTCGACGTTCTGCTGCGCCACCTAGTGAAAAGTTAGAGGAAAACGGATAGCATAAAAACCTTCTCCATGATAAAAGACTTAGGTGAACCAAATTTCATGGTGATCGGTGAAACGGTGCTGGAGTTTTTCAACCTCCTACACACATACCAACATTCATTTTTATCTATAACCAGTCTTATTATACGTATATACCAGTCTCAAGTAAAATCCAGTTTCAAATCTAAGCCTCGCCAAAGTGCCAGCATACGCCATTTTGCAAGAGTTTTTTCAGGGAATCATTCGAAGCATTGACTTAGCAGCAATCAAAATGGGAAATGGTTCGACCGCCAGGCATTTATTTGAAAAGTGGAATCCCTTAATACAGCCGCATTTTTTAAATTATCAACTATAACATGTTTTATTCATCGTTACCTCGATGTACTAAATGCGGAGATTTCAATTTTCTGAAATTTGGCGGATTTCCCACAAGTTAAATCAATGTACTCAATTGGCGAGAATTCTGAAGCTACATCGCTTGAAATGTCCTAATAACTGCATTATTTCTGCACGGATAGTTAAAATTTAATGCTGTATTCTAAGAAAACCTATACACTTGTTTTCAAAAATGCTATTCCCTTAAGCTCTCAGTAAATTGAGCCAAAAAGCCTAAAACTGTGCAAACCGCTAGAACTCACACTCTAAAAATCGGCCTATCAGCCATTTTATTTTTCGCCAAACTAAAAAAAATTACATATTAGTCTCGGATATCTTCGATCCTCATTGTTTTGCGTATAAAACATTTCATTCCTGCTCTCATTTCTTATGCGCACACGATATTATAATTAAAAAAATAACCTAAAAAAATAAACTAAAAAAATCATTATTATTCTTTTATTTTTACTTTAAGAATTTAAAACATTTTATTCGGCAAAATCGCCACACATGGCAACCAAGATGCTTATTTCACACACTTTTTTCACTACAGGGGTTAATATTACGTAAAGCTTTCTGCGTGGAGAACATAAAAAATCTCTTAAATTCCGTGAACGGAAATTAAGGGAACCCTTCAGGAGGAAAACGTTTTTAAGTGGAGTTTCAAAGTTTTAAAGTGGACTATCATTTATTCTATATTATTTTACATATCTGTGTAAAATTTCAGGCTGACAGATCCATTTTTGTGGAATTGTATACTACCCAAATCAACAAATTGACAAACATAATTTCATTTTTATTTATAAGATAACCTACGCTTGTTTTTAAAAATACCCTCTCATAAAATTGCGCCAAGCGCTAGAATCATAGAAAATCTGACACACTTTCAGATTTTTAAATACGCACTAAAGTGCTATATATAAAAAGAGTTATAATCCATGGGTCTTCCCTATTTTCGTTCCTTCTTTCATTAAGTTGGAAAGTGTATCATTATTCATGAGTGTGATTAAACAAAATTAAAATTGATATTTCTAACATCCTTTTTTCTGGATGTAATACATTAGATGCAGAAAAGCTGCTCTGAAAAATGCACAATTCCAACTGAATGAAAATTTCAAAAACTTATACGCAGGTGTATTCATAACCCAAATAGCAGACGATTAAATTACGATAAATAGCGCCAAGCGTTAGAATCCTCCTCAAAATCGCGAGAATGCTGAAGATAGATCGCTTGAAATCCCTTAATAACTGCATTATTTTCGCACGGATCATTAAAATTTAACGCTGTATTCTAATAAAACCTTTGTACTTGTTTTCAAAAATCCGTTTCCTTAAGCTCTCAGTAAATTCGCCAAGCCGGAAACTGTGCAAACCGCTAGAACTCACTTTCTCGGCATTTGAGCCATTTTATTTTTTCGCCAAACTAAAAAATTTTAACATATTAGCCTCGGAAATCTTCAATTCTTATTGTTTTGCGTATAAAACATTTCATTCCTGCTCCGATTTCCCATGCACACGATATTATAATTAAAAAAAATATAACCTTACGAATATAAACTAACAAAAAAAATCATTATTATTCTTTTATTTTTACTTTGAGAATTTAAAACATCTTATTCGGCAAAATCGCCACACATGGCAACCACGATCCTTATTTCACACTTTTTTCACTACAGGGGTTACAATTACGTAAAGCTTTTTGCGTGAAGAACATAAAAAATCTCTTAAATTCCGGGAACGGGTGGACTTTCAAAATTTTAAAGTGGACTATGATGTATTCTATATTATTTTACATATCTATGCAAAATTTCAGGCTGATAGGTCCATTTTTGTGGATTTGTATACAACTCAAATCCACAAACAAACAAATAAACAAACAAACAAACAAACAAACAAACAAACAAACAAACAGAATTTCATTTTTATTTATAAGATAAAATTTCGATTAAATATTGAAAGACTTAAAAATGCTACCTAAAATATTAATTATTTAACACTGATCACATTCTAGTTATGAAAGTTGAATAATGAATAATTTTAAATGGCTACTATCATATCCTAAGCCAATTTAAATTGTTAGTTCACTTTTATTAGCCTTATTAGTTTCATACAAGTTATTTTTCATGATCTAATATAGTACAATGTAAAATACTACAAAATTGCAGGGAAGATCAGGCGCATTTTCAAACATTTTTTTTAATTTAATTCTTGTATTTTTTATTTTTATCTCTTTTGTGGTAAACATAATATTATCATATTTCCTATTCTTTTACATACACAGGTAGTGTGATTTGTTTTCAAGAAAGTAAATATAGTTTTTGACAGCAATTGATAAATCTTCTCATATGAAGTTGGAAAATGCGTCCCGTATGCTGCGCAAGTTTTCAAATATTCTTTAAATAGTAAAACAAGTGTAATAATTTTTTCTCATTACTCAATAAGTATTTTTTGTGAACTAAAAGGCATATTAATAGTTGGTAAGATAACATAAGATTAGCAGAGAAAGCATTACATAAATTTATTTTATTCAAAAACAAACGCCACTGGATAATTTTACAAAAACTGCCACTTAACTATTTTACAAAAAGAGAATTTTTTTAAACAAAACCCGTCGTTGTCTGAATTACTGTGAACGCAAACAAAAAATGTAACGTCACGTTTGATGCTTTCGTCGTTTAAGCTGTTAGAAAACTTATCCCGTTGCTACATTGGAAGTCTGACGCTGCGTCGAAAAGTATCGGTGCGTGTTAGTTGTAAAAAAAAAAAACGGATAATTACTTGAAGAAAGAAACTCTTTTTAGTACAGGACATTTCAAAGCAGTAAGTTTAATACTACTAGTTATATTTTTTTTCTTTAAAGACCTGGAATTTTACACACAGTTGAAAAAATTAAAAGAACATCTCTTCCGTCGATGTCGAAGGAGGTGCTGAACTAAAACTTTTGCAGATGATGAGTGTTGTGTTGCTACCTCAGCCAGTTTGCACGCTGGCTTCATATAATGACCCATCCAAACAAGTTCTGCATCAGCAATAGTGCAAACGAATGCAAAAAATATAGTAAAATATTAAATTATCAAAATAAATAATGGTAGCTAGTGCACTGCACTGGTAAAATAAAGAGCTGCTTATCGTAATTCGCTATTATCAAGTTATGGACCATCCCAGCTTAGTTAAAGAACAAGGACAAAAGTTATTTCTGGATATGTTTTGAAAAGTTGTTTTCAATTTCTTAATCTCAACGTTTACGGCACTGCATGTCTCAAAAAGCCCAAGGAAACAGTTTTGATTGTTGTGTGCATGAGCGATTTTATGTTGAATAGTTGTAGATTGAAAAAAGAAACATTGTAATTTTTAAAGTTCCCTCTTTTTGTGCAAAAACTAAAGGTGCATTTTTATTTATTTTTGGCACGGAGTGATCTAGTCTTAAGAATTTTTATCAATATCTTTAATTCCATGAAATGCACAAATTTAATAATATAATTATGTTCTTTAAATTTTCTATTGAAATAATAATATCATTTTTCAGCTCTTTCATTTGCAAGGTGAAAAAATATACTTTTTATCCATAAACTAAAATAAACATTTCTCTTTATTCTAAGCAAAAAAAGAATTGCCTAATTATCCACAATTAGGGCTATTAATAATAAATCTAATAATTGTTTTTAATCGACATTTCAAGTGAAAACCGCATAAAATGAAAATAATAATAATAAAAGAATTAAAATACAGAAATGTATCATAAAAGATGGAATTTTGTTTTGATATTTTTGTGTTAAATTAAAATCAATATTTTAAAAAAGTAATCATGTCTGTAGAAAGCTCAAATACTCAGATATAAGATTTGCATCTTTTAAAGTATCAAGTATATCTTCTAAAGTATTTTTCATTCGTATTTTCATGTCATCAGCTACTACTGAAATGCAGTAAAATTGTAATTTTCCTAGAGCGATTATTTTTGATTATACATTATTTATGCGTATTAAAACGCAGTCAGTCTGTATAAATATAATTATTCTAGATAGCTTTGAGACAGCTGCTGATGAAGCAGCTTTAATCGCTCAGTGACGTTTTAAAATAAACATGAAAAATTTTACACTGGGTAACATCAACAGGCACATTTCTAGTATATGTTTAGGAAACACTGAAAGTCTAAACTATAAATCCATACCTGGATGTAAAAAAAGAAAAGTTTGAACAAAAAGTAATCAGTTTTTTTGTGGAGATCCCATTTCCTTTCTGTGAATTTAGAGGAACAGATTGTTCAATGAATGTTATCAGGCAACTTTACTTGATTAGGGTTTGGTCATTATTTCACTTTCTATTTAACAATCTACCTCGTTAGCAGCTACGGCTTTGTCAATAACAGCCCCATTTCGTTGAAAAAGTTAGTTCGTTATCGTAATCTTATTTCGCAGTAGATGAACAGGAGCAGATATTCTTTAATGAATCTTGTCATCAGATCTGCAATTAGCAGAAAGGTTTAAAGTCTAAATCGCCATTTTTGGTGTATATTATTTTAAATACTTTTTGACCTGCGTTGTTTAAAATCTTCTATGTGTATTTTTTGTATAGCGACACAAAAGAAACGATAATCATCTATCGAACGTGAATACACATATTAACGTTCAAATTTTCATTAGTTATGGTAGATAACTTGGTTTGAAAAGTGGACATTTAAATGAAAAAAAAAAAAAAAACATAATAAAGTGTAACTTTGTTTTACATTTGTCAGTTTGTAAAAATATGGTTGCCTTAATTAGATAAATGTATATTACCGATGAAAAGAAACTTTCCATTATCATATTTATTGGAGTAGAACTGGAAATAGTTTAGATTATTTACAAAATGCACACACTAATTTTCTTTCTATTGTTTAAAAATATCTTCTTGATCTAAACCGTGTAGCTTATATAATTTTAAATTTAAGTATTCTGTGCGATGTTACATTAAAAAAACATTAAAATTGTCTTTTACTAAACTTATTTGTTTACTATTAATTTATGAACTCATAACAGTTCTTTGTTTTTAACATCATTAAAGCCTGTTGTTTCGTTATATATTTTATCTAGGTACTGTTTATGAAAAATTATGCCAATTACAGCAGCATATTTAAGGTATAAAACCACATTTCCTTTAACGATGTTCATAATTATATACGTAATGACCCTTACTTTTCTTAGTAAATGAGAAGCTTAAATCGTGTCTTTTAATCATTGCTCTGTATGCTGCAGTAGAGAAAGATTATAGATTATTTTTTGTTAAAAAACCCAGTAATATACACAGTGCGCTCAAAATACAGACCTAGGCTTTTATTTCTTAAATATTGATCTAGATATATAGGGTGAATCTAAACTCTTGGACAAAACTTTAAGAGGTGGTAGGGCATATAATAAGGAATCAGAATCCCATAGCAATATGGGGTCGGCAACATCATCTTCATGTAGCTGTTAATAATCACTTTGGAAAAAGTGCTGGAACAACAGAGCACTTTCCGACCATTGTTCGTCAGAAACTAATGTATTTTTCTCCGAAAACAGAAGACTAAAACTCATAGTTTCAAAATTCTATTTTATTTCATGGATGGAATGTTTGGAGACGAGTCTATTACAGTGAAACCTGTTTTTAAAGGCCACCACTGGGACCAAGAAAACGAGGTCTTTAAGGAGGGTCGGTCTTTGAATTCAGGTAATACGATACATTTTGACAAAATTTTAAGCGTACTTAATTTTATCAATAGAACTGGGATTTGTTTGATAATTACTTTATTATCACTGAAACGGTTTTTATATAGATATAATATAATAAAAAGCATGTATGTACTCACTTTTTTATAATACGTAGAGAAAGTCAGCGAGATTTATATATATTTTAATAAATGAAATTAGAATATGTTCAAATTTTAAAAAAATTGAAAAATATAAAATTTTGTGTTAAATTTTCCGTGCTTGGTTCTCGCCAGTATCGGCATCGCTCATTGGTCGGAACAATGACGTCATTCTCGGTAGTATTTTCCTACGGTGCGCAGATTTTGTGATGGAATTAGTTTTCGAAGAAATGTTTTAAAAGAAGAAATTGTGCTGAACGATTCACTGTAATGCATAAAATTCTATTTTCATCAAATGCATAAAATGCATAAAATTCTATTTTCAATAAATATCCTCCAAGAAGCAGTAACACAAGTAACTGCGTGCATGCCGCTATTGCGTTGCGTTGTAGTTGAGTTGTAACACAGCTTCTTGTCACTAAATAATCCACTGTCTCCATGGATTATTTAGTGACTGGAAGCTGTGTTACAACTCAACTAAACACGTGTCAACTTTCGTTTTCATCATACCGCGTGATTGCTGATCATCCGAATAACGAACTTAGTCAAATAGGGGAAAATTAAGAATTTTTTTAAAGAATTCGCGGTCGTTAAAATAGGATTTTAGATAAATTTGTTTCTTATACATAGTGGTCGTTGGTCGCGTCAGGCAAGTGGTCGTTCAATAAGGAAAATAAACCATTATTTATAATTATATGGTACTCGGGACCGCTAAAACATTGTCGACAAGAGCAGGTGGTCGTTAAATACGGGGGTCGTTCAACACAGGTTTTACTGTATTTATAAAACTTGGTTAATAAATTAGACGAACACTTCAATAACTTTTCACAAAGTGATTATTACCGGGTAAGTGAAAACTGAGTTTTTCACCCCGCATTGCTATGTTATTCTGATTCCTTATTATGTGCTCTATCACCACTTAAAGTTTTGTCCAAGAGTTTAGATTCACCCTGTATATAGATAATAAACTACAAACTTTCTCCAGGTGCTTTGGAAATATGAAAATCAAAAACTCACTGTATCGCTGTCTTCAGTTAAGACTTACAATTACAATACCAAAAATTACAATTTACAAAATTTTCCAGTATTTTAAGAGCCACTAAAAATTTGCGGTTCAATATTATAGTATCTGCTTATATATATTTGATTTTTGATTTAAAATAAACGACTTTAAATACGGAATAATATTTATTCATATAAAAACACAAATATAAATAGTTATATCAATGGGAACAATGGCTTTGCATGCCTTTCGAAAGTTTGATTAAATCTGGCTTATGCCTTGCTGTTTTAAGTTTGAAGCCCGACTGTAGATTTTTATTTGTCAGTTGACTTCTAATTTTACTTTTTATATTATGTTCATGCAAGAGAACGCTTGCTCGCACGAATATGTCACGTCCACATGTCCATATGCCAACGTCTACACCTCACTGTAGCACTCTGGAAGACTATTCCATGCGCCGAATATGAGGGTCTCAACTCGCGGAGTTTCTTTTAGAGCTGTCCACTTGTGCTGCGCGATGTGCATGCATTTTTAGACCTCCAGCTCTTCCAGATTGCTCTTGCGTTCAGTGAACTTGCCACTCCACAAGTCTTTGATTTTCAAATCTAGCAATTGCATTTGAAGCGATCCAGCATCAATTCCAAATGGCTTAATGTTGATCTCATTTGTATTTGCGTTGAGATGATTTACTATTAACGTGAGAGTATTCCTTATTTTGCATTGATCTTATCTCCCAGCGAATCCATCCTTCCTGTTTTTAAAGTTATGGTGAAGTAATTCGGGTCAATATTTGCATTGGTCTCATCGCGATATTGCTTCAGATTTTTAAAATGAAGTAATTTACCGATCTTCATGTCTTCAACAAAAAGAAGTAATTTTTGTTTCGAAACAAACAACTCCTTCAAGCAAAGTGTAGGCTGGGTTGCCCTTTCCTTGCAGTTTCAGATTTAGTTCATCTAATTTCATACCATGAAGTTGAATTTTCGCAGCCATTTGTCTTCTTCCAATTCGGGATGGTAAATGCTTTTTTCATAGAGGAATGCTTTTGTTTCACTTAAGCACAAAGCAAAACGTTGCAATACGTTACCTCTGGAAGCCATCGAACTTTCCTCTGGAAAGCCATCGCACTTTGTTGTGCAGAAGCTGGTCAGAGAACTGGCTATCTATTTATTCAAGGAAATCTTTAAATTGGCGATGTAGTGGGGTCTTGACAAGATGCTTTTAATAATCTTACTTACCAAGCTCATGACCTCAACTATTTTGGCCGGAAATATTTGAATACAAAGCGTTTCTTGATGAATTATGCAGTGAAACGTTATAATTTCGTGATTTACTTTTTTCTGAGGAATTGATGTTAGCCCTCTATGTATTCCTGTCATACTTCTGGCTCCATCAGTTGCTATAGAAACGATTTTATTTATATTGATTCCATTGTCTTCCAGGAATTTTTGCACCGTATTTGCTATATCTTCTCCACGAATTTGCCCTGAGAGCGGTAGCAATGCTAGAAGATCTTCTTTTGGACCTTGGGACGACATGAAAACGGGTAACTTGTGCCGTGTCTTACGTCGCAAGACTCATCTATAGCAAGTGATAAGGCATAAGCAGTTGAATGTCTTCTACTTGTGTTACATTTGAAGACATTTCAGCAGTTCTGTCTTTTTTGTTTTAGCAGATAATGACAAATCTTTGATTTTTTCATGATTTCTGCTTTGTTCGGCAGTTCGAGTGCATCGAGTGCAAACAGTTCTGCAGGTGCACGACTTCAGAACAATCGAGATGACAGTCCCTGGCTAAGGTTCTCAATCAACCAACCTCACAAATCAAATCAAATCAGATGCACGTATGAAACAATCTTTGACGTACTCACCATTTGTGAAAGGTTTTCCTCTTTTTGCAATATGATACTGCAAATCTTGCCAGAGCTTGCCAGATTTACATTATTGGAATATTGCGCCAAGTTACTTAGCATGGAACTTGACGGTTGTATTTTTTGGATCTCTTCAACAGCTTCTATTCGTGCGTCACCGGTTGGATATTTACCAGCAAACTGGGTATGTTTTGTAGTGAAGTGTCTCTCCAAATTTGACTTTTATTGTGTGCGAGTTTTTCGTGGCAAATGAGACAAGTCGGAAGAAAATCTGTGTTGCATATATATGCAAACGACTCCGTCCAATCCTGACTGAAAGCTCGGTTTTCTTCTTCAGTGCTTCTCTCTTTTTTACCGGATGTCATGCTGGCGTCGGAGCTGAAAAAATTTTTTTTTTTTTAAATTTTACTTAGCTATCTAAAACGGCAAATAATGTATTTACCATTATTACTTCGTTAACATTATCCTCATATTGTGATCCAATTATGTTACTGATTTTATTCGCGTACGTACCTTTGAGAAGATAATTCGCTTTTAAATGGTATTCGTCTTGAAACAACAAGCGTACACACGTAAAAACCGCAAGCCATTAAATTAACACACATGCAACGCAACATCGACCGCGCTTTCCGAGGATGGCTGACTGGCATTTGGCTGAGACAGAAATGGAATGCAACTGGACGAACGATAAACATGGTCACGGAGTTTCATACAAAACAATAGTTCATATTTATCTCATTATGGTCATGTTAAGCGGCGATTTGTAATTAAAGATTATGAAAATAGAAGCTATTGTGAAATTAGGAACTTAAAAATATATTTTCTTTTTTTTTAAGGGTTTTGATAATAAATTATTAATTTTTTCGTATGGAACTGGAGAGCGGCAACTTTATATAGGTTGACTTTTGAAAGTTTTTATAGAACATTATTTATGTTGGAGCAGCCATATGAGTGGGTGGATGTTAGTTTATAAAGTATTAGTTTAGATCGGGAAAGAAATCTTAGTTTGAAAACAAGCATTATTCCCTTGGAAAGGAATATTATGGGAATTAATGCAGTTTAAAGGTCTTTATAAACATCTCTTTACAAACGTTTAGGAATGATAGTAATGTCCAAAAAAGACTGACAATCTCATAGCAATGTAAAGTAATAACGTTGTTTTCATCATATCCAGTTAATATCACTTTAATACAAACAAAGTTTCAATTAAAATGTCTTCACTGGACCTGAGTAACTGTAACTTCTTCTCCAACAGCTGAATCCTTCAGAACGAAATACGATTTTTACTATCAATTATATATTGGCAATCTTTAATAGAAACTATTTCCTTTAAAAATATGGCGAGAATGTTTACTAACACTTCAACATTACTCTTAAAGCAATTTTTATCCTAGAGGTAGCATTAATGTCCTCGGCATTTTTGTTGGGAAATATAAAACTATGAAACTTTCGAACTCTTTCCCTGACCCAGTTACTCCTGCACGCGTCGATGTCCGCACATGTAGATGTATGGATCTGCATGTGATAATTACCCAAACGAGGGCCCCTTACTTAACACGTGCTATGGGGCCCCTGGCAACCGTGGGGGCAAGAACGCATGCATGCTGTACTTTCAAGTCACTCTCTTCCATGCGCTGCTGCTAAGCGGTCGACATCCCGACCAGCCAAAATTCAATCTTTGTAAACATGATATTCCTCTTAAAATGTATATTGTATAACCTAGACGGAAAATAAATATATTGTACTCATTCAAGAGCACGAAACTAAAATATATACAATTAATAATGTCGTGTATTCCAGTTTTCGTTCCAGCTAATTTAGCGGGATGACGGAGGAGTTAAACGGACTTACGCCTTTGAAGGAGGTAAGTGATACCTCTTTTACCTCCTCGCTTATTTAATAGATTATGAGACTGAATAGTCTCAGTGCCTTGAAAGAATATTAAAATTTCTGAGGACATTGTGAAACAAAAAAAATTAATATGGCTTCATTTAAAGAAAGCCAAGTGGTTGAGAAATTAAACCAACATAATTATTCAAACTGGAAATTCAAATTGGAGATGCTGTTGATAAAAGAAGATCTTAATGATCTCTTAACAGATGATCCGCCAACGCCAATAACCGATACATGGCGAAAGAAAGATAACAAGGCTAGAGCCTTAATCAATTTATTCATTGAAGATTCCCAAATAGTACATGTGAAAAATCTCACAACCGCAAAGGCTACATGGGAAGCTCTGAGGACCATACACGAAAGGTGTAACCTCTCTAGCAAGCTGTATCTATTGAGAAAATTATATAGCACAAAACTTGACGAGAGAGGAAATATGCTAGAGCATACGACTAAAATACTCGAACTGGTTGAGAGGTTAAAGGCCATAGGGGAAAAGATCAGTGACTCTCACATATCGGCGTTGTTTTTATGTTCCCTGCCGGAGAGCTATGACACGCTGATAACGGCACTAGAAGCGAGACCTGAAGAGGAATTAAATCCGGAGTTTATTAGAAGCAAGCTAATAGATGAATAAAACAGACGTATTGAGAATAGCCGACCGCCTGAAAATTTTACTAAAGCATTTCAAACAAACAAAAAACACAACAACAATTATAGACGAGAAACTAAATATTGTTCACACTGTAAAATGAAAAATCACACAAAATTAGAATGCTGGCACCTTAAGAAATTACAGAACAATAACACAAGATACAAAAATCAAAATTTCACATCCAAACAAGCTAATTCATCACTATGCTTTGAATCAAACGATAGACACAGATTTGAGGAAGAGTCGAACCGAAATTATACAGATAGAGCTAGTGACACCGCATCTAAATTTAAAAATTTAGCACTATTAGCTGGAAGTCCAGGTAAAAAGTGGATAATAGACTCTGGCAGTTCATCACACATTTCAAATAATAAAAATTTATTCACTAGAATAAATGACACCAATATAAGCGATGTTGTAATTGCTAACGGAAAATCGTTGACCTCCTACGGGTCAGGAGACATAGAATTCAAGGCAAAAACATCGGGAGGAGAGATTAATAAAATTACACTGCGTAATGTTCTATTTGTACCCGAAATCGAAGCAAATTTACTGTCTGTAAAAAGGGCAACTGAGAACGGTTGTACGGTGGTATTTGACAAAAACAAGTGTGAAATTATACATGGGGATAAAACTTATATTGAAGGTTATGTAAATAATAATTTGTATGAGTGTAATATAAACAATGCCGCATACCACACCGCAAACTTAGTTAACGTATGTGAAAATAAAAATTGTATATATAAATGGCATAAAAGATTGGGTCATAGAAATGTCAATCATATAAAAGAATTAGTGAATAAAGATTTGGCTATAGGGATTGAAATAGATGAATGTAAACATGATAATGTATGTGAAACCTGTATTATGTCGAAACTTTCTGATAGTCCATATCCAAAAATTGCGAGTTTCAGAGCCACAAAGGCGATAGAATTGGTACACACTGACCTCTGTGGACCAATGCAAACCCCAACAATTGGTGGGAAATACTATTTTTTGACCTTCATAGATGACTTTAGCCGGTTTACTGTAATATATCTATTAAAAAATAAACATGAAGTTTTCTCTAAATTTAAGGAGTATGTGGCAATGACCGCAAATAAGTTTGGAAGAAAAGTGCAGGCAATCCGTTCCGATAACGGAGGGGAGTACATAGGGAAAGAATTTGATGAATATATGAAGAGAGAGGGAATAGATCACCAACTGACAGTTCCGTACTCTGCACCTCAGAACGGGGTTGCGGAACGCAAAAATCGCACCTTGATGGAGATGTGTCGGTGTCTCCTTAAGGAGGGTGATTTACCTAACTCCTTTTGGGGGGAAGCCATTAACACTGCGACGTATTTGCAAAATAGGCTCCCTACACAATCCTGTGATTCCACTCCCTATGAGAAATGGACTGGTCGTAAACCAGATCTATCAAATATTAAAACGTTCGGTTGTCGCGCATTTGCATATATTCAAAAATTACATAGAGGAAAACTTGACAACACCGCTACAGAAGGGATATTCGTAGGTTATGATAATAGGAGTAAGGGATATAGAATTTGTACCAACGGTAGAAATGTAATTATAAGTAGAACAGTCAAATTCCTAGAAGACAGAAATCAGGAAATAATTAAAAATGATGAATCACATAACGGGGAAGGAAAATCAAACAGCGGTAATCCTCAACCTATACAGCAATTGATCGGTGTTGAATTAGATAGCGCCGGCGACAATGTACAAAATCCAAATAATATTCCTGCTAACTCAAATGGTACACAAAATTATCCTCGCAGATCAGAGAGGAGTAATAAAGGCGTTCCTCCTGATAGATTTGCATATGTAATAAATAATACCAGGATAGTAGAACCTAAAAGTTGGGATGAAATTCAAAAAATGGAAAACCCCGTGGAGAAGGAAAAATGGGTAAACGCAACACTAGACGAAATAAATTCACTTCATGATAATAACACATGGGATTTAGTTGTAGCCCCCCCTGGAACAAAAGTTATTGGATGCAAATGGGCTTTTAAATTAAAATATAATAGTCAAGGCTCAGTAGAAAAATACAAAGCAAGGCTTGTTGCCAAAGGTTTCTCCCAAAAATACGGAGTAGACTATGACGAGACCTTTGCACCTGTTGCGTCTCATACAACGATAAGGAGTTTTTTTGGCAATGGCTGTATATAAAAATTTAAGTCTTAGACATATCGATATAAAAACTGCATTTTTACACGGAGAATTAGAGGAAGAAGTGTATATGCATCAGCCCGAAGGGCATGTAATCCCCGGAGAGGAACACAAAGTTTGTAAACTTAAAAAGGCAATATATGGGCTGAAACAAGCTGCTAGAGCTTGGAACTTAAAAATCCACCAATCTCTAACCAAATTCGGCTTTCAACAGAGCTCGGTTGACAAATGCATGTATAAACAAACAGTAAATAACAAAACGACATATGTTATTGTTTATGTAGATGATCTACTAATCGCAGGAGAAGATCAAAACATTGACAAACTCATAAATAAATTAAAGAGCGAATACCCTGTAACTGATTTAGGCGAAGCCAAATACTACTTAGGCATAAACATAAATCGACCAAATAAAAACACAATGACACTTGATCAAACTAACAAAATTCAAGAACTAATAACTAAATTCAGTTTAGAAAACTCAAAACCAACAGAAACACCCATGGAGCCAGGCTACATTAAAACACTAGATGACGAAAATCTCTTGCCAAACAACACTAAATACAGACAGGCTGTAGGTGCACTACTATATATTTCCACCATATCTAGACCAGATATAAGTGCCGCTGTGAACATCTTAAGCCGAAGAAATCAAAATCCCAGAGCGAAAGATTGGGAAGCCGTCAAAAGAACCATCAGATACCTCAAGACAACAATTGACCTTAAACTGACTTTTACAAATTTTGAGGAACCTGTCCTGAAAGTTTACGCAGATGCGGATTGGGCCAACGATCCAGCAGATTGAAAATCCATCTCTGGAAATCTATTTATGCTAGGAAATAATCCTATTTAATGGGTTTCCAAGAAACAGCTGTGCGTGACATTGTCATCAGCTGAGGCGGAATACGTCTCTGCTGCCAGTGCTGCACAAGAAATTGCGTGGCTAATAAATCTACTAAAGGAACTGGACATGCCGCAAGACTATCCAGTGACCGTGTTTGAAGACAACCAATCGTGCATTAAATTGGCCAAATCAGACAGACATCATCACAAAACAAAACATATAGACCTGAGATACCATCTTCTCAAGCATTTGGTAGAAGACAAGGTGATAACTTTTCAATACGTCCCCACTGACTCAATGACTGCAGACATCCTGACAAAAGCTCTTCCACGAAGGAGCTTTATAGGCCATAGAACTGTCATTTTGAACGATTATTGAACGTTTCAAGTTTTAGGCAGGAGTGTTGGGAAATATAAAACTATGAAACTTTCGAACTCTTTCCCTGACCCAGTTACTCCTGCACGCGTCGATGTCCGCACATGTAGATGTATGGATCTGCATGTGATAATTACCCAAACGAGGGCCCCTTACTTAACACGTGCTATGGGGCCCCTGGCAACCGTGGGGGCAAGAACGCATGCATGCTGTACTTTCAAGTCACTCTCTTCCATGCGCTGCTGCTAAGCGGTCGACATCCCGACCAGCCAAAATTCAATCTTTGTAAACATGATATTCCTCTTAAAATGTATATTGTATAACCTAGACGGAAAATAAATATATTGTACTCATTCAAGAGCACGAAACTAAAATATATACAATTAATAATGTCGTGTATTCCAGTTTTCGTTCCAGCTAATTTAGCGGGATGACGGAGGAGTTAAACGGACTTACGCCTTTGAAGGAGGTAAGTGATACCTCTTTTACCTCCTCGCTTATTTAATAATTTTGAAGTTTACTATTACGATCCAATATTGCTAAAATGTGTGAATAACCTTTTCGGGTAACCTCAATAAAGCATCCCTTTTTATGCTTAATAAATAATTTTAAGTACCTCCTAAATAACGTTTATAAAATATAGATTACTAATCCACTAATAAGAACACTCTAATAATAATGATCCTGTTTTACTTCTGTATAGCAAAATTACATCACGAGTTCAGGAAACATCTTAATGCAAGATGCTTGAAATTATACATGCAAATACATCATGCTACACGGTCTGTATTTTACTGATGGCTGCTTCTAGTGAACAAATCCAGCAAATTCGCTCACACAGTTTCATACAAATAGAGAGTAGCTGGATGAAATATGTTGTCATTCAAGAGAATCAAACCGACCATTTTCATTTTGTGGATTATGAAGAGCGGAGAAAATTATGCGATTTGAATGCAAATTATTGAGTCTCACCTGACATGCAAAACTGTACATAATGCGTAGAGGTAAATTTTGCTGGCTTTAAAGTATGAGATATGTTGAGTTGTTCCGTGATTTTGAAGTTAACTTATATAGAATATTTAGAAAATATTTTATTTTATAAGCAATCGTTTTCATATAATGATAACTTTCTAATAAAACATCATCAGAGTGTTTTCCTAAAATAATCAGATACATTTCAGTGATAGTATGAACTTGAGTGTTAAAAATTTCTCTCTATACAATTTATTAACCCTTTAACGCGCAGTGTTCCCGCTCTGGGAACACCAAACTCTGACGTTTTGACTGATGCCAGTCTCGAAGAATAGATTTGATTTCTATAAAAATAGTTGCGGGTGACATAGCTCCACGAGAATCCTTTACTTTTTAGCACGTCATATCCCGTCAAAAAATTGGTCACGATTCTTTTTAACAGCACTGACATCTGCTGAAAAATGGAAGAATCCGAGAACAGCTGGATCGATTGCCCAATGCTGAAAAAAGGGCAGGCGTTGACAGCGCACAGCCAGCTGCGTCAAAAAAGGGTCTCTAGATCAGTGGCACGCGATGAACGTTTCGATCGACCGCCATCTTGCTGGTAGTTAAGTCGAGCGATGTCAACGCCTGCCCTTTTTTCAGCATTGGGAAAGGGTTGCGCCTCAAAGGGTTAATGAATCATGCTGGAAATTTATTGTATGGTCATTAAGCAGTACATATCAGTATCGCTTGATTATTTTCCACAAAATATATTAATTGTTATTTTCTTCATAAATTCTAGAAAATGCATAACAGAAATGAGTGTGAATTAAATGTACAATTTTATCAGTGTCATTGTATATTACTTTAACAGAAGTGAACACACTACAATATTTTTTTCCATGAAAGTATTTGAAAAATATTTACGAATATGTATACTTAACAAAAAATCCAATTTGATCACCAAATACCTATTGTAGGTCCATAAATTTGCACACATTTTTGATGGGCTTGATTTAAAACTATTGAATTTTTGAATTTCATATTTAATGCTTCATTTTATTTATACAAAAGTACTTAAATGTTTAGTTTTTATAAACATAAAATATTTATGCTAATATTAAATCGAAAATATTACCTGAAATATTAGCAAGCAATAAAGAAATTCCTTTGAAACAGCCGAACGATTTCGACATGCAGTTTAAACATCGATTACCCATTGAAATTAATGTGGTGAAAGACTCTTGGGTGACATATAAAAAAACTTCGCCGTCATGTTAATAAAGAGAGAAACATACGACTAATAGATTTCAAAATAGTCCTAATTACAAATTTTCACCATCCTACGTCTAACTGTTTTAGGAGTTATTCGAGATGTGCACATATAAGTATGTACGTACAGTCGTCACTCCAAAACTAATCGAAATGGATTCAGAGGTAGTCAAAATAAATTGCACATGCATATGTAAATCCACGTCATGAAGAAGCTTGTGAAAATGGACGTTTCTTTTGAAATCCCACTACCGAAATATTCCGAAATTACAGTAGTTTCATTACCTCGTACCCAAAATGAAAGTGATTACAGGAATCCGTTATTGAGATTTTTTTTCTTTTTACATTTGCAAAAGCATATATTTCACAGCTGTAAAAATTATTTTCAAAAAATTATTTCCTCTTTTTATATAAAGTGACAAGCACTTTTATACTAACACTAAAAAAATACAGATAAAATGTACATGGTTGAATACAAATCCCTGATACTGCTTAAAATTCGATGTAAAATCAAGTACTTCCCTTGTAAAGTTTCGCTACAATGTCTGTTAAGGTGAATAGTTTTGTTTAGAAAAATTAAAAAATAGTTCCAAATTTTGCTTATTTACGTTTTAAAAACAACAACAATAATAATGCAATAAATTCAATTGTATGGTGGGTAAAGCACCGTACGTACCGTTTCGGGTTCACCTCCCGGCGGTCGGGTTCCGATCCCCGACGGGTCGTGGTTGGCCTTTGTCCATCCCTTCATAGGGGGCGGCGTTTGTCCACCTACTACTATGTGCCTCATAATAAAGTGGCCAACAATTCAGGCCAAAGCCTTTCAAGGTAGCGGCCGGCCATTAGGAAAAAAAATCAAGGCAAGCTGTTAAACAACATTTATTTTGTAAAAATCTTAGACACTAATCAAAAGAATATGTACCCTATGTACTTCGAAACTCTTCCAAAGAGTAATCCAAATCGATCCATGAATTTGTTATCATTGAACGTGGAATTGACTGGATTGCATGCATGAATCGAGTATTCAATACAACTTAAGCGTGCAATTTATCCCTGGTTTTACCTTTGAAAATAAATAGAGGATTTATGTCTGGCGTACTAAGTAGCAATAGCAATATACCATCGCTTTGACTGTGTTTCTAGGGTGACTGACAATATTTTCAAGGTGGACAAAGACCACATTTCTGCAGTCATTCCCACGTCACTGACATAGAACTATTGAAGACAATAATGAAGCATGTAGTCTGTCTCCACACCATTAATGCTAACGATCGTGTGAATTGAATTCGACTAACGATTTTATATGTTTCTAAATACAACGGGAGTGCGCATTGAAATATCTTGGAAATTTCCAAAAAATTAGTGCTTTTAAATATTTTGTCTTGTGTTTTGATTATTTTTGTACCAAAGAACAATGCCATCTATAAGGAAAATTTGGTAATAATTTTCTTTAATTTATGGAACAAAATGTTTCATTGTATGTCGCAATATGATGCAACGGTAATTTTTGTACTTCAATTGCTGGATTTTATATTATTATTTTTATTATTTTTTGACCTTCCGCTACTTATACAGTATTTAAAGCATATTGAAATACAAAACGGTTTTTATTTTTTAAAATAATCTGAACCCACAGGTATAAGAAAAGAAATCCGGTGATATGCGTACTCATAAAATAATATGCACATTGAACACTTTCTCACTTAAACTTGAAGCATAAATTACATACTTATTCATTTGTCCAGGAGCAATAAAGTTCTGAATTGGAAAAAAGCATTCTGGCAGTTCTTATCACAGAACTACTCTATTTTTAACAAATTTCTTTGTGGATTTTGAAAATAGTTTGCATAAAAATATTTCCTTTTCAATCACGAATCCAGGAAATTGCTTATTTCAAGATGCCTTTAAATTACGCATACATAAATTATTGAATGATTTATATTTCTATTATGCTTGCTTCCACTGAATAACTGAAAGAATTTGAAAGAGATATTTGCAAACGGAAAGAGGGAGAAACGAATGAAATATGCTGTCATTCATGAAAATCTAACAGACCATTTTCGAGTCAAGGATTATGAAAAGCCGAGAATATCATGGGATTGGAATGCAAATTATTGAATCTTACCTGACACAGGGAGCTAAATTTAAACTATTTATGATGCCCAGGGATATAAATTCTTGACTTCTGTTTATTGCGGTTGTTTCTTCATAAGTGCATTAGAATTTAATTTGCAATTATGGAGACAGTTACGATTTATTATTTCATATTCTTTCACAACTTAATGCATTCATCAAATGAAATACAGCACGTAATAAAACTTGTTTAAAAACCTCTTTTATAAGAGGCCATTTGTAATTTATGAGTCTCATTTTGATAAAAATTATTTGTATTAACATGCGAAAAACTACTAATATTTCTGTTGTTCCCGATAGCGACATAAAATTTAAGAAAACATAACACGATAATTTAAAAATGAAATTGTAATTCAACAGATTTCTCAAAATATCTCTTTGATACAAATTAAACATTTTTTACAGTCATTTTTATTAGATCAAGCTTTTAATATAAACAAGAAATGATCTTTTTTTGAGATTTTCAAGCTTTTCTTAAATTTTTCGATCATACTGAAATTTTACCTCTGTGATGATATCGTATCAGTTTAAAAATCGTTTATGAATTTTAATCCCTCCCCCTTCCTACTTCCATCGAGTATAATTTTGCAAATACATTAAACTCCAGCATGACATGATATATTTTTTTTTACTATTTTCGATATTTTTCTTTTATGTTCGTTCAATAGCAGTTTCTTTCAACATATCATCTCGTATCCATTGAACTGTTGATTGCACACTTTCTAGAAAAGTTGAAATTACTTTAATAGATGTGCGAAGAATTTTACGCTTATTTTTAAATCCTAAAAAAATGATAATAATTATAATAATTAAAATATATATAATAATTATAAAAGCGCCTTTAAATTTGCATTTACGTAAACCTTTTGAGGCAACTCTGGCAACATACAAAGCGGTATAGTGGTTACTGTTATTTCCTTTCAGCTAAGCTGCCTCGGATTTATTCTGGGTGTGGGGAACTAGATTTTGCTGCTAATATTTAATCAAAGAGTGTGCGTTTAGTTTTCATGATGAACAAAGAGAATCTTCCAGTTTTTACAGTTTCAAAACTGAAAAATTCTCTTTCCGAAAAATTTCATGAGACTTAACATGCCGTTTCATGATTTCTAAATATATCATTTTACGATAGATTAGAAATCGATTACTTTATTTTATTTACGTTTTTATTAATTTTTTAATCTTACTGAAATATAATATTAATGTTTCCAAGAAAGTTTTAAGTAACTGCAATATAATTAAGTAAATAAGTGAACAAATATGAATTTTTTCTCACTTTTCGTACACAGTTTATCTGTGGTCGGAGATCATACAATTAAGTTACATTATTCCCAGTTCAGATGGGAACTTTGGCTCTGAGTGTAATATAGTGTAAACAACTGCCCTCAATATCGTAATACAACTATACCATTAATCTCAAAATAATTTTCAGACTACACAAAATTAAGTAAATATAAGGAAAAGAAATAATCATATTCTTGTTATTTAAAGTTAAACCAAAACGTATAAAATTATTTTTGAAAGAAGTTTTAAGGTCAAAAACCTATTTCTAAATATAAATCCATCTAATTTCACTGCCCTGAAGTTAAGGTACTTATAAAAATAAATAAATATTATTGCTAATAATAGAACTAAATTCATAAAAATTCATTTGTATGTATTTGCACTGTACACATATATTTAAAATTTTTTACATCTTATTTTAAAACAATCTTTCTTTTTTAAGAAACATTTCATGTGTTATTCATAAAAAAGTTTTAAAATTTCGCCAGAAATAATCATTCTTAACACAAACTTTTTCATTTGATAAAAGTATTCACTTCTCACAATACTTTTATCGCATTTTTCTTTTCAATTTGTGTTCTTTAAAAGCCTTTTCTTTGTCGCTTAATGGTTACAAAATAAGCAATATTTCAGAAATAATATTGATCGTTTCGCTCTTTTAACCCTGACTTAAGCTCATAAAAAATGTATATATTTTTTTCATTTGGAAAGTTCAAAAGACACTTTTTTTTTTCTTTTTCAACAATAAAAATATTTCATTATTTCGACTAATGTTATTTCCTCTTTCATCTCAATTTTAATGGCGATGAAAAATCTTATTATTATAAACCTTTAAAAAGGTTTAAATACGTGATGCTAAGAAAAACGTGTTCCTTTTTATGAAGGCTGTTTGCACGAAATGAAAAAGTGACATAACTTTTTTTTTTTACTTTCATGTCGATTTCTCTTTTAAAAACGATTTTTCCAGTGAAGAAACTTTGATGGCGTTGACTTATGTTTTGTCTGCTAAAGACATCCAGAGTATTTTGCATTTATCTAAAATGTTTGAAAAAAATATTTCACTAATTATTTTTAAAAAGAGCATTTAAATAAAATATTTTATTTTATGAGAATTCATAAATCTTTTGCTCACGCTCATTTCCAATTTATTGAATAATAATAAAAAAGAGAAACTATTTATCTTTCATTAAATAACTTTTATATGACAAAAAACCACATTATTTAATTCAATGGAAATCTAAAATCAATATATTTAATGTGCACGTATACCGAAGTCTTTAGTGGAACGCTGAAATCGATCTCGCAACCTTTTGGTTACGAGTTTAGCACCTTAACCACTGGGCAACTACAGTCCACGAGGGACATTATTTCTTTTTTTACTTATCGTTCACTTAAAATATAAAGTTGTATTTCAAAGATCAAAAATGATTATCAGAGAATCAGGCCAAACCAAAGTTAGAAAAAAATAAGTCTAAAACTCCTGAATTTGAAAATGGTATTCCTTCAAACAAAATTTGTAAGGTGCATTACAATACCAAACCAATAATAGAAAAATTATGTATTTATGCAATCATTATTTTCTTTTGTAATTTGTGCATAGTTCCTGAATCGCGATCATCTGACGCGAGTTTTTTCCCCCCTACGAAATCCATTGAGAAGTAGTTTAAATGAACATATATTTATTTACATATCTCGCGTACTTACAGTAATTGAAGGGCGGAAATTTGTACATCACCTAATTATTGTATTGGGCACTTTTTACTGACTGGGATTTTTTTTGTACGTGTGAAGTGATAAAATATAAATTTTGTGTTTATTTAGATTTAATCTAAAAAATAATAGAGTTAACAAAATTTTTACCTTTAATTTTTTAGTATCGTAATTTATTGTATATGTCCATGATCATTATTTAAGGAATAAAAGCCTAAGACGGCGCTTTCGGTAAAACTGTATATATGATTGATATGTAGCTAAGAGTGGTGTGTTAATCGACCGAATTAACCCTACCGTGAACCTCATATAAATATCTTACATAACAATAAAATTACCACAGAACTGATCTATATGGTAATGTATTCTACAGAATTAAAAGCGTGTTTATTTTTAGTACACCTTTTAAAACGAATTTAAGTGTAGAAACGAAAAAACTAATTTAGGAAAATAGTATTTTTTTTTTCAAACGATCAAATAATTATCTAATTAGAACACAAGAATTGTGCAAGGCATTTATTAAGGAAATCATTTAATAGAAAGGTAAACATTCAGAGGGAAATATCCCTCTGATGATTTACATTAGCATTTTAATCAATTAAACACAGCATGATCTTTTTCCACATTTATTATGAATAAATGTGGCCGTGAGAAGATAGAAAAATCACCCTATACATGCCCGCTATTTACGAAGTGAACGCAACACATTTGTTACGCATAATGTGCTGCTGCTATATTTACAACAATTACATAGGATTCGTATGAAATAGCTGGCAAGAACGGATATTTATTTTAAATTAACTTCAAAAACCTCGAGCTGAAAAAAATATATTTAAAAAATTCAATTACTTAAAAAGAATTAGCACAAATAAAAAAGGCGTATTTTACGATATTTAGAGAGAATCATCTGTTCCCCTTCTTTTCAACATACAGAAAAAAATAACTTTCTTTACATAATATTTCGAAATTCCTGATGCCAGAAGAATCACATTAAAAGACCATACATTATTCACGACCCCTAAAACCGAAGTAGACCTCAAAAGAAAAGTTGTATGTTTTTACAACATTTACTCATTTTTTTTAAGCCATGGACTTTTTTTTTGCATGCTGAAAAAGTTATGGCTCGAAACAATTCTTTACAAAAATCCCATTGATCAGCGTCAAAAAATTCTTTCACTGTTGTAGTGAAATTGTTATTTTTTATGTATTACAAAATTTATCGGTAAAAAAGTATTCATTAAAAAAAATTATCTTTTATTTTCTTTCTTTAAAGATTACAATATAGAGGCAAAGTTAATGAAAAACTTATCCAGACTTCATCTTTATAGTATAATGTTGTACAGATTTCATTTTTTTATATACAGGGTCTCCCAAAAAGGTTTTAACGGGCTTTAATTCTTTATCTATTAGAAGTAAGTGGACAGCGCAATTGAAAAAATGTTCAAAATGAGGTCGGAAAGAAGACTGCTATATAAAAAATTCCTCTCGCTAACTGGCAAAAAGTGATACTTTTTAAATTTGGAAGCGACCCCCATACAAAACAATTTCCAATTAGTAAAATGTGCCCCATACACCAATGCGGAGACATACAGAATTTGAGAACTATGCTTTAAAAAGTGTAAGAGATGTGAAGATAAATATAACGCTGACTTAAACCACTTTTAAGTAGCTCTCGAAGGAAAAAAAAATCACATCAAATGATTGCATTTCAGGGATTGTACAGATATTACGAAATAAAATCTGTTTTTCCTCTCTAGTAATAAATGTTTACATTCAAAATCATGTATAGTCCTCGAGTGTCTTTATTTAAATATATCTCTGTGACACTGTATGATGAAAGGCTCAAATTTGGTACATCACCTCATTAGTGCATGGGGCACATTTTGCTAATTAGAAATTTATTTGTACGGGGGTGGTATAGAAATTTAAAAAGTGTAACTTTCTGTAAATGAACGAGACCCACATTTATTGAGCAGTTTTTCCAATTTACATTTCCCTCTTATCTATATTAGATAAAAAATTAAAGCCCGTTTCCAACTTTTTGGGACATCATGTATACTTTTTTTCCTGAATGTTTTAGGATTCTTTCATTGTTATTAAGACTGCAAAATACAATTTGTGAAAGATAATCGGATTTTTCTTGAGTATCTGACGGAATTGAATATTTTTGTCTTAAAATAATCAACATTATATTATTATTTTTTAATTTTTACTGTCTCTCAACAAAAATGTAGTTTAATGGTATAATGTATGATATAAATGAAATTATAGGATGTGTATGTACAATTGTAGCAGAAGCTATTCTCTTAAATATTTGTACTACTAATATAAGAACACTTTACTAAATTTATATTATTACTTTTAAGTTTTTACGGTCTGTAAACAAAGGTGTACTTTAATTGGTATAATATATGATATTAATAAAAAAATTATATTGGGTGTCTCTTCAAAAGCTATTCTCTTAAATTTTTGTGCTACTGATGTACGAACACCTTACTGTATTTTTGCAATTCCTTTATTCTTTTCCGTTATTTCACATAAGCAGTTCGATAAGTCTGTACAAAGTCTAAACAATGGTTCTACTATAGCATCTCACGCGTGTATTCATTTTCTAGCCATCAGCGGAGATTCGTTGACAAAAATTCTTTTTTTGTAAAAATAAAAATTTTTGTAAATAAAAATTTCCTAAATGATTTAGAATACTTTCAGTGGGGAAGTTATTTGATAAAAACTTCCTGAATGGGCGCATTCCTCCCGAACTCCAACTCGCAGAATACAATTGTGCGAGTTGGGGGTGGGGGGGTGCGAGGACCACAGAAGAAGAACCACGTGGACATAACCACTTGCCTTTCCATGTTACAAAGACGCAGAGGTTACGATTCTTCTTCCGTTTCTCCACAAGTGCGAGTTGGGGGTGGGAAGGAGGGAATGTGTCCCTTTTGGAAAATTTTATTCGAAATTTTTTTTATATTCAAAAGAAACTTCGCCCACGAATTTTTTAATAAAAAATAAATCCATGCCAGTTCTGAAACATTAAAGGAAAAATATTGATAATAACATTTCGTAGTGATTTTATTCTACAAAACTAAAGATAACTCTCAACATATTATTATACATTTAAATATTTTTATGCAATTTCATTACTGGCAGAGTTTCACTGTTTGTCATAATATAATATACAGTTTATGAAAAGACAATCTGAAAGTTTTCGAGTTCTTAGCGTTCCTTTTAAACCATGTTTAGAATTTACATAATTCTTTTTTTGAAACTACTGTCTTAAAAATGATATGTTGATGTTGTTGTTGGTGCCAGATCCTCCATATAGGACAGCGTTGGTCGAAAGGGAGAGGCTTCCATTTATAAATGAGCCCAGTGGGAGGAAGACCGACTTAGATCGGGGCATCCTAATTTTGAGCCAATTTCAGAATAGAGACCTAGCACCCGGAATTGGCATCCTCCAGAGGTATCATTTTAAAATGGCGGACATTGAGGCCACGGCAGATTTTACGTGAAGAAATAATTTTTAATTCATTATGACTGAACTGATGTCGGAATGTTAATTCCAGAATTTGTGTGATTAAATAGCAGTACCCCCTCACAAATATTATTTGTTCTAGTTCACGTAAATGCAGTTTAGTCTTTGAATTATATAGGCGAGATTCGTTATTGATTACATTTATAAAAAATAAATAGCCTCACACTACACATAGCGCACTTTCTTCACAACGAATGTTCAATATACTTAAATTTTAATTTTAAGCTTTATTCTTGAGGATATTTTTTAAGAACATAAATTTTAAAAAGAAAATTTGCAACGGATATCTTATTTCAATTAAATACACATTAAAACAACAAAGTTCAGTTTTATGTTATCTTAAAAGACTGATGAATGGTATTTTAATGAATCGTTAAAAAGTAATCAAAAATATTTTTTAAATTTTCTGATTTCTATGGTTATTTTTATTACATTAATTATACAATGAACTCATTAAAAAACTTCTTGACAGTTAATACAAAATGACACAATATATTTCAAACATGGTTACTGACATTTAGCTACGCATTTCTGAGGGTATCATTTATCAAATTGTTTTTTGTATACCTTTGTATAATTCCTGCCTTCATAAAAATCCATATTTTACTAATGTTTCGTCTCTGTATTTGATTATAATTAATTCATGTATCTCGGAAGAAGAAAAAATAGAAAATTTCAGCTAAATTTGCACATTAAATTACCAGAAAACTTATTCATTTTAGTTTCACAAGTTTATTGATATATACAAGCTTTGTCCACACATTTATGCCTAGTGTCGCTTTTTTGGACGGAATTTTTGCTATCAGTTGAAAACGTTATTTATTTTTACCAGGCTTTATTCAAGAATATTGAGCCACAACTCCACAAAATATATTAACATGATTAAGTAGGATGTTGAAATTTTAATTTTTATACATAATGATTTTAAAATAAATCATCTCTTGTGCAAGAAGTTGCTATCAAAAATTTATCTATTATTGATAGTATTAGCAAAAATCAGAGAAAGTCGAAAAAATATCTGGGCACAAATGGGTTAAAATTTTACAGTATAACTTTGTCATATAATTCTATTCTAAAAGGCTGTCTAAAATTAATTACCTAAGATTAACTGAAGAGTGATTAATGACTTCATGATTATAACATTAACACATATTAAGTTATAAAGAATTTTGACAATATACGAAAAATTTTCATAAGTAATATTGATGGTTTCTTTATTCAATGATCTTTATTTTCTTCTTTGGTATTCTTTAATAGCAAAACTAAAACATAGTAAATGGTTATTTCAGTCAGAAAAAAAAATATCTTCCAAATATGAAAGAGAATTAATTTACCGATAATTAAACATTAATAAAACTTTTTCAGTAATTTGTCTAATTTACTACTTAAATACCACAGAATGCAATTCGGAGAAAAATTCTAGTTGGGGGAGACACTATACTACCTTACTGCAGGTATTTCCTAGTACATATAGACCCTAATGAGTGAACAATCTTATCCCAGTGTTATTAGTAATATAAGTGAGTTCCGTATTGTGTTACACACACTAGATCGATCGAAGCGGCCATAATCATGCAGCAATACAAAAATAAGCGTTTCTGGCATCTTCCCCCATACTAGGAGGCAGACGCAACATGGTTCAGTAATAAATTAAAATGAACTGTAAGTTTTATTTTTCATTTTGCATAGTGAATACAATGCATTTGCGTTGAAACTTTGAAATTTTATTAAAAAAGAGCAAGTAATGACAGAAAATTGTGGTTTACACAAATAAGTTTAGAGGGTGATCGGTTTTTTTTTAATCACAAGATAGTTTGTAGTTCCAAATGTTGCCGATAGGTAACGCTGACAGGCACAATAGAAAGCAATTTGTCAAATTAGAAAATCAGAAATAACTGTTTAATTTTATCCATGCAAACCAATATTTTGTTTCGTTATTTGCTTTTTTTAATGAATTTTTGAGCTTTGATGCACCAAGGATGCGTCAAAAGCTCGTGAAAACTTCAAATTTTTTTTAAAAGAACAAATGATGGTAGAAAACTGCTATTTGCATGGGAAGGATAAGCGAGTTTCAGATCTTTTTATAGCGCATGTCAGCGCCACATATTGACAACATTTGAAACTACAAAATTTCTTGTCATTGAAATCCGATCACCTTCTAAATCTATTTGTGCAAACCGCAATTTTCTATCATTATTTGTTCTTTTTAAATGAATTTTAAAAGTTTTTACGGACGTTTTGGTCACCCGGTATAATGTGTTAATGCAATGCTTTACATTGTCTGTATTGTATGCGTATCTTAGTTTATGTACCTTCTTATGTTTTGTAAGATATTCAGAATTTAAACAGATATAATTCTCATTTTATTACTATACAAACTATGCCTCGAAGCCACAAAAAGAAAACGGTTAAACGTCTCGTTCAGAATCAAATTTAATTCAATATAATAATTAATTTATCAGAATCAAATTGAAGATGTATGTTAAGGATACTTTTACGCTAAAAAAGTTCTCAAATGTGATTGGATTCAGTAGATCAAATGCAACAAACGATTCTACGAAGATTGCAATAGTGATAAATGGTACTGGATGAAATGCTGTGCAGGATAACATTAAAATTTAATTTTAATGTTTAAAATTCATACTTTTTTAATTAAATAATTTTGAAAAATTAACCTAATTTACAGATCTATCTGTTTCTCCATGTTTATTCTTAATTCACAGATGATTTTCCAATTTTTAGATTTCTTTTCTAATATCATAACTGATGGCATCTTCCCTGTATATACTGGGGAAGATGCAACAATCCATATGCTTTTATTTAACATAAAATATTTCAATCATAGAAAAAAAGAAGAAAAATGAATAAACATATAGAATTAAGTAAAAATTGAAGAACACGGTGTATTTCGTTTTCATAATCTTAAAATATATTCTTCATTCAATGCTTTTTAGTTAAATATAAAGCCCCCTTGTACACTAGCATACAATGCAATAAACAACAGAATTTAAATATCTCCTTTAGTATGAAAAATAAGTAATTATCGATCTAATTATGAGCATCATTAATGAAAATACATAGTTTTTGCTTTAAAAATATATCTGCAATTATCATAATTTTTCACAAACTATACCTCGACAAAATGTGAGAAAAGAAGACAATGAGATTCAGTGATGTCAATTAAAAGCAAAAGAATGTTAGGAGTTTTTTAACTAACAAACAAACAAATTAAGTTAATTTAGAGGTAATTTGTTAAATCTCACGTTACAACGACACAAAATGTTAACAAGTTATAATTATAGAAAATGCGCGTTTTACATAATCATTATTCTTTTAAATAACTTTAAGAATGTTAGTGTGTTAATTTGTAAATGAGCTAAATTATTTTCCGTTTTACTCCAATTATTTCGTAATACCACAGTCTTTTCCAACGTGAAAACATATTTAATTAATGAAAACTAAAGACGGAGATTTGCAAAAAAATTGAACTTAGTTTTCATCATACGTTGTTTTTCTTACATATTAATGCGCATTTCTAAAATTAAGTGCTCTGTAGTATCAATTGAAACTAAAGAATATAAACATTTCATAAAATATAATTTTTAATGTGTGTATGGGAGCTAGCATGCCAAAACTCAGAAAAATAACATCTAAAGTAAATTCTAAGCTATGAGTTTAGTAAAGTACATAAACACAAAAAATGGTGATTTAGCCTTAAAAGCCCGTTGCTAATTACGGATCTAATGACAATATTCATTAAAGAAAGTATATTCCTGCTCATGTACTACAAAATAAGATTATGTTAATGAAGTTACTTTTAAAGGAATGGATCTGCTATTGAAACTGCCTCAGCTGCTAATGACAGAGACTAGATTATTAGATAGAAAGTGAAATGTTGACAGACCCCTAATCATAGAAATTTGCCTAATAATATTTATTGAACCAACAATGCCTCCGCATTCAAAGACAGGTTTTGTGATCTTCGATAATAGCTGATTTCTTTTTCTTCAATAATTTCTGCATGCATATTTAGTACTGAATTTCTAGTGAGGCCTGTCCGTGTTTCCTAAAAGATATACTGGAGATGTGGCAGTTAGTATAATCGAGTGTACAATGTACAGCTGCGGAAAAAAAGGGCCACTTGCTCTTTATTTCACCGTCGTTCGTCGTACAGCAGAGTCATATATACCATTCGTTTGCAAATAACGCATACTTTAATTTACTATTAATTCAATATGCAAGAGTCTTCATATTTAATTCTGCATCAACTTCGTTTTTCTCAATGGCAACACTGTATTTTGACTTTATTAAGTGAAAGAAAACCTTCAAATTACCCTTCATATTAATTTTCACTAATTTTCTACGATAATTTCCGGAGATATTGCGAATTCTTTTTTGCGCGTTTTTAAAGGACTTTCTGCAAATTGAAAACCCCTATTTGTAGGTTCCAAACTTTTCGCCTTTCATTCATTTCGCTTGCGAGAGTTAAAAGAAATAAATATTACTTTCAGGGAAAATATTGTTTCCATCTCTCTTAAAGTTTTTTTTTTTTTGTACTGATAATATCAAGGGTAGAAATTAGAATATTTAGTCAGTGGTCCAAATGACCCACAAACTAAAGTTCAAAACTTCAGTTTGTGGGTTGGTCAAAACTTCAGATTGTGTTCAGTTTGTTCAAAACTTCCTTGGTTCTTACGCATGATTTAAAGAAAAAATGCAAAACGACTGCTCACGATTTTGAAAATCTTTCTAATTTTTAAATTGTTATTGCGTATTTCCCTTGATGGTTCTCTTAGACAGGTGAAATGTTGGCATGAGGGAGAGGCTGCTCTCTGCTCTTCTGACTGCAAGCATAAATGTTACTCAGCTGTTGTCGAACTAGAAGAATGGTTTCATAATTGAAAATTTATTTGTTTGAATTTCATGAAAAAAAAGGAATTACTTTTTTGACGACCCAATATTATCACTGTGTTTGTTATTTCACATTCTTCATTTAACATTATCGTCTGCAATGTGCAATATTCTTATAAGACTTTTGGAGGTATTTTAATTCATTGACAAATGAAAATTTAGACAGAAAAACGTGATTTTGAATATTTTTTTATTGTTTGATAAAATATGGAGAATTCCAAAGACCTAATGTTTCCAATATTAAAAAAGGTCAAATTCATGCCTGGAATGTTGAGGATGTTAGTTTTTTAGAAATAGGGCGTTGTATTAGAAGACTACTGCATCTAATTCTACTTTATTTCAAAATTTGATATTTTTTAATACCGCTATCTTTACCTGTGTTTTTGCACAAAAGAAATTTAATTTACATTTATTTTAATCAATTTTCATAAAATTGTCACTTAATAAATTTATATATGGTCCCTTAACTCATGAAAATAACACATTTTATATAATATAAATTAAACTACTGAACGTAAAAGTTTGAAATTTTGCACAGCCATGTAATATTACTTTCTGCATCTATTTCCATCGATACTTGCCTAGGTCGCTATTCATAATTTTTTTGAATATTAATTTAATAATTCATAAATCATAGTAGTCTTTTATTAAAAATCATAATAATAGTGAATTATGTTTGGGTCGTTTAGTTCTAATAGTAGGAATAAAAACTAGCTTCTTACTATCAATATTATATGAGATATAAATTAAAGTATGAAAAAATATTTTAACATATGGGGAGGGGGATTGGGAAGCTCATAACTTAACCAGTTTTAGTTTAAATTTATTGAAAATTGGTATCCGGGGTTAAAATGAGCTACACAAAAAAGTTGGTGCGAATTTTAATATGTAGATGGACCCTTGTGCAATTTTTTTGCATAGCAAATTAAAGTGTACTTGAATCGTAAACGATTGGCATATGTAACTTTGCTGTACAACGAACGACGGCCGAAAAATATACAAGTGGGCCTTTTATTCCGCAGCTGTATCATTCAACTTTATTCTAAATCGTCATTGATTGTAACCGCTTCTTCAGCTGGTTCATCACAGCTATTCTAGAATGGTTTTTTTATATAAAAAATCTGGAGTAACTCCCCTCGACTTTCCGAAAACTTACGATTAAGATCATTACCAATTATTTAAATAAATTTTAATCGATGAATTATTCAAACATGTATACCAATCTGAAGCTCACTCGAATGCGCCCTTTAAACGCTAGCGCACTTTCAAGAATTTGTCCCTATAGGCCATAATGTAAAAGAAATCTTTGTCGTAGCCCTGTAGAAAAACTAAAGTTCTACACAGATCAAAATCGATACCATATTACGATCGTGGCTTATAACATATATACCCAATTTGAGCTCAATTGAATGTACCGTTTAAACGCTAGTGCACTTTCAAGAATTTCCTCCCATAGGCCTTAATGTAAAAGAAATCTTTCTCGTAGCCCTGTCGAAAAACTGTAAGTCCTATACACACCAAAATCAGTACCGGTCTTGCGACGGTAGTTTATAACATATATACCCAATTTGAGCTCGGGGAGTGATCGAAATTGTGTCCCAAATTGAGATCGGGGCATTCGATTATGCCCCGTTTAGGAGCTATCGTGTTCACTCACATACACACAAACTCACGCACGCACACACACACACACACACACACACACACACACACACACACACACACACACACACACACACACACACACACACACACACACACACACACACACACACGCACGCGCGCGCGCACACACACACACATACATACATCTCGTAAAAATAGCATCAATGAATTCAGAAGACCTCAAAACGTGTAAATACACCAAAATCTCCAAGTTGAATTTTTTCATGATTACAATACTTTCCTTACATGGGACATGTTCGGAAAGTAATAATTGCGTTTAGACAAACTGGAATAGTTTTAATTTGCATAAGTAATAAAACAATAAATCAATTCTTTTAAACACAGTTATTTACAATAGTTGTTCCTAGAAAATTCAAAATTTATATTTTAAATTTTCTAGGTATTTTATTAGTGGTATTCAAGATATGTTCACGCGAAGGTAAAAATCTTATATCTGATTTTGTCAAATTTCGGCGTACATCACTCCTTTTTAAACATCGATTTTAACTTATCGGAAACAAAATTAAAACAAAACGACATCATTCGACATATTTCTGAAATTAATATCTTTTACGTTTCATTTTATGAGCGGTTTTGACTTAAAATTTTGATGATAGATACGTATTAAATTATTTATGAATAACGTAAGTTGTTAGAGCCCAAGCATGATATATTCTTTTACAAAAATAAATAAAAAGGGAACTTTGCGAAAAAAATCTTTATTTGTTCCCTTGAGAAATGAAAGAACCGGAAACTGATATATTTTATTTAAATAAGACACTAAAACAGCATTATAATTATCACAAATTATCACCCATTTAATTCAAATAATTATCATTCTTCATTATGTAGGTGCTTAAAAATAAAGCAAGCTAAGTAAATAATAAAAAAAAACCTTTAGTTAATGCTTGCACGAAAAGATCCATCTAAATAAATTAAAGTGATATTCCAACCTATTTCTATGCCTGTTCGCATCAACAACTTTTCATTCCTTTATGCGCACGCACTCAGCAGTCACGAATGTTATCTTGGATGCTGAGTGCCGTAAGAGCTGAGATAAGGATGTGAAAGTAATTTTTATTCACTTTCATGTTTAGAAAAAAAATGTTTCCATATTTCATGTGCTAAGTTGAGATGGGCCCATGACGTAATTTTAATGATAAGTAAAATGTTTCGTACACAAATGGTAAAAAAGGTGACTAGTGTGAATTATGATAAACACTGCAGAAATTAAACCTATGCAGTCTTTTAAATTTGGACAAAAGTGGTGTTGTGGTCGGTATTAATTTCACGAGACCAGACACTCAACGACAGGCCCTCTCATTGTGTGACATCTAACAGCCTCCGTGATGTACTTCAAACGAGCTGAAACATCAATCCATTACAATCATCCAAGAACTTTTAATATTCTCTTTAAAAAAAAACTATTAGTACTATTTTGTAGTTTGAAAATCGGGTTTTTCTTACTGAAATGCAATTCGAGAGCTCAAAGCTGTCCCGGAGAACGTGGCCCTGTAGCAGACAGGCTAGATTTGTGAGGGCAGAGAGTAGATGTACGACCGTAACGTTAAACTAGTGTTGGTGGCTGAGAGTAGACATACGGGCGCAAAGAGTTAACCCTTTAACGCACAGTGTTCCCGCTCTGGGAACAATAAACTCTGACGTTTTGACTGTTGCCAGTCACGAAGAATAGATTTGATTTCTACAAAAATAGTTGCGAGTGACATAGCTCCACGAGAATCCTTTACTTTTTAGAACGTCATTTCTCCTAAAAAATTGTCACGATTATTTTTAACAGCACTGATCTCTGCTGAAAAATGGAAGAATGCGAGAACAGCTGGATAGATTGCCCAATGCTGAAAAAAGGGCAACCGTTGCCATCGCTCGACTTAACTACCAGCAAGATGGCGGCCGATCGAAACGTTCATCGCGTGCCACAGATCGAGAGACCCTTTTTTGACGCAGCTGGCTGTGCCTGCCCTTTTTCAGCATTGGGAAAGGGTTGCGCCTCAAAGGGTTAAAGTTGTACAAAAATTTAAGACTCACCCCATAAAATGTATAACTATAAAACAAGAATTAAAGAAAACTATATTTAAATAAATTGATAATGTTAAGTGACAATAAACAACATCCAAAACGTCGTGTTGCGATTTTGTAAAAAAAAATGTTTTTAAAATAAATATAACAATGGAAATGTCCTAAAATATTCTTCTATTTAATCTAAGTGAAAACCCATATACATGCATAACAAGGAGTTCTTTCACAGAAGAAAGTAGTATATATTTTCTAAACAGATATAAACTTTATTAGTACCAGCCAGACAAATATAATGAATCTGCCGATAACAGATAATTCCAGTTCCACATTTCAATTCCATAAAGACTTCCCAGATTTGTGCATCGGGCACAATCCGTAACACTCATTACTTTCTGAAAACAATTACTTAAAGTGTTATGTTCAAAACCTATTGTGTGAAATTGGTGTCGTTAATATCCTCGTGTCATTTTCTGTTAAACTGAATTGCTGTTTTCACGCCATTAAGAATCTAGATTGCAAATGAATGCGTGCACATGTTTTTTTTTTTTTTTTTTTTAATCTGATAGGAAAATTTGAAAATGTCAGCTGAACGCAAGTCATTATTTTGCTTGCAGTTCAAGGAATTTGAAAAGTCACTTTTATTTGTTAGGGATTTTTTTCAATGAAAGAAAGTTTTAGATTTGGAATATTATCATAGATTTAAAACATAGCTTGTGTGCAGAAATTATTTATTATAAGAATATTAAATGTTTAAACGACATTTCATTCTTAAAATAAACAGTAACAATTAAAGATTACAATGAAATTGATTGATTATTGCTGCAAGTGTTTTACTTTATATTCTTTTACCTCATAATCATACCCTAAACGGCATCATGGGAAATAAACAATTTTTAAATGGAAATTTTACACATGATTGTAAAACACTTGTTAAGAGATTGAATGAAGAATGCATTTTTAATACTAAAAATTGTTTCGTGAAATTAATTTTTACAAAAGATACTCTAAACTGTAAACAAAGTATAAATTATAAAAAAAAATATGACGTTGTCCTTTATTTCGTTTCACTACTAAATCTATTGAGTATAAAACTCCTTCCTCAAAAATATTATTGTTTTAAGAAACACAGTATTTAAAATCAGTATTTATCGGATGTGATGCCTTAAATAGAGTTAATTACACAGAAACTTTATTATTGTCAAAAAAATGTACTATAAATCGTTAAAAATTATAGTCATAACAGATTTCGGCTTCTTTGAACATGTACCTAAGTTTAATTATTTACGTTTTCACTATTTTCTATTTTATGAGACAACTTATTATAAAAGAAAATATTGTTATTGAAACTACTTGAATATTTCACATCGCATATATACTTTTTTTAATCGTTATCTAATTAAGGTGAGGTGGGGAAGTCAGACAGTGAAGATACAAAATATCAGAGAGTATTACATTTTCTTTAGAATAAAGTATTTAAATTTACAGATTTCTTTTGTTATTGATTTTGATGAACATTCATCGGTGATTCAAAGCTACAGTTACATATTTTAATAAATTATCAGCTACCGATTACTCTATAATACATTTTCAGGATAGAAGAGCCATACAAATTTTGATAATTGCTTGTTAACCGAAAGTGAGAAATGCGGCCAATAGCAGTGAATGCTAAATGCATCTCCACAGCAGTAAAATATTTATACTCCCTTAAAGTTTCTCGATGATATACAATCAGGTGACAAAAGTCATGGGACAGAAATATGCAAATATACAGATGGAAGTTGTATTGCCAACAAAATGTATGAATGGGCAGTGCATTGCTAGGATTTTCATTTTTTCATGTGTTTCACGTGAACAGGTTTCTGACTTGATTATGGTCGAATAACGGGAATTAATGGACTTGGAACGCATAATGGTAGCTGGAGCTAGCCGCATGGTACTTTTCATTTCAGAAATCGCTGGGGAATTCAGAATTCCGAGATCTACAGAGTGAGCTCAGAATAATTAATTTAAGACATAACTTCGTACCAAGGACCAGTATGGAGTAGAAACATAGTCAGAACCCAGTGGCCGACTACCTGCACTTAATGTCCCAGACCATCGACGTGTTCGTAGAATTATCAGCGCTAACAGGCAAGCAATACTGCGTGAAATAACATCAGGCATCATTGTGGGAGTTACGGCGGACAGAGGTGTCCATACGGACACAGCAGCGAAATTTGTCTTTAATGGGAAATGACATCAGAAGACCGACTCGAGAGACTTTACTAACAGTACGACATCGCCTGCAACGCCTTTCATGGACTCGTGACGATATTGGTTGGACCCTAGAAGACTGGAAAACCGCGACTCGGTCAGATTAGTCAAGATTTAAGTTGCTAAGAACGGATGGTAGGGTTCGATTGTGGTGCGGACCCCACGAAGTCATGGACCCAAGCTGTCAACAAGGCACTGTGACAGCTTAGGCCCATGGCTTCGTGGGGTCTGCACGAATCTAGTTTGGCTCCATACTGGCGTGGGGGGGGTTACATTCAATGGACTGGGTCCTCAATTCCAGCTGCACCGATCACTGACTAGAAATGGTTATATTCAGCTACTTGGAGAGCAGCCATTCATGGACTTCATGTACCCAAACAGCGATAGAATTTTTATGAATGACAATGCGCCATGTTACCAAGCCACGAATGTTCGCGGTTGTATTGAAGAACATTCTCGACTGTTCTAGCGAAAGATTTGGCCACCTAGATTAGGCGACATAAATCCCATCGAACGTTTATGTGACATAATCAAGACTTTAGTTCGTGCACAAAATCCTGCACTCGCGATGCTACCACAATTATCGACGTCTATAGAGACAGCATGGCTCAATAGTTATGCGTGAGTTTGTCAGCAAATTGTTGAGTCCATGCCACGTCGAGTTGTGGCATTTCCCTGGATAAAAGGAGGTCCGACACGGTATTAGGGGGTATCTCATAACTTTTGTAATCTTAGTGTACATTTCAAATGATCTGAAAACTGTGAAATCTTCATTATTTATCATTCTGAGATGAGTAAGATTTGATTATGAGACCTGTGATGTTTCGTCAGTAAAGTAACATCTCATAAACTTATAAGAACTTAGTACATTGAGGAATGTAGCTACAGCACATGTATCGCAAACTCATTCTGACATAAGTTTTAAGTAGCTCAATCTTAAAACACAGTATTGTAATTAATACGACACGACGTATGGCACGGTGGCATTTTGCCTTGTAAATTTATAGTTTCATGTTGTAAATATCAGAAATTTATTATTTAATTTCGAGTGTGAATTTACAACAGAACTTTGTAAATCTACAATGTTTGAAATAAAAATGTACAAAACCTCACTCGGGACATTTTTCTTTATATCTACTATATCAGCAATTTGACAGAATTGTTCAGAAAACTGCGCTCTTAATACTTAATGATGGGACACAAACTTCAAACGCTACACTAGTACCTTGATACCAGTACGCTGTCGGACACGATTTAATGTTTTTTCCATGAAATTTAGAAACTCTAGTTTTCTTTTTTTTGTGGGAGGTAATCGGATAGTCAGAGGATTTTTAAATGACTATAAAAGAAACTGATGAAGCGTCATAAAAACGGTATTTTCAGCATGGTATGTCCATTGTTCAGTGCCATAAGCACAATAGTAGCAAGTGGTTGTGACGTGGTTCAATAAATACAACACATTACTTAAAAATGTTGTTTCCATGTTGTTGCTGAAGAAATTAACACCGGGATCAGGAGCAATCCTTAATTTTTTACAGCAAATTTGCTGTTGCTATGCATTTATAGAAAGTTATTTATCTCTTATTTGTAAATAAAACCAATATATGTTCTTGTCCCCTTCAAATAAATAAATAAATAAATAATCCATCAGTAAAAATTGAAACCAAATATTCACAAGCTCAATTTTATTTAAAAACTATTACATATCTATCACGCATAGGGAAAAACAGCCTAATAATCATTGTATACTTTTTGTCTGTACTCTTAAATTCAAGAACATATACTTGAAATAAATATTTAGCTTTTTCTTCAAAATAAAGACTCGGATGCTTAGAAAATATAAAACTTCCGTTACTTGAATTTACATTCCCTATGGATTGAAAAATATTATCTCACAGTCCCGGAGGTAGCCATAGAAAGTATCACAGAAAATCCAGTTAATGGAATGGTATAGTCTTACTAGATACAGTATACTCTCACTAGACTGCATTACTTGAAAAAATGTTTCAACGTAGGAACTGAAAATTATGTAAGATATAGCAGTATTATCCGAAATGCATCAAAGAATACTGAGCCTTGAGAAATTGAATATGTTACATTTTATATGTGTTCATTCTGTAGCTCTTATTTTTTTTAAAATCAAAATTCACTTTCATAAATTGTGTATAATATGTAAAATAAGTCATTTTATGAAAAGTAAGCTCGTAGAAACATATTTGTAACTGTTAAAAGTATTGAGCTATATCAAGAAACACAGTTTCGTTTATCCGAAAAGTAATTTTTTTTAAAAATAAGTAATTATATTTATTCTAAATCAGATTATACTCTAGAACTCTGAAATAGCCTCAAGTCACACATTTTTCAGATGCGCATGTTTCAATGAATACATTTATAGATAAAACGACTAAATTTATTCAATGTAAGATTTTAAACATTTTAGTCATGAAATTTAGCAGCAAATAACAGCAAAAATATTTTTAAAACGCTAATCGAAAATTCTTCCAAAACATGCTACTAGATGAATTAATTGTATGTTGCATTAAAGTAATTAAAATGACCGTACCAAAAATTCATCGGTATCCTACAAAGTAAAGCTTAAAAACTCACGTTATGTAATCATCTGTCTAAACAAGTTTTTTTTCTTTTTACCAAAACAAAATTATCCATGAAAATATTTAAGTTTTTACGTATACATGTGCAATGCAAGATTTTGAACCATGCATTGCATTCATTTCGTCACTTAGCAAAGATGATATGAGATATATCTAAGTCTCTGATAAATTTAAAAATACTGCCGTTAGAAAATGATGGGTATAAAATAACTCTTAATAGAAAGTATAAATATATTACCTCTGTTGTTTAAATTTGCTGAACATTTAAATGTAACAACAAAAAATAAGCAAATTTGGAATATGTATTATTAATGTGTGAAGTTTTATTCTATATCAACGCTGTTTATAAGATCTGTGATTAATGGTCCTTTTTACGGATTTTTTCAAGTTCTTTAGCTGTCGTTTACTTTCTCCTGGCTAATTTTGTTGTATCACAGATAATGGGGTTGGGTTAGAAAGATGTATGTTGCACAGAATCTTCTTTTAAACGAGTGATGATCTTTCAATTAACTTTATGTAGTATATTAAAATTCTTAAAGCTTTTACTCTTATGCAATATTTGTAGCTGCATATCAAAGCATTCCTTATTAAAAAAAACATGTTATGAGATAAATCTAAAAATCTGATAAATTTATAAATGCTGTCATTAGAAAATTTTAAGTATCGTAAATCCTTACTTTATTTAAAATTTTTAAGCTCACTTATATTTATTTGCTGATTAATTTTTTTCTAATGGCGGGTACTTGCCGTTAAAAGAAATTGGTCCCTACTAGGCCCGAAGTAGTACTGGTCTCTTTATTATGGAGGCACCTAATAGGTAGATCAGCATTGCTTTCTATTATGGGACGGAAAGAATGACACCAAAACCCGAGCGAACGAATTGAACCCGGACCCGTGGTGTTGTAGAATGGTTCAATAGCCAATATAAAGCCCGGGCAGATTAACAAAACAAATTAATCACCTAAACAACCGAAATTAATCATCAAAATCTTTTTAAAAATGTACTGCTGTTTTCTGAAATTTAAAATTTTGAACTGTTTCTAACATTCCAAAATATACAGGTAATAGACACACACACACATACATATATGTATATCTATATAAATAAAATTAGACTTTTGTCTGTACATTTCTTGGAATTCAAAAATTTTGCGATTTCTATCCGTTTCAAGCACCCGGGAATCCGATGCGACCCTCAAAAAAAAGTTTGTCTGTCTGTCATTCTGTCATTCTGTCATTCTGTCCTTCTGTCATTCTGTCCGTGACGCTTTTTTTGTTTAAGCATCACGTCAAAACGACTGAAGAGAATGGTATGAAATTGGGTGTCATGATAGGTGGTCACTCAACTTAAAACATAGGGGTCGAATTTTTCAAAAATCTTGATTAGATTTTCAGATTTTGCGAAAATCGTTTCAAACTGCGTAAATTTGTGTTCAAGCATCACGTAAAAACGACTGAAGCGAATGATATGAAATTGGGTGTCATGATAGGTGGTCACCGAACTTAAAACATAGGCGTCGAATTTTTAAAAAATCTTCATTGGATTTTGGGATTTTGCGAAAATCGTTTCAAACTGCGTAAATTTGTGTTCAAGCATCGCGTAAAAACGACTGAAGCGAATGATATGAAATTGGGTGTCATGATAGGTGGTCACTCAACTTAAAACATAGGCGTCGAATTTTAAAAAAATCTTCATTGGATTTTGAGATTTTGCGAAAATCTTTTCAAGCTGCGTAAATTTGTGTTCAAGCATCACGTAAAAACGACTGAAGCGAATCATATGAAATTGAGTGTCATGATAGGTGGTCACCGAACTTAAAACATAGGCGTCGAATTTAAAAAAAATCTTCATTGGATTTTGGGATTTTGCGAAAATCGTTTCAAATTGCGTAAATTTGTGTTCAAGCATCACGTAAAAACGACTGAAGCGAATGATATGAAATTGGGTGTCATGATTGGTGGTCACTCAACTTAAAACATAGGTGTCGAATTTAAAAAAAAATCTTCATTGGATTTGGAGATTTTGCGAAAATCCTTTCAAACTGCGTAAATTTGACTTCAAGCATCACGTAAAAACGACTGAAGCGAATGATATGAAATTGAGTGTCATGATAGGTGGTCACTCAACTTAAAACATAGGCGTCGAATTTTTAAAAAATCTTCATTCGATTTTGGGATTTTGCGAAAATCCTTTCAAACTGCGTAAATTTGTCTTCAAGCATCACGTAATAACTGCAAAGGTGAAAAAATGATATTTGGTGAAATGATAGGTGGTTACTCACCTTAAACTATAAGCATCTAATTTAAAAAAATCGATCAGATTTCGAGATTTTGCGAAAATCGTTTAAAAGAGTGAATCTTTGTTCACGCATTACGTAATAACGACTAAAGCAAATGATATGAAATTTGGTCACATGATAGATGGCTGCTCAACAAAAACTATAGGTGTCCAATTTTTTAAACATTTTTTATGAGATTTTGTGAAAATTCTCTCAAAATACGTTTATATTTCTTCAAACATCACGTAATAACGACTAATACTAATGATACGAAATTTATTGATAGGATAGGTAGTTGCTAATCTTAATTTATAGGCGTTGAATTTTAAAAATATTTTGATTACATTTTGAGATTTTGTGAAAATCGTTTTAAAATGCTGAAATTTTGTTCCAGCATCACGAAATAAAGACTGCAGGGAATGAAACGAAATTGGGTGACAGGATAGGTTGTCACTCAACTTAAATTCTAGGCTTCCAATTTTTCAAAAATATTGATTAGATTTTGAGATTTTGCAAAATTATTTCAATATGCGTAAATATTCGTTCACATAGATTCGTTCAAATATTCGTCACATAGTTACGACTAAAGCGAATGAAATGATATTACTTAATTACTCTCTAACCTGTAATAGTTTAACAATACATAAAAATTATAAATTCGCTTTCTTTACTTTGGCAACATACTACATCCACTCTGTGTACTCCTACAATGCTGACAAAAGTTCTTGCTTTTTGGAAATTTGCATTCCCTAACCCGTCAAGGACGGGTACTTCAGCTAGTATATATATATATATATATAGATAGATAGATAGATATAAAGAAAGGGGAAAAGAAATAAGGAAATGTCCACTGCATGTGAATTTATTGGGTATCATGTATTGTTTAGAATATGCGGCATATGATGTTTAAAGTATGTTTGAAGCTATCGCCCATCTTGAATTTAACTTACCGTTTGCAATAAAACAAAAATTAAAGAATTTTTAGTAGTTTGCACATGTCTGTCGTTCGTACAGTAAAATGATTAACATCACGATAAAGCATCTAAAAAATCTCGTAGTCTTTTAAATATACGTGCAAAGAGGAATATTGGACACAATCTTTGTATTACTTCTGTTATTTTTTTTCTAATATTGTTTTGCTATAAGATAGCTCTATACAATGCAGGAATATACATTTTGAATACTATGAAATAACTAAATTATTGCAGAAAATCTACATTTAAATAAAAAAAGATTATGTCTTCTAAATACGAAATGTTTTTCAACTGAATTTACACCCAAAGTGTTGGATCATCATTGCATTGTCAAATGAATTTACACCCAAATCGAGAAACCTGCATATTATTCAGGTGATGCACACATTAAAGATTTACTAACATAAGGTGATGCATTCATCATCCACACAATTATTAATTTATCCAGGATCAGTGAAGTTCTGAACTGGAAATTTTTTCCAAGAATCGCATTGTACTTTTAATAAATATTTCTCCGCATTTTCAAAATAGTCTAATTTTTTCCCCTTTCCAACCACCTTAATAAAAGCATATTTTAAGATGGCATAAATTATGCATCAGTTATTGCATGGTTTATATTTCTATTATGCAGACATCTAATGAATAAGGGAGGAATTTGAAAGAGATATTTTCAGAGGGAGAGAGCGAGAAACTCGTGAAATATGCTGTCATTCATGAAAATCTAACAGACTATTTTCGAGTCGAGGATTATGAAAAGCCGAGAATATTATGAAATTTGAATGCAAATTATTGAATCTCACCTGACACAGGGAGCTAAGTTTGAACCATTTATAATGCCTAGGGATATAAATTCTTGGTTTAAGATTATTAAGGTTGATCTTTATATGAGCATTAAAATTTAGTCCTGGGCCTTTCAAGAACGGTATGTTTCAGTTTTATTTCATTCTTCCCTGAGTTAATGAAATCATAATATGGCACACACTATGTATAAAACTTATGTCGAAAATATTTATTTTATAACACGTAATTTCAAATTATTTATGCTATTTTTACTTTCCGAACATGTACCATGTAAGGAAAGTATTGTAATTATGACAAAATTCGAGTTCGAGATTTTGGTGTATTTACACATATTGAAGTCTTCTGAATTCATGATTCATGTATGCTATTTCTACGAGATGTATGTGTGTGTGTGGGAGAGAGAGAGAACACGATAGCTCCTAAACGGGGCATTCGATTGAGCTCAAGTTGGGTATATATGTTATAAACTACCGTCGCAAGACCGGTATTGATTTTGGTGTGTATAGGACTTATAGTTTTCCTACAGGGCTACGACAAAGCTTTTACATTATGGCCTATAGAGGAAAATTCTTGAAAGTGCGCTAGCGTTTAAACGGTACATTCGATTGAGCTCAAATTGGGTATGTATGTTATAAACCACCATCGTAAGACCGGTATTTAGAATACTTGTGCAGATTTTCCAATAAAAATGTAAAAGTTTGAGTAATTGAATATTTTTGATTTATTAATTTTTATAGATAACTACACTGAAGAGCCAAAAAAACTGGTACAGGCATGCGTGTGCAAATAAAGAGATATGGAACCAATCAGAGTACGGTGCTGCAGTCGGCAACATCTATATAAGACAAAAAGTGTCTGGCACAGTCGTTAGATCCTTTACTGCTGCTACAATGGCAAGTTATCAAGATTTAAGCGAGTTTGAACGTGGTGTTGTAGTCAGCGCGCGAGGGATGGCACATAGCACCTCCGAGGTAGCGATGGAATTTGAATTTTCATATACGACCATTTCACGAGTGTACCATGAATATCGAGAATCCGGTAAAACATCAAATCTACAACATCGCTGCGACCGGAAAAAGATCATGCAATAACAGGACCAACAATGACTGACGAGAATCCTGCGTGACAGACGTGCGTCACGCGAATTAAGCGTGACAGACGTGCAATCTTTACGCAACTTGCTGCAGATTTTAATGCTGGGCCATCAACAAGTGTCACCATGTGAGCCATTCAACGAAACATCATCGATATGGGCTTTCGGAGCTGAAGGCACACTCGTGTACCCTTGTTGACTGCACGACACCAAGTTTTAAACCTCGCCTTGACCAGTCAACACCGACATTGGACTGTTGATGACTGGAAGCACGTTGCCTGCTCTGATGAGTCTCGGTTCCAACTGAATCGAGCTGATGGACATCTAAGGGTATGGAGACAACCTCATGAATTCATGGACCCTACATGTCAATAGGGGGCTCTTCAAGCTGGTGTAGGCTCTGTGATGGTATGGAACGTGAGTAGTTGGCGTGATATGGATCCCTGATACGTCTAGATACGACCCTGACAGGTGACAGGTACGTAAGCATCCTGTGTGATCACCTGCACCCATTCATGTCCATTGTGCTTTCCGATGGACTTGGGGAAATCCAGAAGAACAATGCGACACCCCACACGTCCAGAATTGCTACAGAGTGGCTCAAGAAGCACTCTTCTGAATTTAGACACTTCCGCTAGCCACCCAAAATCCCAAGACATGAACTTTATTGTACACATCTAGGATGCCTTGCAACGTATTGTTCAGAAGACATCTCCACCCCCTCTTCCTCCTAGTGATTTATGGACAGCCCTGCAGGATTGATGGTGTCAATTACCTCCAGCACTACTTCAGACATTAATCGAATCCATGTCACGTCGTGTTGCGGCACTTCTGCGTGCTCATGGGGCCCCTACACGATATTAGGCAGGTGTACCAGTTTTTTTTGGCTCTTCAGTGTATCAGCTTATTCTTTCAAAAAGCATTTAATATGTGCATAATCTTGAATTTGTATTTGGAAAGGGCATATGCATTTTTATACGGTAATAGACTTTCTCTCTTTGCAGGTATAATATCCAAGCTTATCAAAAGTCCTTTTTTTGAGTTAATGCATTTTTAATTTGATAGAAGCATAACTATTTAGCTACCACTACATTAACCAAGAAAGAAATTTAATTTTCTTACTAATAACTTTCGTGCTCTTCTAAAGCAGCCTTCACATGGATAACTGGGTACCCTAAGGTAAATAAATATTTAAATCACCCTACTATTAATTAAAGCTGTAAATAATTTACATCGCTTAAAAGTACTAAAAACATGAACAAAAATGCTTAAACAGTCCTTAGAAAAAGTTTAAACAGTAATGTCGAAAACACTTATAAAATTGAGCAATATTGGATATCTTATTTTAAATTGTCTTTTCTTTCATTCAATTAAGAAAAAATTTACGTACTGTTTACAAAATATTTGAGAAATTCGTCTAAAGGAATAACCATCCTTAACACAGTTTTTCACATTTTTAAAAATATTTTACTTGTCACTATATTTTTATAGCATTTTTCCCTTTCTTTTTCAATCTGTGCTTTTTAAAAGCCTTTTCATTGTCACTTAATGGTGAAAAAATAAGCAATATTTCTGAAATAATATTGATCGTTTCACACTTTTAACCCAAACTAAGTCGACAAAAAAATAATTTTTTTCATCTCTAAAACATCAAAAGAAACTTATTTTTTCAACTCAAAAGTATTTCATTATTTCGGCTATTCTTATTTTTTACCTCTCAAATCTCATTATTACAAACTTTTAAACATTTTTAAATACGTTATGCTGTCTGAAGAAGAAAAAAAGGTAATGTTGTATGGAGGCTGTTTGAACGAAATGAAAAAATTGTGACATAAAATTATATTTATGTCGAAAGTCAATTCTTCGATTTCTCTTTTAGTTTATTTACCAGAAAACTTTTTTTCAGTAAAGAAAACATGATCTTTTTGACTTATATATTGTCAAGTTAAGACATTTTAAACATTGTAAAGATTTGTAAAATTATTTCCATCATCCATTTAAAATATGAATAAAATCCATTTAAAATATGAATAATGAATAAAAACATATTTTACGACATTTCATAATTATTTTTCCTGTGCATATTCATTTTATTTTTCTAAATAGGAGTTTTTCTCTTTATAAAATTTTTCTTTAACGACTTGATTACAAAAGTTGCTGTAATATGCTGTTTATGAGAGATTCTGACTAAACAAAAGATAAATAAAATTGGAACTAAAGCTGCAGAATTTGAAGAAAAGAACTTTTTTGTTTGTTTACAGTTCAAACTTCATTTGAAAACGAGATAAAAACGGTTTTAGGCCAAATTTTCATAGTTCAGCCAACCAAAAGTGAGTATTAAGAATTGACACAAATTTTTCTGATATATAACCAGAAATCATTCATCTGACAGAAGTACAAGCTAAATAACATATTTTCTGATTCCGTTTATCATATATGATAGTAAACTGGCTCATAGGTAGATTTATACATGGCAAAAAATGGTCTGTTTATTGACAGAATTAACCCTGTTCTGACTCTGAATCTCATATGTGGCTCAGACGTAGCATTAAAATGATAACAGAAATGATCCATATGCAATAAACTGCCTCTGAATTAAGGGTAGACAGCACTATGCAAATCGCGTATCGGTTTACCTCATTCATGCGCATGTGAGAATGCCGTGTTAACTGCATATATTGCTGGTACTGTGGTTATTGTAATTCCGTCGTTTAAACTGTCAGTATGGTAAAACTTATGACTTCGACGCCTCCGATGAAGAATGGATAGAAGGAACTCGAAGCATGTGCCACCAGTTTCAGACATCATCAGAGAACTTGGATTTTTAAGGTACGTAGTGTCAAGAGTATACGGAGAATGCACAGATGGTGGCGATAAAACTAGTGATCGGGGAGATTCCAAATCAGAAATATCCTTAAACAAGAGTAGTGTAAGATGGCTCAGCCGTACAGTAGGTAACCAGCAAATCCAAATATCAGCTCAAATTGCAACCCAGCTAAATCAGAGAACCAGACGTACACTCAGTAGAAGGAATGTATAACACTTACTTCTAACCTTATGGGCTTCGACAGACATAGACCCTAAGGCAATACTTTTGTTCAATGCGCGTTATCAGGCTGTGCGTCTTGCCAAGGCAAGGAAACACAGTGAAGGGATTCTACAGAACTACAAACCAGTAGCATGGAGTGATGAATGTGTAATCCGATTGCTTCACACAGTTATAGGCTGAGAATATGGTGCCAAGTTCATGAAGGTATGGAACCTGCATGCGAAGTTGAAGTTGTACAACGTCATAAAGGTTCAATTATGGTCTGGGGCTTTTCCTCTTGGCAGTTTTGGGAATCTCGTCCCTCAATGCCATTCAGCACGTAGAATTACTGAAAGATCCGCTCCATGAGTTCTACAACCATCCACATAGAAAACTACGTATAGTTTCCCATCCATAGTTTAAACGACGGAATTACAATACCACAGTACCAGCAATATATGCAGTTAAAACGACATTCTCACATGCGCATGAATGAGGTAAACCGATATGCAATTTGCATAGTGCTGTCTACCCGTAATTCAGAATCAGTTTATTGCATATGGATCATTTCTGTTATCATTTTAATGCTATATCTGAGTCACATATGAGATTCAGAGTCAGAACAGGGTTAATTCCGTCAATTAACATTGTAAGTATTCCAGCCTGACATCTCCCCTGTCAAAAGTCCTGGTTGCCAACTGACTCGTTCAATGAACATTTCTCTGTCAGAAATTGGCCACCTAGAAGCCTAAAATCTGAACCTATTGAATACCTTTAGGATGCTTTCGAATAAGGTGTGAAACCACATAAAACAACAACAGATATCCTTATTAAACTATTCAAAAATCTTTTCAATGTAAGACAAGTCATTCATTTGGAACACTTCTGCAAACTCGTTGAATCTATGCCTCATCATGTGGCAGCCTTTATCAGGAACAGAAGAAGACCAATTCTACCGACTTGCCATCCCTAATTCAGTGGCATTTCATTCTACAGAAACGTAGGCTATTAGTCTACAGAATTTAAAGGACTTTTTTCCATAATATTAGAGCAAATTAATTGAATAAAAGAAAGGAAGTAACCGGAAAGGATATATAGGAGAATAATATTGATTTTTTAAAATAAATAATTAACTATGAACAGTAGGTGATCAAGTTATTAGGAACACTATTCAAAATTTTGTAGTATCTAGCTTAAGGGAATTTTTTGAGTATATAACTTCAAAAAGTTATTCAAAAAGATTTTTACAGGCTGTTTTCTTCTGGTACAGTTATTGTTATTTCGTGTCAACGCTGCATCGTCGTGTGCGTCTTAACGTGCGTCTGTGCGTCTTAACGTTAAGTGTGCGAGTGGCCAAAAAGCCTACTTCCGTGGAGTTCATCTCGGAGTCACCAAGTAGGTGATGCCTCACCATGGCACAGTGGTTATGCCACTGAAAAGGGTAGACGGCCGAGGTGTGAAAGTCCCGGGTTCGGGTCCCATCGCGCGGCTGCCGATCTAACGGTCTGGAGTTTTGGTAGGTTTCCTCCAGATGTAACGTGAATACGCATTAGAACACCTTAGAAAGCCCTCCTACCAAGGAACCCCCTATCCTAGGCAGATACCCCGCGTGCAGGTTTGCCTTAACACACAACACAGCACAACAAGTAGGTGATTGCCAAAGAATAGATCACTACCAAGCAGCAGTTGATTGAAGCTGAAATCAGTGAAAGGTATCATTAATACTGAACTGCAATAGCATGCAAAAATGTGTAGTGAGTGTCCCGAATAAAGGATCTAATTGAAACAGAGTGTCATCACTAAAATAAGATTATTTCACGTGATTTTTATTAAATTTAAATATTACTTTTATGCCCCCCCCGGGAAAAAATTTATGTCTACGTAAGTAATTTGTTGTTTTATGATACAAATATAATACACTCATAAAAAAGCAATGAAATCTAAAACTAGCTTTAATTAAAAAATTAAACTGGAAAATACAAAATATGAGACATGTCATTAATTATTTTGAGACCAACTGTACTTAAAACATGTAAGTACAACAAGACACACGTGCTGCCTTCTAAAGCGTAGAAAACAATATTTTTGGAAACGCCCATTTAACGGTTCATATATGCTTGATAAATGCATTAAATGTAAAATGATTTTTATATGCATTTATTATAAAAATGGTGGCAACTATAAAAATGCACTCTGTACATATTAAATATTCTCTTCATATAAGTCCATGCAACACGATAGTTATACGTAATGCGTTATTGGTAGTTCAATGAACAAGGTGATGTGAACCGATATATATTTAAAATGGACTTCGAAAACCTATGGCCAGATAAAAAAAATTAATAAGAATTATTCAATTACTCGCTAAAAAAATGTAGTCACAAGGTATAAAAAGCACATCTTACACTGCTTCATAATCTGTTCTTTACCTTTTTCTCATAGAGTAAAAAATAACTTTCTTTACATAGTATTTCCAAATGCCTGATGCCAGGAGAATCACATTAAAGAACCATACATTATTCACGACTCCTAAAACTAAAGTGGTCTCAAAAGAAGCAATTGAATGTTTTTACATCTTCTCGTTGCTGTTTTTTTACCATAGATTACTTTTTGCTTGCTTAAAAACTTATGGCTCGAAATTCCTCTCCATAAAATAAAAAAACATTGATTAACATCAAAAGGATTCTTTGACTGTTGTAGTGAAATCACTTTTCTTCTTGAGTAGGACAAAATTTGTCGACTAAAACGTATTAATTTAAGTATTTTTTAAATAATGATATGCACGGTATATAGTAATCTTTAAATAGCTATAATTTAATACTTTTTTGACCTAGAGGGTTGTGATTTGTCATTTTTTTCACTGTTTTGTCGCCTTTCATAAAATATATAACATTACCATGTCAAATAATTTTTCGATGGTTTTTGATAAGCAAGTAAATTCTATTTAATTACATAAGAATCATTTATTTCATTTTTGTTATACTTGATTGTTGTTCATTGAATCATACATTTAAAATTAAAACTATGCTTGTAAAAGTACTTATGTCACATCTATTGAACACACACACAGAAAAAAAAAACCTGATACGTTAGTATTTAGAATGTTTTTTTATTAGATAAATGTGTCAAAATTGTTGTAGACACATTATAGAAAATAAAATTTAAGCATGCAAAATTTGTTGAGATTCTATCCATTTCGAATAATTTTTCAGATATTCTGTTTTCTGAATGATTTAAAATTCTTTTAGGTTCACCGTAACGTTCATAGTACGTTTTATGAAATATATTTTGATTTTCTTTAGCTTAATTCAATTCTCACTTTAAGATTGAACCAAATTTCGATTATTTTTCTTAATTTGTCATTTTTACCTTTTAAATCGTCTGAAATAAAAGCATAATATAAAGGAATAATGTATTATTTAAAAACAATTTAAATGATAGTTTAGGATATGTCTTTATAAGCTGCTGTCTTTAGGTTTTGTACTATATTTTAAGAATTTCCTAAAAATTCCATAAATTTCCTAGTTTATTTATAGTTCGATTATTCTTTACCTATTTTAGGCACTTTCTGTTTTTATAAAGCTTGCAATGTATTGAACAATAACTTAGGACAATTATTAAAATTTAAAATAAAACATTTTATATATGAAATTTCGGAGCGAAATTATACTAAAGAACACAACTTATTTAAGAATATTTTCTGTAAGTTTCCTTATCGGCAGAGACCTATTTTTTGTCGCAGTGTATTGTACTGAACATGAAAATATGCATATTGAATATAGGCATACATTACACGTTTTAATTTTAGACCTAATGTCTTAAAAAGGGACATTTCTTTCATTATGACTGCATTTATATCAGAATGTAAATTCCGTAAGTTATGTGATGAAATATCGTTCTCATATGAAAAAAAATTAACTTTTAGTATGTTAATTACATCTTATAAAAATGGACAGCCTCTTCCTAAGTGCAGGCCGCTTTGCTCAAAATGAATATATAACATATTTGAAATGTAACAGCATTCCAGCATATTTTTTAAAGTATTCAAGTCCTAAAAAGAAAATTTGCCACGGCTATCTTTTTGCAATCAAATACACATTAAAACACAAAAGTTTTTTATGCGATCAGAGAAAACTGATAAATGATATTATAATGAATTATTAAAATATATTATTTTTTATTTACTGATTAGCACAGCTATTTTAAATGCATTAATTTTAAAATAAATTCATTAATTTTTTAGTTTCTGTTAGACAGAAAATGCAAAATTAGACAAAACATTTTCAAGACGCGGTTACTGTATTTTCACTATACACTTTTGAAGATATTATTTATTAAAAAGTCATATATGCGTCCATTATTTATCGTTTAGTTCACATTTTGTCATTAAAAATTCATATTTAACGAATGGCGGTGGTCTATGATTAAAATTAAAATACATCTTTCGAATGCAGGCGAAAGTGTTAATGCTCAACGGAAATTTCAAAATAAGTTGCTTAAATAGTTATACATTTTTAGATGTATGAATTTTTGTATAATTCTAAAAACTCGCTTTCAATTTTCTGTCGATGTGAATTCCCGTATATACGGTTAAATACATACAAGTTCCAGGATGAGAGAACAACATATATTACTATTCAATTCAAAAGCAACATATCATGAATACCCGTTATAAAACACACAAAACCCTCCTTAGAATCATAATATACAATCATATTACAAATGAAAGCACACAAGGTGTTTATCTAAAGGCATGAAAATTCACATGTCAGCTGAAAAAGGAAGGATTAATTGTCACTGTTGCCAAGCGTTAAGGTAGCATAGCAAGACAAGGTGATAATGAAACGAAAACGCTAAAATTGAGGCACACAGCTAAGTGCATCAATCAGTTGATACTTTATACTGTCTTACAGCTCTGTTAAAATTTTAAAGTTCAAACACTTACGCTATAAAATCAGTTGGAACTAAGTGCTTAATTTTAATTATTTAAGATTACTTATTGCCTCTGGGTTACTAGAGGTATGTTTTCCCCGAACTAATGCTGTTGCGGCGGGGCGGATTGTACCGGTCTTACGAATAAAATCAATACCGGTCTTACGAAGTTGGTTTACAACATATAGACCCAATTTAAGGTCAATCGAATGTACTGTTTAAATGACAGCGCACTGTCAAGAATTTCCCCCCATAGGCCATAATGTAAAATAAATCTTTGTCGTAGTCCTGTAAAAAAACTATAAATCCTATACACAACAAAATCAATGCCGGCCTTGCGACGGTAGTTTATGACATATATACCCAATTTGAGCTCAGTCGAATGCCCCGTTCAGGAGCTATCGTGTTCACTCACATACACACACACACATACATACATACATCTCGTAAAAATAGCATAAATGAATTCAGAAGACCTCAAAACGTTTAAATAATCAAAATCTCGAAGTCGATTTTTTTCATGATTACAATACTTTCCTTACATGGTAGATGTTCGGAAAGTAATAAAGTGAAAGTTATTTTATTTACATGCAAAAATAAGATAATAGAAATTGAGTACAGTTAAAAAGAAAACAACAGAATGCAACAATATTAATTTTATTTATATGTTTTATTGCAGAGACGGAGCTGCACTCAATGTAAACGAAGATTTAACTTCAATTCTGTTTTTCTTTTCCCCTGAAAATCACCTACATACCATGTGCTAACTGAACAGGTATTAATGAATGCATATTAATGCGTGTTTGTGTGTTGCTTTATGGCAAATCTACACAAGCGGCATCTGCAGAGGTATGGGGATTCCATGAGCGGAGGACTTTTCAAGGGCTTCTAAGGAGTATTCACGTTACATCGAGAAAAGTGCCAAAAACTCCAGACCGTTAGACTGACAGCCGTAAGGGTAGGACAGAATCCTGGAATTCACACCTCATTCATGTACATGTTCAGTGTCATATCCATTGATACCCCAAGTATTATGGTGGTATTCCGGATTATAACATTAACGGTATTTAATTTAAACATCTTTTTCACTAATTACCAAGCAATCTCTAATGTTGATGATTTCCTGTTTTAAGGTAATAAAAAATATTTTGTATTCCGTAATAGTAAACCTAGAACATAGTAAAAGTCTACTTGAGCAAGGAAAAATAAATCATCAAGTATCAAATAAAGAATACATAGAGACCCAAGTTTAAAATATTACGTATTAGTTTATTAAATTTGGAGGTGATAATTATCGAAATTATGTGCAGGCTCTATCCATAGGCAATGAAAAAGAACTGAATAAATGCCTATAGTGTGCAGGGGGGGATTAGTACAGGAAATAATGGTGCTATAAATGTAGAAGTGCAGTGACCTCTCATTTATACTACTCTCAGTTATACGCTAAAATCAATTGGTCCCGTCCACAATTTATGGGGTATAATGCTAAATTTCTCTTGGTAATACGAATCTCTCACTTAAACGACCCTTTAAACGGTTCAAGCGATTTTACATTTCACTCTCATTTATACTAAATTCACTCAAAAATTCATAAATAGAAATCATGTACGTTTTCTTACCTTTATCCATTCACTACTGTTAAAGTGTGTAATCAATAATACATAAAATATTGAAATCTATGGTGGGTTGATTGTTGTATGCCAATCAAAATGATTATTCCCAAAATAGCTTAAAAGCTTTATCAGATAAAAATATAACTTCTTTTTTCGTTCCACTACAGACATAAGTTAATATCACTTAATTTTTTTAAAAAATCTGATCTGTAAGTCTTTAAAATAAACATAGTGATAAGTAAAATAAACTTAGTATTTTTAAATTATTTAAAATCCTTTATGTGTTATTTACTAATACATTTTATAAATTTTTTCTTAAAATTTCTCAAAACGTATATATTTTTAATGTTGGTAAAATAATTAATGCATATAAAATTTTAAAATTGTATACTAAGAAAGTCTCTTACACGACTTTCTCAGTTATATAACTTCTTTTTTCGTTCCACTACAGACATAAGCTAATATCACTTAATTTTTTTAAAAAATCTAATCTGTAAGTCTTTAAAATAAACATAGTGATAAGTAAAATAAACTTAGTATTTTTAAATTGTTTAAAATCCTTTATGTGTTATTTACTAATACATTTTATAAATTTTTTCTTAAAATTTCTCAAAACGTATATATTTTTAATGTTGGTAAAATAATTAATGCATATAAAATTTTAAAATTGTATAATAAGAAAGTCTCTTACACGACTTTCTCAGTTATACAACTTTTTTCTACGGTCCCCCGGAAAGTCATATAAGTGGGAGTTATTGCCTTTATTGCCTTCTTATAATCAGGTTAATAACCACATAAAATTAAAGTCCAAGGGTCAGGAAAACTTCTAAATTCGTTTTAGTAACACAATAGTTTTGTTGAATGATATTTTCATAATAGAAAATAAAATTCCTAAAACAACATTTTTAATAATTAATGAAATATTGATAAAACATTTTTAACCACTTTGGCTAGTGTATTTCCACTGAAAAGGTAACATTACCATGAAATAGTAATGTTATTGGAAAGAGGGGGGGGGGCAATTCATTTTGTAAGGAAGTTGCAGGCTTTTTTGTTTTTACTATCGCTGTTGAAAAGTCGGACAAATTTTACTTTTGAGCAATAATTTATTATTTAATATTCAATATTATCGAATATTCAATATTTTTGTTATATAATATTTGTTATACAATATTTTTGTTATAATATTTTTGTTATGTAAAACTTTCTTAACTGCATGCATGTAACGATCTTTATCTTATCTTATCCATACTATTAAAATCTGTGCGCGTCTGTGTGTGTGTGTGTGTGTGTGTAGCATCATATCCTCCTAAACGGCTGGGAGTTGAGTTTCGAACGAGGTATCCACTTATTCGGAAAATTTCGAGAAAGAACCTCCGCTAATTTAAATTTCGAAATTCGAATTAGTTTAGGAGATATTGATAAAAAACCCCATCAAAAACGCTAATTTTTGCTCTCCGCAATTCCGTAATTGTAACCCCTGTACTCAAAAAAGTGAGAAATAAGCATCGAGGTTGCCATGTTTGTATATTTTATTAAATTATTTAGACTCCTGCAGTAAAAATAAAAGAATAATGATTTTTTTTTCTGTTTAGATTATTTACAAAGTTATTTTTTAATTAAAATATTGCGTTCATGTTAAATCAGAGCTGGAATTCAATGTGTTTTATGTGTAAAAGAATAAGGGATTGAGAGATTTCCGAGACTAATATGTATATTTTTTACTTTGGTCGAAAAAAAATGGCTCATTTGGCGATTTTGAGAAAGTAGTAGGTTCTACCGATGTGTACAGTTTTGGGCTTGGCGCAAATTACTGAGAGCGTAACGAAATAGTATTTTTAATAACAAGTATAAGTTTTACGGCGCTATACTTCGATTTTTCATATAGAAATAATGCAGTTATTAAGGCGATTTTAAACGATCTATAGAATTTTCACGAAATTAAGTAAACTGATTTAAGTTAGAGGAATTCCGCCAAATTTCAGAAAATTGAAATTCTCGCATTTTGTACATGGTAGTTAAGTGATTAAAACCCGTTATAGTTAATAATAATTTAAATAACTGCTACTTATCAATAATATGCCTGCATTAAATTTTGGCGATGGAACCATATAAATGATAGATAACTATTTTCCATTTTGATTGCTGATAAATCAATGCTTCGAATGATTCCCTGAAAACAAAAAAATCTTGCAAAATGGTGTATGTTGGCATTTGGCGATCGAAGTACTGTGTAATAAATAATTGATTCTTATTTGTTAAAGCAGCGCTACGGATGTTTCTTTTACCAAAAGCTGTTAGAAAGGCGTAATTAATACTGTCTAATATATTTTTTGTTTTACGAATTGAAATGTATGTTAATTCCTACTTTAGTACATTTCTGAGCAAAGTTGGCGAACAATATTCAAATGTAGTGCAGCTCTGTACGTATTATTAATTCCATTCCACAATTGAGATGAGCCGATGTCACTAGCGTATGCATAGATATTTTTTTTTAAATTCCGCCAAACAAAGTATTGCGTATTGACTTTAGTGTCAAGTTTAGTTTGTGGTTTCAGCAATTGGCCATCGACTGGCGGCGTTAATTTCGCCAATATGTCAGTTCTAGCAAAGTAAACACGAATAACTCATTTCATGTTCTATTTTTAACATTGCTATAATTTCCGTAGCAACGGAATCCATTGTTGCCACTTAAGTTATTAATTTAACAATTAAGTGAAACCACTCATTTCTAAAGCTTTTAAGACTCTAAAAAGTGAAAGCACATCAAACGTGAAATAAATATAACTAACTGTAACAGACTTGAACTTTAAAAATAATCGAAGTTTTCATGCAATTCTACATATCTTTAATTTTGTTTCCTTCGCGTGTGGATGTCATTTTTTACGTCATTTTTGCTATTTTGCTGGCAGATTATCCGGAGCAGCACATAACCTCTAATGTATTTGCTCTTCCGGACATAAGCAAGAGCGTATGTCCGGCGCGTATTTGTGTAACCCCACTGTGTTAATCAGATTTTTCTGGTGTCAGATTGTTTAGACCATTTTTTACCGCGGAGATTCCGATCCTGGAGTATATTGATCACTGATAAATGAAAAAAAAAGATCAATTATATGCAAGCAGGAGTAGCCAAAAATTTTTCATAGGAATGTTACGGGAGTTAAGAATATACATTTTGTATGGCAAAAAACTCCACATGGGGGGTTGTGGCCCCCTATCTCTTCCTTGACTACGCCACTGTACGCAAGCATCAGTTGTCACGTCATGAAAAACCGCCGTAGATGGCAAACTCAGAAGTTGTTATGAGGGTTATGCAAAATTAAAAATTTTGCTTTTAGTAAATTTTACTTTTGATACAGTTCGAATATTTGGTTTTAATACATTTCGGCCACCAAGGTAAGATGAAATATTACTAAATACGGGACCCAATATTTTCTTAACTATTGAATTTGACACTATGCAACTACAGTAGATTCCCTATAACACGCTAGATACGTTCCGTGTTATAGGAATCCGTTTGGTGTTGCCATTCAAAAGGAATGTTAATTACAGCAGCTAAGGCGTCATAATATCAGAACATATGTCTCATTTCACCGTGCTATACGAGTCTCTTTTAACGTTTTACACGAAAACGATCGTAATGTTTTCGTCTTGTTCTAAGAATTCGTGCTGTAGACCCATGCTATTATGGGGTCAACTGTAATCTGTAAAAAATGATAAATGAAATTAGTTATTTATTTAGGCGAATTGACAGTGAGATAAACGTCACTTTTATGTAACAAGTGTGATACTGCATTAAGAGTTCAATAAGGGCAGCAAGTTTTTTCTCAGAAGTTACATCACGAACGTTTTCATTTACAAAAGCGACATGATTTTCACCCGAGCAGGGTACATTTTTGGCTTTTAAACGTAAATGCTGCATCCATTGTTTCATGTAGGTTTTTTAATTTAGGTAAAATTTAATAAAGTCGTGTGTAACATAACTGCCAAATGCATTGTCCACGCTTTAAAAAATGCAAGATAAAATTATTGTCAATATCATGCAATGTTATTTATGTGGTATATACTATATATACTAAACCTCAATGTGGTATATACTAAACCTCGTAAAACGAATTATTTGATGTAGAAATCAGGCATTTTTCGAAAGAGAAAAGTTTTGTCTGCATACCATAAAGTTCTTTCTTTTTGATCGCCAGTCACATTGACGTAGTTTTTGTGCCATGTTGCAATCGTCTAAAATTTGCACTCATGACATCAACTTTTAGTTACGATTCAAGTATTTTTTCACGTTTTGAGATTCCGAATTACTGGGATTAACTTGAATTATATATGTGTAAGGAAAATATGCGTTTCCCACCGTGCGGAGAACGGGCAAGCAGCTAGTCTTATCTTATAAATAAAAATGAAATTCTGTTTGTTTGTTTGTTTGTTTGTTTATTTGTGGATTTGATTCGTATACAAATCCACAAAAATGGACCTATCGGCCTGAAATTTAGCACAGATATGTAAAATAATATAGAATAAATCATAGTCCTCTTTAAAACTTTGAAAGTCCACCCGTTCCCGGAATTTAAGAGATTTTTTATGCTCTTCACGCAAAAATCTTTCCGTAATTGTAACCCCTGTAGTGAAAAATGTGTGAAATAAGGATCGTGGTTGCCATGTGTGGCGATTTTGCCGAATAAAATGTCGTTCGTATACAAATCCACAAAAATGAACCTATCGGCCTGAAATTTAGCACAGATATGTAAAATAATATAGAATAAATCGTAGTCCACTTTAAAACTTTGAAATGTCCACCCGTTCCCGGAATTTAAGAGATTTTTTATGCTCTTCATGCAAAAAGCTTTCCGTAATTGTAACCCCTGTAGTGAAAACAGTGTGAAATAAGGATCGTGGTTGCCATGTGTGGCGATTTTGCCGAATAAAATGTTTTAAATTCTCAAAGTAAAAATAAAAGAATAATAATGATTTTTTTTTTGTTAGTTTATATTCCTAAGGTTATTTTTTTTTTTAAATTATAATATCGTGTGCATGGGAAATCAGAGCAGGAATGTAATGCTTTACACGCAAAACAATAAGAATTGAAGATTTCCGAGGCTAATATGTAAATTTTTTTTAGTTTGCCGAAAAAATAAAATGGCTGAAATATGGATTTTGAGTAAGTGAGTTCTAGCGGTTTGCACAGTTTTCGGCTTGGCGCAATTTATTGAGAGCTTAAGGAAATAGATTTTTGAAAACAAGTGCAAAGGTTTTATTAGAATACAGCGTTAAATTTTAATGATCCGTGAAGAAATAATGCAGTTATTAAGGGATTTCAAGCGATCTAACTTCAGAATTCTCGCCAATTGAGTATATTGATTTAAGTTGGGGGAATTCCGCCAAATTTCAGAAAATTGAAATCTTCTCATTTAGTACATCGGAGTAACGATGAATAAAACACATTATAGTTGATAATTAAAAAAAAATCGGCTGCATTAAGGAATTCCAATTTTCAAATGAATGCGTGCTACTCTTTGGCGGTCGAACCATTTCCCATATTGATTGCTGCTAAGTCAATGCTTCGAATGGTTCCCTGAAAAAACTCTTGCAAAATGGTGTATGTTGGCACTTTGGCGAGGCTTAGATTTGAAACTGGATTTTATTTGAGACTGGTATATATAATAACATTGGTTATAGATAAAAATGAATGTTGGTATGAGTTTATGAGGTTGAAAAACTTCAGCACCGTTGAGCACCGATGCACGATGAAATTTGGTTCACCTAAGTCTTTTATGATGGAGAAGATTTTTATGCTATCCGTTTTCCTTAACTTGCCACTTGGTGCCGCAGCACAACGTTGAATTCTATTCCGTTTAGCCGTTTGCTATGCGAATATCGTCCAACCGATTTCGATGAAATTTGGTAAACGCGAATATTAGAACACGGAGAATATTTTTCACTATCCATTTTGCTGTAACTTGCCGCTAAATGGCGTTGCAAAGCATCAACTTCTATACCGTTCGAGCGATCGGCATAAAATTTTTTATACTTACACATTTGAGCACGAAGAATATATTCTAACTGCGTTCCCTTTGATGTTACTCACCACTAGATGACACTGCAATGCATTATTATTGCACTAGATGATGCTGCAGCAGGCCAAATTCATTATTAATGCACTAGATGATGCTGCAGCAGGCCAAATTCTTGACCATTCAAACGGTCGCTATAAAAATCAGTATACATAGCTATTTGAACAATGAGAATATTTTGGCGTTATCCATTTTGCTATGACTTGACGGCGCTGTAGCAAATCCTTACTTTATTGAACCACTAGATGGCCCTGCAGTGTATCACTTCTTGACTGTGCAAATGATCGCTATGAAAAAAGGTATACATAGATATTTGAACACGGGGAAGAGTTTGGCGCTATCCATTTTCCTATAACTTGCCACTAGATGTCGCGTCAACACATGAACTTCAGGACTGTCCAGCCGATAGTCATGAAAATTCGTACACATCGATATCTGAATGCGAAAAATATTTTCGCCGTATCCGTTTTGCTAAAACTCGCCACTAGATTGCGCTACGCCGCATGGCCTTCTGCACCGTACAAACGATTGCCTTGCAATTCGGTATGCATGATTATTGGACACAATATAACGCGATATCCACTTTGCTATATCTGTTTATTACAATGAATAGTAATCACCACAAATCGTAATATCAAAAAGTCCATTCATTCCCGAGCGAAGAACGGGTACTTCAGCTAGTATTTATATAAAAAAAGCCACATTTGAAAAGTGACTCGACGCGAAAATTGTACCAAAATCGTGTCTACACAAAAAGAAATGTTGAAATTAATAGCACTCTGGTGCTTAAAAAAAAAAAAAAAAAAAAAAAAAAAAAAAACCAGTACGCAAGTTTCTTAACCTGGCTGTTTGTCTTCTTTAGTAGAGGATTATGGAAACACATACATACATTTGTATGGAAACACATACATACATTTGTATGGAAACACATATACATGCCAAATACATGAACATTACATTTGACATACAAGTTCAACTGTAGTGAGTGAGTAAAAAAAATGCTGGTCCTGATGAAGGCACATTAAAAATAATTATATAACCTGTGAAAAGTGACAACAGGTTTCTTTACATCTGATCTGTTAGTGCAATCAACGACACAACAGGCTACCCTCTGTGTTTTAAAACAATTTATTAAAACAAAGCTCTATCACCATACACTTCCCGCAAATCTTCTGGTCACCAATCAAAAGAAAATAGTTCCGCGGCGGAAACTTTGTGAAAACGGTATGTGCGTCGGCAGCTCCCTCCACTTTCCTCTATGCTTCCCGCTTACTTGAAACTTTCCTTTTTTTTTTTTATACTTCCCGACCAACAGGTCGGGGTACTCTTGAGAACAAGTCACCAAGGATCAGAAGGTCACCAAGACCCCGATCAGTGTTAAACGAAATTTTTTAATAATAAATATGTCTTGTTTAAATTTCTGGTGGTTGGAATTAATGCTTTATAAAAATAAGTTTTCTGAGTTTTTCATTCTAATTTAGTGAAGGTAACACTGCTTATTTTTCTAACATTAAACCTTTAACGCGCAGTGTTGCCGCTCTCGCAACGCCAAACTCTGACGTTTTGACTGTTGCCAGTCACGAAGAATAGATTTGATTTCTATAAAAATAATTGCGGGCCGCAATGTCACCCGGGGTGAGATAACTCCACTAGGATCCTTTACTATTTAGCACGTCATTTTCCTAAAAAAATGGTCACGATTATTTTTAACAGCACTGGACATCTGCCGAAAAATGGAAGAATGCGAGAACAGCTTGATAGATTGCCCAATGCTGAAAAAAAAGGACAGCCGTTGCCATCGCTCGACTTAACTACCAGCAACATGGCGGACGATCGAAACGTTCATCGCGTGCCACAGATCTAGAGACACCTTTTTTGACGACAGCTGGCTGTCGCCAAAACAGCCAGCTGTCGTCACAGTGTGGCACAGCCAGCTGTCGTCAAAAAGCCACTTTTTAGCAACGTTCGTCAAGCCACTTTTTAGCAACGTTCAACCAATCAAAGTGTTCAAAAACACTTTCAATTAGCGTTTGACTGTAAAGTTTTAACTGAACGCTAAATACCCATTTGAGTTTGAATTTATTTTATATAAAACTGCTTCTTAGCGTTTGTAATGAGTTATAATTTGAGTTTCTAATTCTTAATTCAAGCACAATTGAAGGAATAATCTATCGATTTTTATTTTACTTGTAAAATTGTGTACCCAGACTCGCGGAGATATTATGTTGATCGTTTTTTTGCATAGTTAACTTAATGCTTTATTTATTTCATTACGCTGTCGAACACAATTTAGCCGTAAATGATTATTTGTGCAGCATTTTCCAAAAAAGCATTTCTTTCATTAAAAATAAAGTATCACTGTCAATCACAATAGAAATTTGTACTCTAAAACTGCTACTTTACTAGAAATTTGAAGTAATTTTATTTAAAAAATATATTCCGAAATATGAAAGGGAACTACATTGTCGTTGTACAAGACGTTGCGTCCAATCACTCCCACCGCCCACCACACAAGCACATGATTAATCACTAGTTCCATAGCATGGAGGCGGCAGCGGCCCCGCCTCCTGCTCCCATTAGCAACGCCCAGGACTATATATAAGAGCAAGTGTTTGCATAAGTATGCGATATAGCACCCCATTATTAAAAAATTCCCATAGGCAAGTTTCGAAATCTGTCTGTTAGTCGTCTTGTGGGAACAATTTGTTGTGTGACAATTGTTGTGTGACAATTTGTTGTGAGGCAATTTGTTGTGAACAATTTGTGTGAGAGAATTGTGGAAACACCTCGGAACGTCTTAAGTAAGCTTGAGCAGTAAAAGATTTTATCATTTTTTTTTCCATTTTATTATTCATTTTGGAAAAAATATATCATTTTACGAAAACATACTTTACCCTAAAAACGTGCAAAAACATCTTCTATAAATTCCCTGACTGGGTTCAACCACAAGCACACCCGCCACGCAGGCTCATGATTAATCACTAACTTCATAGCATGGAGGCGGCAGCGGCCCCGCCTCCTGCTCCCATTAGCAACGCCCAGGATTATGTATTAGACGCAGGCATGTGCAACCTTTGAGAAGTTGCGGTCCAAACTTTAGGATGTTAGCGTAGTGGCGGGCCGTATTAGTTGGGGATTTTAGTGGGATTTTGAATGGGTTTTATTCAGCTTATTCAGCTTTCATGGGTTTTATTTCCGCGGGCCGGATCCAAAGCCGTGGCGGGCCACATCTGGCCACGGTCCGGTGGCTGCCTATATGTGTATTACAGCTAAGCTGACCATACGTCCTCAATTTTCAAGGATAGACCCCAATTTCTGTGCTTTTTCGCAATTTGTCCCCAAAATGTAAAAAAAAGCAATTGGGGACAACTTTTAATTATTACATTGTTTTTAAAGATATTACTGTTAATTAATTAATTAATTAGTAAATGTCCTCAATTTTGTTTCAAATTTGGGGACATGTCCTCAATTTTACTTTAAAAAATATGATCACCTTAATTAGAGCAAGTGTTTGCGATAGCATCCACATATTAAAAAAAAAAAATCCAGTATGCAAATTTCTTAATCTGGCTGTTAGCCGTCTTTAGTAGAGGATTATAGAAACATTTTGGAAGGTCGCAAGTAGGGTTGAGCCTTAAAAATATTTATCATCTTTTTTTGTCTCTTATTATTCATTTTGGAAAAATATCTCATTTTACTAAAACATACTTTCCCCTGAAAACGTCCAAAAACTTTTTCTATAAATTCCCTGACGAGAGAATTTATATGTACCCCTGATATGAATACTAAGTTCTACAAAACCTATATGAACCTATATCAACCTATTGACCTTTCCCCCTTTTTATTTCGTGTTACTGAGATCATTAAATACAATCGAACCCGCTTATAGTAATATCGGTCAAAGGAATATCTCGCTTTTTGTGATGAATCCACCTACATGAATAAAACTAACTATAAAATGTCAGTTAGTTAGTTTGTTTGTGTCTCGCGTAGCTGCCAGACGGGCTATCGTAGACCTATCAAATTTTGTATGGAAATTCTCCGGGACGGGTCCCGACACACTTCGAAACGATTTTTTCGAAATTCGAGTGATTTTAGGAGATATCGATAAAAAACGCGTCGCAAAAGGCTAATTTTTGCTCTCCGCCATTTCGTAATTGTAACCCCCGCAGTGGAAAAATTGAGGATTAAGCATATCTAGGTTGCCACGTTTGGCAAGTTTATTAAATGATTCAGACTCTTGAAGTAAAAATAAAAGAATAGGGAAACCAGAGTAGGAATGAAATGTTTTATAATCAAAAGAAAAATAGGATGTAGAAATGTTCCGAGACTAAAATGTGCAACTTTTTAATTTGGCGAAAAATAAAATGGTTGATATGCGATTTTGAAAAGATGATTCTAGCGCTTGGCGCAGTTGAATGAGAGCATATTTTTAAAAGCAAGGGTAGGTTTTATTGAAATACGGCGTTGAAATTTAATTTTCCGTGCAGAAATAATGCAGTTATTAAGGCGATTTTAAAGGGTCTACATTCAGAATTTTCATCAAATTAAATCAATTAAATTAATTTGGGGGGGGGGAATTCCTCCAAATCGTAAGCCTATCAACTTTTTTATGGAAATTTACCAGGACAGGTCCCGACATATCTCGAAGCAATTTTTTCGAAATTCGAATTAGAACATCTGTTGCTTTTGCCTTATATATGAAGCCAAAATACGCCAAACGCTACTGTTATTGTACAACTAGAAATCAAAGTCCGTTGTGAAGCAATTACAACGAACGTTAGGAAAAGCATTTGAATAAAATATGTCGCCTTCTTAGAATAAATAACTTAAATTTTTATATTTCCAAAAAAGATAAAATCACGCTGTTCCGAAAACGTGAAAAAGGTTTCGCATTCCAAAGATGTCGTTTTGTGTACATAGTTATCCTTATGTGCACGCAGACGATTTTTTTTTGATTGGCTCGAAGTCCGCTTATAAATCCTCGATTTATTTGTGAGAAGAAAAATTAAACTGTGTTATCTAGAAAAACAATTTTAAAGCCAAGGCCGGATTAAAGGGGGGGGGGTGGAGGGGGCGACCGCCCTCCCCGAGAAAAGAGAAATTAATGTAAAAGATTCAATTTCGCTTCCATAAAATGGATGTATATGTTAATCTTCTAATTAACCGCCCCCACCGACAGACTAACCGCCCCCCCCCCCGACAAACTTGCAATAATCCGCCACTGTTTAAAGCCTGTATAAATAGCGCAGTCTTATCTTTTCTTTTTGTATAGGGTTGCAAGAGAGGGTGGCGTAATTTTAAAAAAATGTCTATTTCATGCAGTGTATCAAGTATTTAAAACAAAAACATATCATGATGTGAAAACATGACATTTTGAAAGTGAGGAGTTCACTGCAAAAGGTCAAACTTTTCCACTTTTTGATTGTGAATGACATTGACATAGTTTATTTTTTTTTTTTTTTGTGTGTGTGTGATTATATTGCAATGATCTCAGGTTAGAACATATGACGCAAATTTTAAGTCAAGAGTCAAATAATTTTGCTTTTTCTAGATTCCACACCACTAGAATTAATTCGAATTACACGTGCGAGGAAAATTTTCGTTTCCTACCGCGCGAAGAACGGGCACGCAGCTAGTCTTATATAATAAAATCTGAGAGTAAACATTGTATGTAGCTATGTAGGTAGGTAAGTTTGTTACCACCGATCTTCTTGCGAGCGTCTCTCGATCGCATTGCGCCGAGACGGTGGGTCGCAGACCTACCGAATTTTGCATACGGCTTCACTAGGACAGATCCTAACACGCCTCGGAGCGATTTTTTCGAAATTCGAATTAGAAAATGTTTTATTTTATGCTTTGTCCTATTTTTAGCGATTTTTCTCGCTTAATACGTAATAACACCGGTAATTACACTCGCAAGAAAACGAAATTCACATCATCGGATAAAGGAGAAAATTTTCTTTTAAAAATTGTTTGTTCGGATTGTGTAACATAATTTGCAGATTTTTGGGTATTTTTCAAATAAAATTAAATTTGACGCGTAATTTCGTAAAATATTTTTTAAATTGCTGCATCTTGAATTCTATCCGTCATACTTTTTTATATTTTGTCAAATGACGGAGCATACATTTCGCCCTCTTTTAAAAGAGAAACCAGAGGAAAATATAACTTAGGAGATTTTTTACGACTTTTTAAGTAAAGAAGGATTTTCATTTCAATCGCAGCGCAGCTTAAAAATTTCCGTACGATATCTTGCAGTTTGGTTGTCTTGGAGACAGTAACAATGATTAAAACTGCCAGTTGAAAAAAAATAAATAAAATTATTTAAAAATAACCGAGTTTTCACATGTGAAATGTGCGCCACTTTGACGTCATGAGTTTAAAACCCCTCTCGAAACTCAATCAGAATAACGGACTCACAAGCAAAACATACGCCGCGCATGTGAAATAATTCTATATTTTACTTTACGTTGCCAGAAAAATAATTGAATGCTGTTTTTTCACAAGTGAATTATCCAGCATTATTTTCAATTGAGATTTTAAACGGGTCACGTTTTCGAATAGCAGGAAATATATTGCGGTGTTAAACAGGGCCTGATTATGACCAACAGGGGGCCCGGGGAATTGTTGAATTTGCCCACCCCCCCGTCTATAAAATTTGTTTTATTTTTCATAATTTTTTTTATAAAAACAGAACAACATTGGAAATTGGGGGCAATTTCGAGCCGGAGGCCCCTGGGTAAAGTCCCGATTTGTCCATGCGATAATAGGGCCCTGGTGCTAAATACACCAATCTGAGAAGAACTATGCGTAAAAATTTATGGAGAGCTGATTTAGTGGCAACCATAAACTGAAATGATTAGAATTTATGCTAATGCGTAAATTGCAAAGAATCACCAAAGAGTAAAAGCCTACATTCGTGGCAAATATCTAAACCGTTTCTTTAAATTAAGCATTAACGGCTGCAAAACGACGGTATATTGTATTGTTATCAGTAAAATATAGTATCATTAATAGTAAGTAGATATGATAAGGCAATATTGATCAAACCACAATATACCGCATTAACCCCTTAACCGTCGTATTATTTTCAAGAAAACGGTCATAAAAGTGCTTATTTCTTTTATTCCAGAAAATTGTATAAAACAAGTGCATATAGGATATTTATTCATTTTAAGGTTTTGGACGTTTTAAGCACTAGAGGAAAAAAATAATTTTTAGGAAAAGCCAACATTCAGGGTTATTGTGACTGAATGTGTGTTTTGTAGTAAGCAGGGAATCATTAAAAATATATGTTTTAAACACTAGAAAGTTTTATTTAACTTACTACGTAAAATAAGTAAACATTTCTAAAATTTTCTTTGAACATAAATAAAAAAAAAAAGTAAGCTAAGATTGCATAATGCATATCCCAAATACACGTGTGTTTGAGTACTGCTACCATGTATTTAAAAGTAAACTATCTCCGAATTAAGTTAAAAATACTCTGGTATTGTCATCTGTTGTGTAAAATTATATATTACAAAAAAATCCGTGCATCAGAATTGGAACGCTTTTATCTTTCTGGCGAATTTTTTTGAACAGTATTGCCCGGAATTTTGACGGGCACGAGGAATAGAGGGAGAAAGCTTAGCCCGTGATTTTTACGGGAGCGAAGATTAAGGGGTTAATTAATATTTTGTGAAACAATGTCGTCTATTCATTTTTTAACAGCCGTATTACATCACAGCTAACAAAACATTAAGTAATTCTACGTCGCGTTAATATATCACGCGGTAGTTTCAACAGAAAAGACTGTAACATAACTTTCTTTTTTTTTGGAGATTCTGTTTTGTCTTAAGTAGTTATGATCACATTTTAGGAAAATGTTCTCCTCTTGCCTTGCAAAGAGCAGGTACACAACTATTTAATTATAAAATAAAACGGTTCTCCACTTCATGTAGAATCTAAGGTATTAATGGCATAACTTAAATCTAAAAAAGAGTATGATGCAGAAATGAGACATTTTGAAAATTAGGAATTTTCACTGAAAATCGTCACGCTTTTCTTTTCTGATCGTGAAAGACACCGACATAGTTTTTTGCGTCATAATATTAACAAGGGTCACATGTCAGTACTTATACTAACTTAACGAATAAGTAATGAGTAACTTTACGAGAAGAGTCAAATCATTTTGCTTATTTTTAGATTCCAAATCTCTGGAATCAATTCGAACTATACATGTAAGAAAAAGTTTCGTTCCGTACCGTGCGGAGAACGGGCACGTAGCTAGTTCTTTTCATAAATTTTGTACAACTTTTGAGTTTGTATTTAAAAAGACTTCACGGGGGGGGGGGATAGAGTGAGACATCTTGATTAAGATACAGCGGGACAGTGCGCCACTGTAAATAAACCTGTGGCATGTGGAAGTCTGGAAAGAACAATGACACAGGGTCGGATTTAAGAGAGAACAACCGAGACTGAAGCCCCGAGGCTCTAGACAGACATCCTTACGTAAAATTTCCTATGAACATTGTAGAATCTTGTGACTTTCCTCCTGGAAGAAAAAATTTCTGCGCGATTGCAGCGCCACTGGGTGAGTATGTTTACTTCAGTATGTTTCACTAGACATAAGAACGAGATGTATTGGCAGACAGGCATGTTCGCCTGTAGCATGGCTAAACTTTTAAAACCTTTGTCTTAAATGTACAAATGTAAATTAAGCATAATAAATTAATCCAGAATGAATGCTTATGAACATTTATAGACAAATCACAGTCACTAAAGAAGTTTAGAAGGAATTACTCCAATATTTTGGTGCGTAAAACCGCGATCCAGACTCGGGATAACTTTAGAAGAAGGTGAGTGAAACCTTTGCTCACTTATTGATTTATTGAAAATAAAGTTATCAAATAAAAACTGATTGTTAAAATTAACAAAATGGATCTTGAGAAGCTTAAGAAAACGCGAGCTACATTGCGTACAGGAACAACTAAAATTATAAACAAACTGGAAACCGAAATTAAAAAAGTCAAAGAGGACATAGACTCCTTGACAATTGAAGAACAATTGGCTCAGTTAATCGAAAAAGAAAAAAGTCCTATTGCACTTGATACTGACATAGAATCTGTTATAAAAATTACAGAGTTAGAGACTGAAATAGAAACTCGCGAAGAGTATCGCGAAAAAATAATTAGCATTAAAGTTAGAAGCAACAAATGTTTACAAAACATAAACGAAAAAACGCAACCGGCAATGATCTCCTCAAGTAACGGAGTAAATACTTCGAACGCAGGATACGCTAATAACAGTAACGTCCCAGGAAAAGCTAGCATTAAACTACCAAAACTGAACATTGAGCAATTTGACGAAGATATATGTTCTTGGCCTTCCTTTTGGGCCCAATATAAATCAGCATTTCATGAGAACGAAACTCTCATTAATGTAGAGAAGTTCAATTATCTAAAATCTGTTCTGATGTCCGATGCCGCAACAGCTATACAAGGATTAAGTTTGACTTCGGAAAATTACGAAAAGGCTGTAGACATCTTAGAAAGTCGGTTCGGTAAAAAAGAAATTATAATCGATGCTCATATGAATAAATTACTTAATTTAAATCCGGTTAGAAAGTCCAGCGATCTAAAAGGTCTAAGGAAACTTTACGATGAATGTTTAATACAAATTCGCGGACTCGAAAGTCTTGGAATTGAAACCAATACATATGGATGTTTACTATTTCCGGTGTTAATAAAAACAATCCCAAAAGACTTGGCTTTAGAATTTGCCCGTCAGGAAAAACAAAACGAAAGTAAGAAAATAACGGATTTGATGACATTCCTTAAAAGGGAAATAGAAAATAGAGAAAGAACGGAAAATCTGATAAAACCGAACAATTCCGAAATTAATCCAAGAGAAAATACCGACAATAAAATATCCAACTATAAAAACAGAGAAAACTCATATAACTATCATAAATATAAACCTAAACCCTTTTAAACCCCTACAGCTGCACTGAACACGATATCCAGAGAAACCTGTGTAAATTGTGAAAACGAAACACCCACAAGTAATGATTGTACTAAATTTAAGATATCCGAAAGGAAAAACATTCTAAAACGTAAGGGTTTATGCTATTTCTGTTTTAAAATGTCCCATATTGTGAAATCCTGTCGCTCCAGAGCTGAACTATGTCCCAAATGTAACAAAAAACACCACAAGTCTATCTGTGACACATTAGAATCTAAACCCGACAACGAAACTACAATAACTACCATGTTTCACAATCAACACGAACCGAAAGTAGAAAGTGATATGTTGTTATTAACTTGTGACGTATTAATTCATTATAATTCTAAATCGAAAATAGCGCGTATTTTGTTGGATACTGGGTCTCAAAGAAGTTTCGTTTCAGAAAATATAGTTAAAGAGCTGAAACGCCCTATAATTCGTGAAGAAAATTTGAGTGTTTATCCATTTGGTTCTTCTAAACCAATTAAAAAATCCTACAAAGTAGTTAAATTGCTACTGCGAAATCTCACGAGTTCAGCGGAGATCGAAATTGAGGCACTTCAGACAGAAATTATTTCATCGGCGCCAGTGAGTATTCCAAATGAAAAAATACGAGAGCTGATGAGAGAGAAAAATTACCCCCTGGCTTACGAAAAGCGCGGTCAAGGTCAGATCGGAATTCTAATAGGCATAGATAATTTCGCCCGAGTGGCATGTGGAAAGCTTCAAAATATAAACAATCTGCTTCTACTCGAAACGGTATTTGGATATACAGTCATGGGACAGGCTGAGAAAGATATAAACACCTCAGAGCAGTGTGGTTATTCTCTGTTTATGCGTTGCGAAGCAGAATCAAGTGAATTATGTAATGAACTCCGAAAGTTCTTTGAGTTGGATTCTTTAGGTATAAATGAAAAAGAAAATTTATGCGCGTCTAACGAAGTCTTAAAAAAATTTGAGGAAAATATAAAATATGAGAAGGGAAGATACGAGGTAAAATTACCGTGGAAGGATGAGGCACAAGTACCTCATAATAATTTTGGCCTCGCAAAACGTCGGTTTAATAAACTAATATACAGACTAAAAGAAGATCCTTGGCTGTATGAAAACTATAAGAATGTTATTTCAGAACAACATAGGGAAGGGATTATTGAGGAATGTCAGGATGCTGAAATAAAATTGGAAAACTGTTACTATATGCCCCACTCTGCAGTTGTTAGAAAAAATAAAACCACAAGCAAAGTTAGAATTGTATACGATGCATCTTCCAAAGAAAATAAACAAATATCCCTAAATGAATATTTACATCAAGGACCGAATTTAAACCCCAATTTATTGACTTTAATTTTAAAGTTTCGAGAACATAAAATTGCATTTTCATCGGACATTGAGAAGGCATTTTTGCAGATTGCAGTTGCGCCTTCTGATAGAGATTATCTTCGTTTTCTCTGGACAGATAGAGATTTATTTGACACAAGCAACATTAAAATTTTCCGATTCAGGAGGGTTCCGTTTGGAGTTACTTCAAGCCCTTTCCTCTTAGCTGCAACGATTAAACACCACATACAAAGATACAAAACAGAATTACCAACGATAGTTGAAATGTTAGACAAAAATTTATACGTTGATGATTTATTCTTTGGAGGTAAAGATGCCAGTGAAGCGTACAATTTGTCAGTGAAGGCAGATAAACTATGAATGGATGCAGGAATGAAATTAAGAAAATGGAGAACAAATTCCAAAGACTTGAGCAAACTCTGGTCTGAAAATAACATGGAGGTAGAAGATAATGAAGAGCCATCTAAGGTGTTAGGAATAAAGTGGGATGACAAATTAGATGTTTTACAATTAGAGATTAATCCCCTCTTAGACTCAATTAAGAATGCTAAAAACACAAAACGGTTCATTTTACAAACAGTAGCTAAAATCTTCGACCCATTGGGAATTTTATCGCCATATACAATCAGAGTAAAATGTCTCCTTCAAGATATGTGGGAAAGAGGAACAAGATGGGATGAGAAACTTCCTCAAGAATTGCAAGAAAAGTGGGTCAGCTGGTACTCCGAAATTGAAGATATTAAAGATCTTTCTGTCGAGAGAAGATACTTTACAGACGAAGTTCAAATGAACACGGATGCACTACAACTTCACGTGTTCTCAGACGCCAGTCCCAGGGCTTACGGTGCAATCGCGTACTTTAGGCAAAGGGATGCGAAGGGATTTAATACTACTTTTGTAATGTCAAAGGCGCGAGTCGCCCATTGAAACGACTGACCGTACCCAGGTTGGAACTCCTAGGAGCAGTAATTGCAGCTAGAATTGCCAAATATCTTGAAGATATTTTCAAAATAGAGAAATGCAACATCTATCTTTACACGGATTCGTCAATAGTTCTGCACTCGATTAAAGGCACTTCGAGAGAATGGAAACCATTTGTAGCTAACAGGGTCATCGAAATAAAAACGAATTCTGATCCACAGAACTGGAACTACTGTAAAGGAAAAGAAAACCCAGCAGATTTGCTCACAAGAGGTGAATCAGTTCAAAGATTGAAGAACAGTAACAGGTGGTTCAGAGGACCAGACTGGTTGACATTATCGGAAGAACTTTGGCCATCAAGCATAGCAGATAAAGTAACATCAGAAGAAGTGCTAGCAGAAAAGAAAACGGTCAAAACAGAAACCTGCCATCAGTTAGTCTGCAACACCATCCCTAATAAAGACCCAATCCTAAATATTGAAAACTACAGTAAACTGTCAAAGATGTATCGAATCACTGCTTGGATCAACAGATTTGTTTACAATGCGAGAAATGATACCAAAAAATCCGGTCCATTAACTGCAGATGAACTGCGTATCGCTGAAATTTATTGGGTAAAACACACTCAGTCAATACATTTTAAAAGTGAGATTAACTCATTGAAAGAAGGAAATTCAGTTGACAAGTCATCATGTCTATACAATTTAAATCCAATTTTAGATTCGAACGAAATTATAAGCTTAGGCGGAAGACTGCAAAACTCCGATCTGGAATTACACGAAAAACATCCATGGATAATTCCCAGCAAGTCAAAATACACCGAATTACTAGTAATGAACGCTCATTTAAAGGTCTATCATTCGGGAGTAGCTGATACTTTGGCGGAAGCAAAAAGTAAATTTTGGATCCTTAGAGGAAGACAAGTAATTAAATCTATCTTGAAAAAATGCTTAACTTGCAAACGATTTAGAATACGTTCTGGTACACAAGTGATTGCACCTCTGCCAGCGGACAGGATCCAGAAATCCTTTCCATTCGAGATCACAGGAATCGATTTCGCTGGTCCCCTCTTTACAAGAGATGATAACCGGAAGCATTATATATTACTGTGTACATGCGCAGTCACACGTGCAATTCACTTAGAATTAGTATCTAATTTGACCACCGAAACATTCTTATTAGCTTTACGAAGATTCATCGCCAGACGTGGATTGTGTTCAACTATCTACTCCGATAACGCGAAGACGTTTAGGAGACGTTTATATGAAGATCCTGCAGAACCATCACCATTGACGCCAGCTCATTTTTTAACAGGAAGACGAATAACGTCATTACCACCAGTAAAACTGAATGAAAACTTCATGACAACCAGAAAGACATTAACTAAACGTTATAACTACCGACAAAGATTGTTGGATCATTACTGGGAAAGATGGAGAAAAGAATACTTAATGAACTTAAAATCGGCCAATTGTGCACCTTCTGCTGCAGCATCACAAGACTTCAAAGAAGGTGATGTGGTACTTTGGGAGACACTAAGCTACCCAGAAACATGTGGAGCATGGGTAGAATCCTTGAAGTGTTTCCAGGTAGAGACGGAAAGGTGAGAGCATGCAGCGTAAAAATCAAATCAGGAACAATTAAAAGACCTGTACAGTTGCTGTTTCCATTAGAGCTAAGAGACTGATTGAACTGCGAACTTTAATTGTGTTTTATATATATACTAGCTGAAGTACCCGTTCTTCGCACGGGAATAAATGGACTTTTTGATATTACGATTTGTGGGGATTACTATTTATTGTAATAAAGAGATACAGCAAAGTGGATATCGCTTTATATTGTGTTCAATAACCATGCATACCGAATTTCAAGGCAATCGTTTGTACGGTGCAGAAGGCCATGCGGCGTAGCGCAATCTAGTGGAGAGTTTTAGCAAAATGGATACGGCGGAAATATTCTTCGCATTCAGATATCGATGAATACAAAATTTTAGGACGATCGGCTGGACAGCCCTGACGACGCGACATCTAGTGGCAAATTATATAGGAAAATGGATAGCGCCAAACTCTTTCCCGTGTTCAAATATCTATGTATGCCTATTTTCATAGCGATCAGTTGCACAGTCAAGAAGTGATACACTGCAGCGCGATCTAGTGGTTAATTAAAGTAATGATTTGCTACAGTGCCGTCAAGTCGCGAGTTATAGAAAAATGGATAAAGCCAAAATATCCTCATTGTTCAAATAGCTATGTATACTGATTTTCATAGCGACCGTTTAAATGGTCAAGAATTTGGCCTGCTGCAGCGTCATCTAGTGGCGAGTTAAAATAATAATGCATTGTAGTGCCATCTAGTGGTGAGTAACATCAAAAGGAACACAGTTAGAATATATTCTCCGTGCTGAAATGTGTAAGTATAAGAAATTTTATGCCGATCGACCGAACGGTATAGAAGTCGATGTGTTGCAGCGCCATTTAGCGGCAAGTTACAGCAAAATGGATACTGAAAAAATATTCTCCGTGTTCTAATATCCGCGTGCACCAAATTTCATCGAAATCGGTTGGACGATATTCGCATAGTAAACGGCTAAACGGAATAGAATTCGACTTTCTGCTGCGCCACCTAGTGGCAAGTTAGAGGAAAACGGATAGCATAAAAAGCTTCTCAATGATAAAAGACTTAGGTGAACCAAATTTCATGGTGCAACGGTGCTGGAGTTTTTCAACCTCATACACACATACCAACATTCATTTTTATCTATAACCAGTATCATTATATATCCAAGTCTCAAATAAAATCCAGTTTCAAATCTAAGCCTCGCAAAAGTCCCAACATACGCCATTTTGCCAGAGTTTTTTTCAGGAAATCATTCGAAGCATTGACTTAGCAGCAATCAATATGGGAAATGGTTCGGCCGCCAAAAAGTAAAGCACACATATATCTGAAAAGGGGAATCCCTTAATACAACCGAATTTTCTTAAATTATCAACTATAATGTGTTTTATTCATCGTTACTCCGATGTACTAAATGAGAAGATTTCAATTTTCTGAAATTTGGCGGAATTCCCCCAACTTAAATCAATGTACTCAATTGGCGAGAATTCTGAAGATAGATCGCTTGAAATCCCTTAATAACTGCATTATTTCTTCACAGATCATTAAAATTTAACGCTATATTCTAATAAAACCTTTGCACTTGCTTTCAAAAATCTATTTCCTTAAGCTCTCAATAAATTGTGCCAAGCCGAAAACTGTGCAAACCGCTAGAACTCACTTTCTCAAAATCCGCATTTGAGCCATTTTATTTTTTCGCCAAACTAAAAAAAAATTACATATTAGCCTCGGAAATCTTCAATTCTTATTGTTTTGCGTATAAAACATTTCATTCCTGCTCCGATTTCCCATGCACACGATACTATAATAAAAAATTAATAATCTTACAAATATAAACTAACAAAAAAAATCATTATTATTCTTTTATTTTTAGTTTGAGAATTTAAAACATCTTATTCGGCAAAATCGCCACACATGGCAACCACGATCCTTATTTCACACTTTTTTCACTACAGGGGTTACAATTACGGAAAGGTTTTTGCATGGAGAACATAAAAAATCTCTTAAATTCCGGGAACGGGTGGACTTTGAAAGTTTTAAAGTGGACAATGATTTATTCTATATTATTTTACATATCTGTGCAAAATTTCAGGCTCATAGGTCCATTTTTGTGGATTTGTATACAACACAAATCCACAAACAAACAAACAAACAATCAAACAAACAAACAAATAAACAAACAAACAAACAAAGAGAATTTCATTTTTATTTATAAGATTAGAGTGTAATTTTTGTAACCATTATTTCATTATTTGTATTTTAACTTTTTTATTTAGTATTTACATGAAACTTAATTTCATCGGGGGGGAAGATGTAGAATCTTGTGACTTTCCCCAGGAAGAAAAAATTTCTGCGCGATTGCAGTGCCACTGGGTGAGTATGTTTACTTCAGTATGTTTCACTAGACATAAGAACGAGATGTATTGGCAGACAGGCATGTTCGCCTGTAGCATGGCTAAACTTTTAAAACCTTTGTCTTAAATGTACAAATGTAAATTCATCATAATAAATTAATCCAGAATGAATGCTTATGAACATTTATAGACAAATCACAGTCACTAAGGAAGTTTAGAAGGAATTACTCCAATAAACATCTAATAATTAAAATGAAACGTCACGATTTTAATCCCTAAAAGTTTCAGATGCAAAGCAACTGATTCTTGCACACATTCCCCATGCTACTAACTCTCAACGTGATCCGTTGAAAGCCATATCGACATTATATTGAGTCCAAACCAAACAAGAAATAGAGAAATAGACATTAATTTTTTAGTAAATAAAACCTACCTCCACCGGATATAGAACCCTGGACCACTAGTCTGTGTTAACCTTGAAACCACTTCACCACATAGGTAGTAGAAAAAATTCATTAACTTTTGTGTGAGAAATTATTAGGGGGAGCCTTTTTGTTGCCTCAGGGCTTCCATACCTCTAAATCCGTAACTGATTGACACAGTTCTCATTTCCAGTAGGCTTTCGAGCGTATGCGATGATAAAATGTACTTTTGCAAACATTTTGTTGGTTAATTTGACGTTATTTTACTATTTCCAATTCATCAAACACGTTTGAGAAAGAATTTTGAAACTTCTAAATGTGTTTTATCATGATAAGTATTTTTAAGGCTTGCCATTTAAAAACTGCTTTAATATCTTCTGTGTTGACTATCACAACCTGTATATAATAATAGTGATAGGAATTTTTGTTTTGCATAATACATCTCACTTAGCATGTCACTCATTGTCCTACTGTACTCCAATCCCTGCCGCATTGTGCCCCGCAAAGGGCTACAATGTGACAACGTGAGTACGTTTAAAAATTAATTTTTTCAAAGAATAAAATGAGGATCAATTCTGAAAATTTAACAATGAAAGCTAATAGTTGTCAAAATATTGTTCTGCAATTAATTTTTAGTTTTAACTAAAAGAAAGGCAATTATTTTAAAGAAAGCAAAAATTTTCCCACTGTGCCCGCCCCTATCCTATACGTTAATAAAGTTCATGAAACAGAACTGCTTTTTGATACTAAATTAGCTTAGTTCACCTCAACTTTAATAGAATGTCACATCAGTCTGTATGACCTTAATTATACACACAAACACTAGAAAAAGTTCAATTTTGAGCAGAGTTCTTATATATGTTTCAAGAGCAGTTTATCTATCACTTTCCAAAACCACCTGCATCGCACTAAATTACAAGTCACAAATATTCGAATGTAATTATAATTGGATGGCAATGTGAAATCATTTCAGAACTTAAACTCTAATGCAGCTCGATTGGTTCAACAGTGGAAACAGTGAAAAACAAATTGCCCAAGAACATTTTCAACCACTTCTAAAAATCTGTAGCACAGGCACGAAATCTTTACTCAGAAATATGAACCTTCACTAGAAAACCTTTCAGAGTATGAAAATGACAGGAAGAACGCTATTTGTATGCGCCATTTTCGATAGTGATAAAGAATGATGAAAAAATTGAATAAAATGTCATCACATATCACACGGACCATTTTCTATCTTCTATTTCTAGTCTTTATGCAGGGAAGTATATCAACCAGGTATACCCTCTCTAGAAATCCAGTATGTCAATAACTTTTCATAGAAAATGTTTTGAATTATTCTCTCACAATGTTGTGAGTTTCATGAAATTTAAAATTAATAAAGCATAAAGTTTCATTTGAAGCATTGTCATACTATAGTTAAGAAAAAAGGATTGTGTTTCCATTTTGAATCGTATGTTGTTTACATGAAAAAAAAAAATATATATGCTTTGTAATGAATAAAATGTACTCTTTTTTGCCTTAACCATGCTTCAGAGCTTGAGAATAATTTAGTGTATGCTTTCAACTCTTGAATAATAATAATAATAATAATATATTATTATTATTATGATTTTGTATTTGCTTTAATTTGATGTCGAAATATTGAAAAAAATAATGTATTCTTTTGGGTTGATAATATATATATATATATATATATATATATATATATATATATATATATAATCGGCTGTTCGTCCTCGTGAGGGGTAGACCTCCCCCCCTTGAACCCCCCCCCTAATTTTTTAGTTTCATTATTGCCATATTAAAAGGATATTGATTGACTGTGTCATTTTATCTCGCATCTTTCGTGTATTTCGCCTGGTAACCCTATGTTGAAATCTTTATGATTGTAACCTATCCATCGAAAATATATGTGATGAATATTCTACAGCTTACGAAATCTAACAATAGATTAAAGCTGTTGTGAACTAATAGTATTTACATATATGTAAAAAAAATACATGTGATGCATATCTACAGATTAAGAAATATTGTAACAATAGATTACAGCTGTTGTGATCTAATAGTACTAATACATGTAAAATTATGTCGCATACTTTTATGTCGCATTTTTCATACAATTTTCAATAAAGGGGGTGAGAGATAAAATGACATAGTCATTTATATATATATATATATATACTTTGCATATTGTAAATATTACATTGGAATTTTTTAACATTACCCTTTTTTTCAGTACAAGTAAAATAAACATAAACATGTTATAATGGGTGACACAGCTTGTTTTATGTATTCTCTGTTTACATTTACTGGAAACATTTTCAAATCTTGTGTTTTTATGAGGATTTTCTTTTATCATTTTTAAAATGATCAGAAAGTATGAAAGCGTTTTAAAATTTGAAAACAAAAATTCTTTAAGTAGAGAAATGAATAAATACTGGTAAAATTCAATTTTTTTATTATTTTACGTCAACTTTGGGAAAGACACAAACGTGTAAATATGTGCTTTCTAAAAATAGATTGCACGTGAAGCATCGAAAGAAATATTTTGGGCATCAAATATGCTCTGAAAAATTTTACAAATGAACAGACTCTCTAAAAGGTTCTAGATGAAATATGTGACAAACATGCATAAAAGAAAATATATTTTCCATCTTAGAAAATAGAGTGATTTTCCGTTAGGATATGTTTGACTAACTTTGTAAAGTTAAAAATTTTTCTTAGGGTGCCTTGCATGCACCATAATAAGCAAGGAATAAATTTCATACTAAAATGAAATATTAAGTTCTATATCTAGTAGAAAGATTTTTTAAATTTTTTAACCTCAATCTGTTAATAATTTCCCACCTATTTTTTAAAACTTTAGGTTTTCTACTTAATAGTTTATTAACTTAACGTAGATCACTTTGACTAAAACTGATTTTAACAAATACTACAGCAGACGCCGCTTAATGTAATCTCTGTTAATGTTATCATTCGTTTAGTATTATCTATAATCTCCGGTCCGGAACAGACGTATTGAAATTAAAGTAAAAGTAATCGCCTAATGGGATCGCTACATCTCTTAATGTTGTCAAATTTTCGGGCAGTTGGCTCGTTTTCAACGAGAGATTGTAGGCGAAGTTCTTAAAAATCTCATTATATCAGGTAGGTCATTATATCATAATTTAATTATCATTGGCTTAAATTATCATATAATATTGGAGGGTTGGGAGGTAAAATGTTATCGACTGTAAAAAATATTTTCAAACTGAACTTTCTTGAATTTGTATGAGGGGGTGCTATTGAACTCCCCTTGCCCTTAGTAACCCCAGAATGCCTGTAATAATTATGTTAAAATAAATGTTTCCTGTAGAAATTGCCCTCTACGCATTTTTTCCGCAGTTACATTTTTTCGTTTATTATAATCAATCGGTTATAGTTATCAAAATCGGATCGGCCCGATGTGATCACATTAAGCGGCGTCTACTGTATATACAAATAATTTTTTGAGTACTTCAGGCATAAAATTTCTAAGTTCTACTATAAAATTTTCCCAATGAATTTATTTCTGTTAATAGTAGGGCGGGGAGTAATAAAGAACCCCACTTTGATTTTTAGCTTTCCAGCGCTGCGTATTCTGTAGAATACTTACTTGTCTAGAGTAATCACTAATTTTACTTGTTGCTTCTACTATAAGCTCAAATCAACTCCCCCTATAATTTTTTCGGTTACAAAAAAATGTTATGAAGTAGTGAAATTGGTATCTCCAACTTCAGGGGAGGATTATATGGACCCCCATGTTTTTAAAGTATCTTTACAGTGCAATGCTAATTACAGTAAACCTAAGATGGATCCGGTATAAAACATAAACAGGCCTTAACTGGAATCCGCGTGAATTGACGTTGTAACTCTTGTTGTTACAACATGTTAGTGTAAAACTAACTGCTTTTTAGGAAAACAATGTAAATTCCAATTTTAACTTCAAAAAGCTTTGAAAAACTGCAGTTCAGAAAAACGAACTTTCCAGCTTGATGGCAAAATGCGAACTTAGTTTCGTTCCTCCCTTGCCAAACAGCTATGTCTAGCGTCAGTTTGTGCAAACATTATTTTCGCAAAATTGCATTTGTCTAAGAAATTGATGGTTTTCATAATAGCAAAACTGTAAGACAACAGCATGCGTTTTGAGACTAGAAGACAAAGATTTCTCCTTCAAGATTCAATTCAAATTTCATTCCGGAACATTATGTACAGAAATTTCTGAATAGTTGAAAGGGAGTCTGAGAAAAAGTAACATTATCATTGGATTCGGATTTTCTTACAATAATTTGTATAGTTACAGCTCTAACTGTCTCCAGTTCACTATCAAAATTCTTCCGATATGAACCAAGAGAAGCATAATATGCAAAAAGCTCTAAATACATACTACCTCCAACTATGCCAAGCATTTTCGATCGAACATATCTGAAACAGATTATTTTCTGGATATCTAGAGTCAATTGCCTTCATAGCAGTTCCTTTTATCTCAACATCAGTTCGAAGATGACTTCGTTTTACTTTAAGAAGACGGTTTTTATGATTCAATTCAATTTTTATAACCCTTCTTATCAGAGAAAATCTTGGAAAATAAAAGATTCTTTTTAATAACCTCGAATTTTATTCAAGTCCAAGTTCATTCATTTCATTTGAACAATCAAACAAAATTTAACCGCATATACAGGAAAAATTAAAAACAGAAAAAAGTAAAAGTGTTTTAATTTACAGTGATCGGGATATTGATTAAAACTTTTTCTAACATCTAGGAATCCAGAACCTTTTTGAATGAAGCTTGTGACGTCATAATTTCTTTTGCAGTTTTCACACAAATTACAAAATCTTATGAAAATTTAATGTATAAAGGAAAATATTGAATATTGTGAAATTCGGTAGCGTTCTTTTACAAAATTAAGGATTAGTTTATAGCTTACTCATAATCCTTTTAACAATTTCTCGAAATTCGAAGAGGGACTTACTTTAATAATAAAATTCATTGAAATACTAAATTAAAATGTCACGACAAAACTGCAATAATAACGGTTTTTTTTAATTTTTTTCCACTGAACATGAGGCAGAGTTTCTTATGTTTGGAGTACAATGGTGATAAAGTTGAAGGATTTAAATAGTATTGATTACATCGATTAAAAAAGTCTTCCCACAAGGAAAAAGTGTTGAATAGAAACAATCGTAAGCCGCAAATTCAGCTGTTGTGGTGCTGTTTTTTCCAATGATCAATTCCGACCAACTACACAAAAGTTTTTCGGTCTCAAGGGATATTATTTAATTAACTTCATTTAGAACTGACATAGAGTCAGTAAAAGAAAACCAAGAACAGCAGTTTTATTTTCCACATTTTTTAACTCTTCTGTAATTTTTGTAGCTGAAGATTTTTTTCATCTTTTTAATTAATCAGTTCCAATTTATCTTGTTTGAAATATCATGAAATTAAGTTTTCCTTTCATTGGATTCTATCACCGTGAACATTGTTTTTTCTCTTCACAGTTTCATGTGCCCGTTTTAATATTTTACCTTTATATACAGGTAGAATCAAACCTTTTTTGAACAAAGTGAGATGAAACATATGCAAGAGTGCGCAGATGCAGAGAGTCACGTAGCAGTGTGACATCAAAAATGATTTTTGTGCATGTGAGTGTGAGCTTTAATGAAATATTCCTTATTTCGTGTACTACGACGGCGATTCAGTGATAGATAATATCCATAAAACGTCCAATTTGATTGATAATGATTTATGTGCAAAATTAAAAAAAATAACACAAATTTTAATTTAATCCGGCAGCACTCGCGCAGGGTTTAACATACCGGCTACGCTTTTGTTTTCGGCGTGCTTTTCTAACTTTTTTTCTTTGTAATGGAGCAGGGTACAGATGAAACCTCGTATAGCTCTAAGGTCATAAACTTGAATGGTTTTTTTTTAATTCTTCAAATAGGTTTTCGGATATTGGCACGTCGGGTAAGTCAGACACTGCGCGAGTACTTATGCTATAGTTCTGAGCTACCCTTTTTTCCCGATGTATTTTCCTAACATTTTTTTAAAAAACTGGTGAGGCCTGATTCAGCTGACTTAAAGGTCATAACCTTCAAGGTTAAAAAAAAAAGGTAAAATTCTTCAAATAGGTTTTCGAATATTGACACGCCGGTTATGTCGGACCCTGCGCGAGTACTTTTTCTATTATTCTAAGAGAGGCTCTAGTTCTGAGTATATAAACACGTTTTATATTGATTTTAGAGTAGTAATTATAAATGTATGGTTACATATATATTCATGTGTTCAGTTTTCCTCTTTTTATTTATTTTTTACCTCTTATGCATCGATTTTACTATAAAAAAAACATTTAAAAAACACCTTGGGTATGAAATACCTTGCACGAGTAATTACGTTCGTGTTTTTCGCGGGAATATTCCCAGGTTAATATTTAGCATAGTTGCTTTCCATGGTTTATATAATTAGGTGGCGGTCTATAATCCTTCCGTTATCACGTCTGCCACACTAATGCATGAAAACAGTTACACAGTAATCGGCGTTCGGACCTCAAATGGAGGTCAAGATATCCGGAACATAGCCAAAAGCACGATTGAAATTATTCTAGAAATTTCACTGAAATTTTATTGATCAGCTTTCGAATAAGATTACAAGACTATTTTTCATTTAAATTGTAGTAAACATACAACATTTCATTGACGGCGGGTTATTGCATTCTGCAATTGTAATGTAAGAGACAGAATTAAATAATCATATAATAGATCATGCATTGGTAACGTTCTTGAGCTTAAGGTTTGACAAAACTTAAGTCAGACTGATGTTTCAAGGAGCTATCCTTAATATCAATGTGAAACTCTGGAATATTTATGTAGAAGCAAAGGTGCAACTCGGTATAAATAAAACTGCAGTGATTTTTATACTATGTGAAGCATCTAGATATTTAACCAGAACCAGTTCTTTACTTTAACTTTGATCTTATCATCACTTTATAATATCTGACCGTCAAAACATTTCGTGAAATGAGAAAACAAAGGAATGGAGTGAGAAAAATCGTTAAGTATGATGCTACCGAATTCATTTCCTTAGGACTAATTCTGTGACCATACAGTTTGAAGCCCTAAACTCACCTGGTACAGTCGAAAAGTTCATTGGCTTGGCGAATTATTTAAATCTGGCTCTAAAATAAATTAATGAACTTGATATCAGCTTGAAAAGACTCAAATTTAGTTTGATATTTCTAAATCTTAATGATATCCAATGAAAAGTTTACTGTAAATCATCGGCGAAAAAGGTAATGCCGTTCACACGCAAATAAAGGTAAATTTCGTCTATATGACGCATGAACTATCAAACTTAAATTACAATAATATTCAACCAACAAGTATGAAAAAACAATAAGGTTCACATACTGTTGGTAAAATACACATTTTAAGACTATATTTGTTTAACTTAATGTGTTGAATTTTGTTTATTTTGTTCATGGCGATATATAGATCCACTATAAAGACAATTGTGTTGGAAAGGGTTTTAAAATCGATGTATTTGGAATTATTTATGTTTTATTTATAAAATGATCATCCAATTCTTAAATTTCCATCGAATAGATAGAATATTTTCCGTTTAGATATATAATATTTTCATATGAATATTTTACGTTTGAAAATAAAATAGAGTAAATACTGAAATGTAATAAGCTGTCATTTTTAAATATTACAGAAACTTTTTGTAAATATCAAGGCTTCAGTGTTTAAATAAATAATGCAGGTTATCACAGAGATATAAAATTCTTGTTTACTAACATCGATATCGTGTTTTTGGGATAAAAATAGCACATTTTCCTTTTCGGTGTCTTAAAAAAAATATTTGATTTGTTGCACTATGATATTTAATATCTTTCAATAATACATTTATCATACTCATTCACTTGAATATGTAGTTTTAAATGTATGCATTTCATTTAAATAGTAAAATTATTATTCAGAGCTTTACCCTCCTTCTAATGCATAAGAGAATTTAAAATATTTTTTATGTTATTTGATTTAGTTAATTTCGTGCTAATATATAAATAGTAATGCATAGCCTCAACAAAAAAGTTGTGATTAAAAGTAAAATTAATGGAAAGCTTATAAAATAACCAACTACAAAATGTACAGCAATATGATCATTCGGGTGTTACAAAAGATCACCCTTTCTTAGTTACAAAAAAGTCCCACCATCCAAACAAGTAGGAAGCTTAGAATTCAACAAGAAGGTTTTAGCAACTAGATTAGAACAACAGTTTTCCTCCTTTTTGTTTTTGTAAATATATAAAAAAGGGCTGCTAATTTAATTTAAAAGGAAGTGTTTGGTGTGTCCCATGCCTCTTTTGCACTTATCTTTTGTAGGTGTATGTGGTTTTCATAATCTACTGATTTTTGCTGACAGCAGTCTTTTATTGCAAAAATTCTTACAGAATTAGATCAAACTAAAATTGCAAGATGAAATTAGTTTCTGGTTTGTGAAAAAGTACAGAATATATGTGAAACTACTGTATCGAAAAGAAAAATTAAGGTTTTATGCATCAATGGGTCTTGAAATCTCACATCACTGTAGAATGGGATGCTCTTAGTTTAGATTCACCAAGTGCAATCAATTCCTGTTAGCCCATGGATATATGTGTTTGTCCAAATATTGTGATATAAAATTGTAGTAATAAAGCTCTTAGTTTAGATTCACCAAGTGCAATCAATTCCTGTTAGACCATGGATATATGTGTTTGTCCAAATATTGTGATATAAAATTGTAGTAATAAAATTGTGAAATAAAGATGATGTTGTACTTAAGAACATCTGAGGCGAAAACGTAACAGAGACATAGATCTCAGTAAACTCTCTCTTCCAAATCCCCTATAGTAAGCAAAAAAGGTTTAAAATGACACAGAAATTTCTGACCGTAAATTGATGGGCTGACCGTAAATTTATGTTGGTTTTAAAGTAGATATTCTACTAATCATTTTTTAATATGAGTAATGCAATTTTTTAAGAGCATAGTTATCATTCGCGAAACAGAGTTAGTATTTTTCACTAACAATCCTATGTATTTCAAGATAACAATAAACTTGTATAGAGACAACATTTAAGTACTCATACAGATAAGTATTCAAAATGGTATTTGTGCTTGTATGCGTATATATTAGGTGTAAGAGAGTTATGTCTAAAAATATTAACAAGTTTACAATTACAAACAAGCTGCACATAAACATGGAATTCATAGATGTTGCATTTTAACGCGAGAATTTATACATATATATTTTTTCTTTAAAAAATGATATGTGAGAAAATAGGAGGGGATGTCCGTCTACGCTCCTTGGATTAAAAATGTTCTGAAATTGATTTTTAGGAATTTGTGTGGTGTATTTTACACTAAGAATTTTATGGATACCTCATTTTTGCGACAGAGAAAGATATGAAATTAAAATGTTTTAGCTTTCTAACCTCAGGTGATTACGAATTTTGGAAAAGTCTGTCTAATGTAGCATCTATTTTGCCCCACCATGGCCGAGTGGATAAAGACGCTGAACATTGTAGATACTGAAGTGTGAAGGTCCCTGCAATACATTCAACGGAATTTTTGGGTGTTTTTTCCAGATGTAACGTTAATACGTTAAAACCACTTAAAAATTCCTCCGCCCAAGGCATGACGGTCGGTAGATGCCCCTCGCTTAGGCTTCCCTTAACACAAAAAACACTCAAAAACACTAGCAACTATGTTAAAAAAACCTCACATACATGCCGAATTCCTTTCAGTTAGCTTCAGCAGTTCTGGCTAGTCGAGATATTGACAGGTGAAAAAACGCCATTACTTACTGGCCCTACCATTTCATAGAACAACGGAAATGGGGAGAAAACATAAAATAGTTCAAATGTATTGAGGCTGTTCAGAATTCATTTCAAAACTTTACCCACGTAAAGCAATGCTGCTTGCATTTGAAATGGGACCTTGTTTTTGAAAACACGAATGCCTGAAATATATGCAGGAAAATTTCTTCTAAAGGGTATATTAGAATATCAATGAAGCGAAAACAACATAACTTTTGAAAATATTCCGGAGTGCTTTTGTGGAAGTTTATATAGGTATGATAATGTTTGGAATTATCCAATAGTTTGCATGGATTGCAAAATTTTTAACTCAGTGATGTATATATACATACTGACGTAACTTAAAATTGAAAACGGTGCTTTGAAAAGGTTTATTTGAAGTCAAATTTCGCATAATACTAGATTAGATTCACTATTGGGATATATCCCATGATATTATATTTAATATGTTATAAATGTTTTCTGGATGGAAGCTTAAGATTTTATAAAATTCTTATATTGTTAAGAAGATTTATAGATATTCATGCCATCGAAAATTTCGAGTAATATCCGAGATTAAAAATAATGTAGTAAAAATGTATTGCTTGTGTATGTATACCATATTTTTTCTGTGATATCGAGATTTTAAACTGGACATACAATTTTTATAGAAAATATTATATATTTTTAATATATGTCAGTGCACCTCTGAAACGGCTCATCCCAGTTTGTGGAAATTTTTTCTACTATCTTGCATATAAATTTTGTGTATACACAGCAGTCTTGCATATTATGGGAAATGACGTACAATTTTCAAAATTAACACGAATTATTATGCTTAGCGAAACTTAAATCTCTTTCATTTTCAGATTAATTTAAAAAATCATCATTATTTCATATAAAATTCCCTATCTTTCTATTTGCGTTTAAAGCATTAGAATGAAAATTGATGCAGAATAGAGATAAGAACGTTCTTAAGAGTCAATAAAAAAAAAGAAGATTGTCACATAGAAATTTCAATTAAATGTGTGTGATTTCTACTAGAAATTATTGCTTTTTTGAAAACTATTTCTATGAAAACCAAGGAAAATATCGTTCGTTCATGCTTCGCAGTGATTAATTTCTTACTGACTGCTCCGACAATTGCTTGATAGAAACATCGCAGTTAAATATTCCTACTTAAATATCATGTCCTAACAAAATATATTAAGATTTAACGTATAAAAAATTTCAAGTAATATTTACAGGAATTTTCCATGATTGATATTCCACGGTTAGCTAAAAACCCAACATGAAAGTTTCTGATGAATGTGAACTAAGAACACAAGAAAATATTAAAAACATTCTTTGAATCAATAAAACCTTGATCCTTCTTTTTTTCTGTTTTCGGTGTCTGACAGTGAAATCAATTAGTTAGAGGAAGAAATAAAATCCTTTTCCAGTATTAGGATATCGATGAATAGACGATTTAGGAAGAAGAAAACTTGTTTTACACATTTCAAGAATAATTCATCATTATTTTTTGTGAATTAATTTAATAGCAAGCCATTAATATGATTAAAGCATGATTTTAGATTTAAAAAAAACATTTTCATCTACCTCAAACAGTTTTTAGATATGAAATAACATTTCTTTTAAAATTATTAAATTAATCTTCTTTTTTGTTGACAATGTCAGATCCACAGAGATTTGCTACCGTGATGCCAAATAGAATATCCTATAATGTAGATATTAGACATATAAACTATTGTTATCTCATCTTCATAAGTATTGTATTTCGCTCCACATTTTATGGCGAAATTATTCCGGACAATGGATTATGCAGAATTTATAATAGCCTTTACTTGACTTAAGACGATGTAGTTTTGTGAAAAATAAGTCAAACTAAAGATTAAGAACCTTGTCTACCATGTTAATGTTTAATCAAAATGCTGAGTATTCAAAAAATGATTTTTTCAACGATCATGCATTAAAAAAAAATTGATAGCTGCTCATCTACCATCATCCACTTAAAGTTCAAAATAACTATAAAATCCACTTATGAACCCACATATCACTTAAAACCGTCTGAAGTTTTTGCCTTTCATTTACATTAATTGCTACAATCCTCTTAAAATCCTGCCATTGGTCAAAATTAAAAAAAAATCGAAAAAGGTTTTTTTTAATAAGCTAGAAGTGTGACACATATAGATAATAAAGTTTATAAAGTTTTAGACATACTCATAAATCATTATTAGCTGTCCATAAAACTTATAAAACGTTTAATAGATGAAAAGTATGAAATATGTCAAAGTTTAGTATATGTTAAAGAATTAGTTTTCATTTTTTTACTTTCGTTTATATACAGGATGTCCCCCAAAGATGGCAAAGAGATTTAATTCTTTATTTATTATAGATAAGTGGACAATGTAAATTGAAAAATGTTCAAAGTAAGGTTGGAAACAAAAATCCGTTATGAAAAACTTCCTCCCGCTCATTTACAAAAATCTACACTTTTTGAATTTGTATACGACCCCCGTACAGACAAATTCCCAGTTAGTAAAATATGCCCCATACACTAACGAGGTGATGTAACAAATTTCAGCTTTTCATCATACAACGTGTCAGAGATATCTTTAAAGAAAGATGGGGGGGGGGAAGACTATACATGATTTTGAATATAAACGTTTATTGCTAGAGTGGAAAAAGATTTTCAGCCGTGTTTTCTGTACAACTCCTGAAATGGGATCATTTGAAGTGATTATTATCTGTCGAGAGCCATTTAAAAGTGGTTTAAGCCAGCTTTATACTGTATTCATATCTCTGACACTTTTAAAGATATAATTCTCAAATTGTGTGTGTCACCTCATTAGTGTATGGGACACATTTTACAAACTGGGAATTTTTTTGTACAGGAATTGTATACAAATTTCAAAAGTGCATTTTTTAAAAAATAACGAGAGCAGCATTTTCGTAGTGTAAAATTTTTCCAACCTTATTTTGAACAGTTTTTTCAATTTGCATTGCTCACTTATCTGTAATAGATAAAAGAATTAAGTCCGTTACTAACTTTTTGGGACACCATGTATATACCTGTTCTAAGGACATTCGCTTAAATAAATAAATTAAAAATTATGCAAAAACTGAAATACAAAAAAAAAAAAAAAAAAAAAAATCAATAATTCCCTAGAATTGGGTTTTATGTTTATTTTATTTTCCCTTTAGTTTTATCTTATCAAATAAATAAAAATGTTTTTATATTTATATTTGTTAAACAATAAGTGTCTGATTACCCCAAAATGTTTTGTACATGCTACTGATTAAGACGTAATTCACTTCACTTCCCTTGGTATATTATGTACCATTTATTAAAGCCTTTAGCAGAAACTTAGCACATTATTCTTTAAGAGTTTCTGACAGGATATACCTATGTAATAGATGCTGCGTTAACAAAATCTATTTCTAGACATAGTGTAAAGCATGAATTCATAACAATGTTTGTTTTAAGAAACCTCTTTTGCATTCTAAAATGACATCATCTTCGCAATGGCACTAACAAAATTAACAAAGTGTACACGGCCTTCCGCCTGCATTTACCAACATAACTTCGTGCTCATGCATTATTAATATGCGAATAAAGATAGTATGTTATCGCTTCGCAGTGCCTGCAATGGCTATTATGATACGCCTTATACGTTCATCTCCAGCTCGTGAGATATAACAAGACATTTCTGTTATGATGAAGTATGTATTGAATTAATTTGAAATTAAAACAGGAAATTGAAATACCCAAGGACATGCAATAAGTTTTGACATTTTGTATTCTAAAATATCAACTCAGTCATGCTATTTCATATTAAGCATTCTTAAAATATCTGTAGGAATAATTTGAAGCTGGTTATTTACAGACATTAATATTTGAACTGTATCTCTAAAATCGTCCGTTATTTGTGTTCCTGTTTTTTATGTATTAACGCAAAAATACTGTTTTAAATACTAATACATATTTGATGCTTGTCTCAAATCAGCAGTTATTCATAAATACTACCTATGTCTGAATTTAATCAAATAATACAGCTCCATACCAAGAAATTATGCACTCTGTGTTTATAGAATATTACAATTATTAAATAACTGATAAATAAGTATAAAATAAACTTTATAAATTTTTTTGAATACTCTATTACCTAAAAACTGATCAACCACAAGAGAGATTTTCAAGTGATTAATAAATACATTCTGAAAGAAAGTCACATATTTTGAAAACCATTTTTAGAGATATATAAATGGGGTTTCATTTATTGTTTAAAATAAATATTCTTAATTACGCCAATCATGCCGAATTTGTGAAACTTTTATTAATGGTACGCTACAAAACAACTGAGCATCATGAAATGAGCAAAACTTTGGTATCAGTATATCTTAAACTCAGGAACTTCCTAGCCACCCAATAGTGATCCCAGATCGAAATACTATAAAAAGCAGGGCATTTACAGAGACGTGGCAAGCTCATATCTTCCTAATGATTGCATAAGAGGCAAAGAAGTGAATTAATTTTACTTAAAAACTGAAATACATTATTTAGTTTTGCTTCGTTTTAATAAGCTTTTTGAAAGAATTGATGTTAAAAATATCCAGATTCATAACTAGTCATCTTAAGCCATTTTGTGACGTCACAAGAGAGGATGGGATTTCAAAGAGTTTGTATTGAATTCTATGGAAGAAATCTGATCAATAATGTCAATAAACACTAGTAGCACGAGGAATATAATCAGAAATTTCCACAATTAATATTTTAAAAACTTGTACAATACATATTATATATAATTATGTTATACAGACTCCTAATGTCAAATTTTATTAGAAGCAATTAAAGCACAAAAAACAAGAAAATAAAAAGTAAAAGCTTTTATTACCCAAACCTTACAAATACTATAAAGTTTTTCATGAAAGCACTACAAGTGTTTGCTTTAGTTTTTTCTAGATAAGACTTTCAAATATCATATTGAGACATTTGAAATATACATAATTAAATATTTTTAAAAATTAGTGAGTATAACTCTGTAAAACTGCCTAAATGCTCTCAGGGGTTTTCATGTAAAATATATTGCAGTAATACATATACTTTTTTGTTATTGTTGTTAGCATTGCAGTAATACATTTTCTTTTTTGAATTAATTTCCAAATCTGTGCTCATACTTAATTTCAGAATTTTCAAAAAAATTCCGATACACCGTTTAGTTTGAAATATTTCTTTAATAAATACCTTCTATATTTCTGTTTTTCTAAGTATCCAGCAAATAGATTTCTCTCTCTCTCTCTCTCTCTCTCTCTCTCTTTTTTTTTTTTTTTTTTTTTTTTTTTTTTTTTTTTTAATAAATAAATCAACCATGAGATCCGCATTGAACCTTAAGCTATTTGGTATGTGCAGTGGAAAGGGATCTGCGTTTAATTTATAATTAATGGTGAAATTTTCTTAACATAGAATTGCCATGAAACTCTTGGTAAATTTCTTAATTTCAAAAGAATTTATATTTTCCTTTGCAGTATTTTTTTCGGTTTCCTCAATATCTTTTTCCTAAACGTTTTCTCTTCTTTTAGTAGGATCAGTTCTTTCTTGTTTTTTGGTAATATCGGATATATAGGCTGGTAAGCTCGAAAAAATGCACGGGATAGAATTCGGTTCTAATTTATAATGTTTTCTTTTTACAGTTAAAAGTGCCCCATCTGATTTTAAAATAGCATCGTCTTTTAAAAGATCTTCATCTCGAAAATGCTCAATACAAACATACGTATTTTTTCCTGGGGACCAATTTTTTCTTGGAATATTTTTAGTCCATTCGGCCCGCTTTTCTTCGTTTTTGGGAAAAGTGAAAACTTTTACATTTTCTCCTCTTTTGTAATTAGCTTTACTTACAGCCTGGGACGCAGCAAACGGAAGGATAGTGATTGCTAGAATAAAAGAACAGAAATCAATAAAACTGACGCAAAATACGGCAATTTTATATTTTTATGTACTCTATAGCTTAATAACTATTATCAAGTATGTCGTATTAAGAATAGAGATTGCTGACTTACATAGGGGCACTGACGCGATGGGTTGCTTGAGAAGGCGGTTCATAAGATTCGGAACCTTGCGACAGATTTCTATCTAAGCCATTCAGCTACTGCAGGGATCGGTCTAAAGCACGATTTATTTCCATTTCTACTGGCGACTTCCTGGAAAAAGGAGTCTCTAAGAACTTTCTCAACAATTTATTTGATGGAGATGAAGGGTAGACCAGGTTGTGATGTTTAAAGGGCAGAAGTTCACTGCTTAGCCAAGAAATCAGTGGCCTCATTTCACACTGAACTTCACCGTGGGCAGGAATCCACAGAAATACTACCTCTTTGTCGTTATTTGAGAATCAGTTAAAGGAGATCGAAACAGCAATCGACAGTTGAAAAGCACCGTTCAGAAATCTGATAAGAAAACCATATTATAAAAATGCCTCACAGACTTATGTAATTGTATCCGAGCTCTGCGGATTACTGTAATTTCTCCGTAAAAAGCAATTGCCAAGTGATGCGTATATAGAAAATCAATCGCAATGAACGCCAGCACGGGCGTTAATAGAATACGCTATTCTGGAGAAGCCAGTATACACTCGCTACTGTTCTTTGTCCAGGTGGCAAGCATTTATGGTTTCATATGCCAATCCTTTGAGCACACTTATATTAGTGTTGGTTTTAAAGACTTCTGAGCCTGAACGAGGCACTTTCGCATGCAATAGGCTTACAAGGTATTAAGGGATGTCCACTCCTAAGTTTAAGCTTGAACTTGAAATCACTTCATAAGCTTCCTCGAAAACAGCATTTTGTGCCTTCAGATTGAGTTTCTATTGAGATTCAATCTCAATAGAAACTCAATCCCAGAGGAACAGGTATCCCTTAAGTCCGATATTTTTTCCTCGAAAAAGTACAGCCTTTTTTCCGGATATTCATACTAATAGATCGGTTATTTATACATAACTTCATGAAATCATTATTAGTTGTTTTTACTGTGCCAGTGATTAGCCTCAGTGCCATAATCTGGAAAGTTTCCAGGTAATTGTTTAGAGGAAGTAATTAGTAGCTCAAAACTGTATGTCAGCTTGTAAAACAAAACTACTCTGTACTGTCACTATTATTGTTAATTTCTGTGTAGCATATAGAGTATTGCATGCTAAAGAACTGCCTGCCAAAATATGTATCCAGTATTTTATGTACTTACTTTTAATGCGAAGAGACCAGTAATGTCAGTTTCTTCACATATATTCTAATCATTAAACACTTTTGGCGTATTGCAATCAAAATTGTTCTTAGATTTAATTCTATTTATGTTTCGTTTTTATATATTTTCTCCAGCCATCGTTTCCGTATACGTTAATGTTCATTTCTTATTTATCGTTAAGAAAATTGGAATATAATATTATTCAGTAATTTTTCTGCCTTCAGACTGAACAACAGGAGGATATGCGTGTATGTATATCGAAATCAGACTAAAGTTGTGGAAGTTTGTTCAAGTTCCATAAGTTCCTTATTTTGAACTGAAACTCTGCAGTAAATTCGGTCTTCATGAGATGTAATGATGCAGATCTTAATTATTTAATCAATTTTAAAAATATATTAGATACTCAGCAATATTTTAAACCTTGTTTAGCGTTAAAATGAATTATAATGTTTCTTAAACTGTCAAAAGATAAGCTTTTAATATTATTGGAATAAATTAAAAAAAACCTCTTTAATCAAGTTTTCGCATTTTAGTTTTCAACACAAGAAAAAAATTAAATATAAATATTTTTGCCAGCGAAAATATTTTTCACGCTCATGAGCTTAAAGAAGAACGACAAAGAATTTAAAATAATTATAAGATAAAAAAAATTAGGCGCAGAGGGTGCAAATATTTTCCAGGCTACTGCACATTGTATTTTCGATAATATAAAATTGTTGCGGAAAAGTTTCTCGTTTTAAGAATTCAACATACACACTTTAAAAAAAATAGATGTTTTTAAATGTGCACAATTCTGAATCGTAAAATTAAAATTAAAGACTTTGTTGGGTAGTCATCTTTCAAAATTTAAATGTGTTACAGTTTTATTTATATTTATTTTAATATAAGCTTTAATGTTTTTGTGCTTCCGCTATACTAAGTAACTAGAAAAATATGAACAGGTTTTAATGATTATTTTACAAAATACACTTCTTTTTAAAAGTACTGTAACCTAATAGTTGGATTTAATAAGTAGCATAACTGTTTTTATAAATAAGTTAATTTGATGTAACTATACTATCAAATTAATTATTTATTACTAAAAAGAATGTCTGGAAAGAATGTCTAATAACGTAATTAAATATGAACTTTTCAATATACGCAGTAAAATTATGTTGTCTTCTTTACATACTTTTAATTTTGCAAAAATATTTTAAAGTTTATACAAATATTTTTCCAAAGTGTTCATATATTTAATATTTTAAGATGTAAAATAAAGGAAGATAATTATCTCGAGTTAACATGCTAAAGTATTTTTGTTCAGAATAAACACGGACACACATATAAAAAAATTCAAAGCAATTTGAACTTTAATAATCATTAATTGATTATTAATCTGTATACAGAAAATGTGAAAAAAATCAGTACGTTGTTTTTAGACAAAGAGTATTACATGAAATCCTAACAGAAGGGATTTGCAAAGTCTTCCTGTGTTTTTCGCAAAACTGCTTGATTACTAATCCAACATATTTTATAGAAATAAAACTAGTCTCACAAGCGGATGGATGAATGAAGGAATGCTTTTGAAAGGAGGTGTGACATAAAATTTGAGTATTCTTATGACAATATCTTTCAAAGATTGCAAAATATTGCCCAACAAAGCCGTAAAACACATTACAAATTCATTCGGGAAAAAAAAATACTTACCGAGTCGATCGCAATGAGAAAGGGAAGTGCAGATATGAAGGTATGTACGTACATAAAGATATCAAGCCGAAACTTGTCAAAATGCTTCAAAGGTGATAAAAATGGGCTGCATATGTGTACAAGCGTGAAACGTACAAGCAGAAAAGATTGAAATAGGTTCATGGAAGGTCAAAATCTATATTTACCTCGAAATCCGAAGAGCGTTATTGCAATGTTTCCTAAGCTTCGTATAAGTAAATGGAAAATGGATGACAACAAAAATAAAAATGCAGAAAACGGAAGATTTATATAGACTTCATTTTTTTAAATTACACTGAAGAACCAAAACATTATCACCACCTATTTAGTAACGTGGTGCCACACCTTTGGCCTGTAAAGCAGTTGCAACTCGCCTTATCTTGGACACTACACGTTCTTAGTAGATGACCGGAGACAGGCTGCAACAGATGTCCAAGCAGCGATCACTCAAATCCCAAATATTATTACATGATGGTGTTTAAGCTCAGAGATTCTGTTCCATGATATGCCAACCGCATTTTATTGGATTAAGATCCGTGAGTTAGGATATCAATTGGAATATATCGCCTGGATATCAATTGGAATATATCGCTGTGCTTCTCGAATCACTAGATCACAATTCTAGCCTTGTGACATGGAGCGTTATCCTGCTAACAGAATCCATTTCCAACTTGAAATATACATGCCATATAATGATACAACTGATGCCCAATTATGTTCAGACAATTAGCATCTTTCATGGATTGTTCTACCACAACCATGGGTCAAAAAGAGACGTCCACGAGACCATTCCGCAAAGCATAATACCACTACACCAGCCTATGTATGATCTGATGTACATTGGAGGTGAAATCGTTCGTCTGGAAAATCGACTTACCCTGACACGGCTATAGGAATAATGAGTAGCGAATTGTTATTTATCTAACCAGGATACTTGTTCCTACTAATACATGGTCCAGTCAGGATGTTCTCTGGCACTGTGTAGGCGTAGTTTGCGATGAGATTTGCTCCACAGAGGCGCAGGTGTGGGACGTTTGCGTCGTAGTCCGATATCCAACAGTGTTCGCTAAACTGTGTGCTCCGAAACACTCTTTCATGGGCCTACATTGAACTTGGCTGTCAGCTGAGCTACTGTCGATTGCCGATTTTGCTTTAGCAAACGGGAGAGTCTTCGACGACGTCCTGTTTCTTTGATAACACTTTGACGGCCAATGTCACGCCACCTACCGCGGATTTCACTGCCATTTGCATTGCAAATTGCCATTGCCACTTTGCATAAGTGAAAAGAATACCAGGAAGCGAAAAACTCACGAGTTTTGCAGTTTCGGAGATGCTCTTTCCGAGTCATCAGTCTATTTCGATCTGCTGTATATCAAAATCGCTTAGATCTGCAGCTTTTCCTATTGCACGCGAAAGTAACTGCCAGAATACTACCTTATTCGCACAAGCAGCAGTTAAATGCCATTCCCACCTGATCACATGTCCTACACGTTATCCTGGCGAATGAATTGAAAAGTGCAGGGGCGGTCATGTTTTAGCTCTTCATCGTATTTTTTAATGTTGCAGTCATTTTTAGGGCATCCTTTTGTATCTGCAAGGTAATGAGAAAAAGTAGAAATTTTAACATAAGATATTATTAATAATATAAATTAACAAAAATAATTTGAAAAAAAAAATCCCACTTGTACAATTTGTCTTTTTCCCTCTTCTTACCGCAACCTTCTGTAAGTAAAGAAATAAAGAAAATAAAAAACATTTCACCCATAAATGCGAAAAGCTCAAAGAACAGCAATACTTCATGGGATTCTTCTTAGAAAACATATCTTATTAAATTGCATCGGATGACTTAGTAGGAGAAATGGCACGCAAGAAATGATTGCTTTTGATATTAATTGGGAATCTTCGTACTGCTCCCATCTCTCTTGATAGAAAATAAAGTGGAATTAGCAACAGTGATATAATATTTCCTCCTAAGCTTATTCTGATCTGAAATACTCAAGCGATATTTTCTGGGATTAGGATCCCGCTCTCTGTAATGAGTGTACGTTATATCAACAGATTAACCGATGTGCTTCTCAGAGTATTTTTTGATGGAGAGCATAAGGATTTTATCAAGGTGATATATTTCGACTAAGGGACTGTCGGGCTTTGAGCTGTTTCTGATTCGGTTGTGCTCTTATTAAACAGTAGTGTGATGAAGATCACATATCTAATTTTAATGATCATTTACTTTGTGTTTCTATAATGTAATCTATTCAAAATCATATATTCTAAATCATTTCTGTTCTCATTTTTCTATCACATTGGCTTTTAATCTGTATATTTGCTTGTCCCCGTATGCATAATTCTTAATTGTTTATTTGCCTCATCAGACGTATGGAGCGGTTCTGGGCTAAAAATAGATTACACTACATTCGTTTGCAATAGCAACGGCTTATTGCTTACCTCTCTTTGGCTGAGTGTTAGCGTTTCTTATTTTTTGTTGTCCTTCCGCTTCTTCAAAATTATTTTCTCGTGATTCCGTTACTTATATTTTATTGGGTTAAGTTGTATGGGTAATCTGGGATTGGCGTCTCAATCAAGTTTTTGTTCTCGCCAATGTGTAATTGTGTGCTTGCGTAATTTTTAAATCATTCCATCTTTATTCAACTGATCTTGTAACACGTAATATGTACCTGGCCGCCACTCACCATTTCTTAGCAATACTTAATTAATAATTTCTTTTGTTTAAATCAAAGTCTTTAATCTCATATTTTGCCTCATCTATTGCTCCGTGCCTGGATTTATTGTAACGCATTTGTATTCTACCACTTGCACGATCAGAGAAGTAATTTAATTTTAAAACTTTACCGCCGCCGTTCCATAAGTAGCAATAATTATGAATACGGATTTAATTTATGAGTCTGTTTGTGATATAAATTTAACTCTCCAAGCCTTCTACAGAAAATGAGAAATATAGTGAAGTTGTGGACTTATGTTAACAACACTGTGCACTTATGTTAACAACATAACAACTCAGTAGTGATGATTCTACAGCGCATCCACGTACAAGTTGACTGGCCTTTATTTACTCAACCATTAGTAGATGCATACCTCCATTTACAAAAAGAGTAACAATTAGACGCAGAGTAAAGATATCAAAATTTTGAAGCGAAAAGTCATTTAATGAAAAAAATACAAATTCAAATTTCTGTACATCTCCCAGGTCTGTACAAACATTTTCAGGGAAATCTTGCATGTTCAAAAACATTACAAGCATAAAAATTTTGATATTGTTACACGAATTTTCAGGCGGAAATTCATTTTTAAAGTTTTAACTCATTTTGCAGGGACCGTGAACAATTGGAGATGGGAACATTTCGCCTTATCCCAAATTGTATTTGTTTAACATTGGATTCAATACATAAAATCCTACGTACACATATATTGTTTAGTATTTTTAACCAACGCCGTTCTACGAAATGTTTTTTTTTCCTGGTCCACAGACGGAAAAGGTTTAGAAACACTGACCTAAACTCTATTAATGATTATTACCAGTGCAAAAATTTGTCTTAAAATAAACGTTTAAAGAGCATTCAATAATGTTATCTGAACGTTAGCAAATGTTCAGAAAACACTGCTATGCTGTCTCGGATAAATCTTGGTGCATGTTGTCGTGAGTTCTGCCACTAAGGACAACTTAGAAGTTGTTGCTCATTAATGCTGCGTATGTTGCTCGATTTAAGCCACAAATGAGTTGCTTGAATATTTAAGTAATTCCTATCTTTAAAAATATTATCGCAAATTGACTTTTTTTGATAAAACATTAAGGAATAAATGGTGTGGAAGGAATTTCAATTTCCTCATTTATCGATACCTTCACATAATTGAAACATGCTGTTTTGGAATGAGAGACATATAGAAAAGAGGTTTCATGCTCACCATGTACCAAGAAATCACTGAAATGGAGATCTAGATTCAAATCTGCTAAAACCCAAACAGGATGGTCGTACGGAATTTCGATATTTTTCCTTGGAAAGTGTTACATAAAAATGTAACACTATTAGCAGATATCAACAACACATGTGTTTGTAAACAACACAACTCTTTGCCACTCACGGCAAGAGAAAAATTTAAACGTCATCAATCGCACCTTGCGAACATCCCCAGTCTGTGAAACACTACGTCATAGGAGAAACTGGTTTTCCGTATCTCCGATCAGCAGAGTCGAGAGGAATGACTCAGAAAGAAAGAGGAAAATTTCCTCACGCGTAGTCTGGCAACAGTTTTTAAAATAAGTACGTTGAGAGACGCTAAGAAATGACTCAAGAAAAAAATCGTTATGTGATAGGTGTGTGTTTCGGAGGGGCTCCCCATTCATTCCAGTGTTAGGCTTCGAGCCATTTTGCAGCGTGGGGAGCCCCAGCCCAGGCTAATTCGCTGTCAAGTTCTAAATGGAAAACTCAAGAAATAATTTTCACACCTGAATTTTATTCAAATTCAATATCACAGAAGTGTTTGTTCAAAGAGAATTTGTATCTTTTTCCAGCTGATCTAAAAAGAAAGTGAACGTCACGTGTCTACATACAAATCAACGACATGCACGTCAAATATGGTGAAGATTTCTGCAAATCCCAAAAAATAACATAGATGATGTGTAGCATCGCCCACGGTGAATGTATTTAAAATTGTGTGTTAAGTGTGTAGCATTAAAGGTGCTTTTTACAAGGCAGTTTAGAAACTGTTGCGCATGGAGTGCACAGCTCAAAGGACTTTTTACAAACTTCTCATAAGAACTGTTAATGAGAATCAAGAATTGATTCGGCTCCTAGATAATGTGAAAGCTGCAAAGACACAATGATTTGTAAAATTTCTTCGAAAAAAATCTGCTATTCCAGAACTGGGTAAATATTATGTTAAATTCATAACTGGTATATTTTTGGGGGTGATTTCGTATCCCATACTTGTAAAATGTAAGATTTGTCACATTGTATACTCAGAATTTTCTGGTTAAAGTATCTTGGTTTAATTTTGAAATTCTGAAATGATATTCGATTTGATATTTTAAATTGATAATATGCCTATCTTGGTTTAATTTTAAAATTCTGAAATGATATCGATTTGATGTTTTAAATTGATAATATGCCCATTGATTTTTTATTTTTAGTCAACTAAAGTTTATTTTTTTACTAATCTGTTCTTTGGACAAATTGAAATGAAAATCTTAATTGGCATGTTATCTCAGTGTGTGATAATTGAATATCATTGTAGTCCACTAATTATTTAATTTCTAAAACTCAACTTAACCAGACTTTTAACGTATTTCAGTTTGGGACAATTTTAATGATTTTCAATTATCACAGTGCACAAATGAGTGTTTGAGTATTATGACTTTTGCTTGAAGGTGCACTGGCTTTCAGCTTCATTATTTTCATTTTCTATGTTAGTGTCAGGTATCAGAATTGAATTAAAATTTTAAATTGTTCAGCATGTAGGGAACCATATTTGAATGTTACACATGTTTAGTCAAGAAATGAATTAATTTTTTTGTCATTCATAATGATCAATAAAAAACAAAGCTCAAAAATTTGAATTGCTTGACTTGCGTTAGTGAATTTTAGGTAAATTTTACTTTTCAGCTTTTATCACATATAAGTTCTGAGTGTTAACTCCTTACCAGGTGAGTGTAATTAAAATAAGTTATTTTCGTCCCTCACAGTTCAGGTCTTAATGCCTAGGCGGCAAACTGCAATGTACTACTTTTTTCTGATCTGAATTTTGTTCAGAAGTACTTCTACCTCTCACATTTTACACCCTATCGATCATGGCAGTTAAGGTCGAAGGTTTTTAAAACCCACACCTTAACAATTATTTAAACAAATTATTTTGTTGATTTCAACTAAGTATTTTTAGCAAAATTAGCCCCAAGCCAATATCATAATAATAATTATTATTTTTAATAGGTTGCTTAATGCCCTAGAAAACTACTTGTGACACTAGTTGTTTTATAAAAAAATTTTATATCATAAAAAAAATCACTTTCATAATTTACTGTTATATTAAAAATCTGTCCGCAAATCAAACATTTAAATTACAAACATTACTTCATTGCCACATACATTGCTTTGGCATGTACTTAATCGATAAATAATTAAAGGTAAATAAATATATATATATATAAACATACATATAATTCACTTTTAATATTATTATACTCTAAAAAGATTCGTAAATTTTGCACAATCCCCAATCAGGTTTACATTTCATACAAAACTCCTTATTTGTAACGTTTCACTAAAATAAGTCTCCTTTCAAATGTAAATTTTTCTGGAAAAAGAACACTTTTTTATTAAAAAAGAAAAAAACTAACTAAACGGAGTACCATATGTAATTTATCAAACTTATTATGTGACATTATTAATATTTTCATTTTAATGCATCTCAAACAAACTTTCTGGCTTGTCCCTTTTTAAAAAAGAACTATAAATCACTTCTAGCAAATGGGAAAAAACAGAGTTACATATTAATCACATAAATCCATGGAGTTTAAAACTATTTAACAATGTTATCTGACTACACACGGCATAAAAGCTATGCTAGCAAGGGAAGCAGTGCCGCAGCTGACGCCATTCTCTCATTGTGGAAATATGGCCGCGCAAGTCCATTGTTCTATAACGAGACAAAGCGCAACTTTGGATGCGTGCCAGAATCCATTTTGGGTCTTACGTATTTGGAAATGTGTTAATTCTGTGCAAGCCAGTAATTTAGAATTTCATTTACTTTAGCGGGGTGTCATTATCATTAACACATATCCCAGAGAAACGTGGTGGAAGAATGGATTGAAGGGGTGAAAAAATATCTATTCCAGTAAATGTTTGGAAGTTCTACAGATTACTGTGGCGTTTGTTTATGATCGAGTTTTGTGATTAAACAATAGGTTCTTTGAATACTCTAAAATTTAGAGATAATGCGGAGAATAAAGTTGTCACTGTTAATAATATTTCTGTACTGTATATATTACGTTGAATGATAAACCTGTTTGTTCTCCTCTCTGAAGCTGAGTTCTTCAGAATGATTTTGCAAAAGGTTCACAGTCCCAGTTTAGAATCTTAATTGTAAGGTAGAAGTTAATTTTCTGTAAAATGCATCAAGTAGTTCATTATAAGCGTTGTTTTGTTAATTTATGTGTATAATACTGCGTGAATTTATCTAAATAAAATCATAATTCGATTGAAAAGAATCACTTCCTTCTAATTTAGAGGAATGTGGAAAAATAATCTGTAATTATGTTAGATGTATAATTTTAAATTCTGCATTAAATATAATGCCTAAAACAGGCCATCTACGGTTAAACTGAGAGGTTTTAGTTATAATTTTGTATTTGATTTATTTTGCAATATTTCAATAATTTTACAAGAACAGTAATATCATGGTATGAAGGTAGGTGTTTGTAACTCTATCGCTGTTCCATTTGAATTATAAGTTTATATCGCATAGCGACAGTGAGAGTTTAATCTGTAGAATATTACATCCCATACAATTTTAATTTGTTCATTCTATATACCGGAAGAGTTTTGTATTCTATTCCAAAATTAAAAGAGATATAATTTATAATTCGCTCAACTAACAAATCATTGAGAACATGCATTTTAAATATAGAGTAATTTTTCTCAATCCTTTTATCTCACCCAATTTTTTATGCGTTAGTTTTGTTTATTTAGTACATGTCTCTTCAAGAGGTGTAAAATCTTGTGTTTGAATGCATATGAAAGGATATTTAACTTCTAGTACTGTTACATATCCTTTCTGTTAAGGTGTGGGTTTTAAAAACCTTCGACCTTAACTGCCATGATCGATAGGGTGTAAAATGTGAGAGGTAGAAGTACTTCTGAACAAAATTCAGATCAGAAAAAAGTAGTACATTGCAGTTTGCCGCCTAGGCATTAAGACCTGAACTGTGAGGGACGAAAATAACTTATTTTAATTACACTCACCTGGTAAGGAGTTAACACTCAGAACTTATATGTGATAAAAGCTGAAAAGTAAAATTTACCTAAAATTCACTAACGCAAGTCAAGCAATTCAAATTTTTGAGCTTTGTTTTTTATTGATCATTATGAATGACAAAAAAATTAATTCATTTCTTGACTAAACATGTGTAACATTCAAATATGGTTCCCTACATGCTGAACAATTTAAAATTTTAATTCAATTCTGATACCTGACACTAACATAGAAAATGAAAATAATGAAGCTGAAAGCCAGTGCACCTTCAAGCAAAAGTCATAATACTCAAACACTCATTTGTGCACTGTGATAATTGAAAATCATTAAAATTGTCCCAAACTGAAATACGTTAAAAGTCTGGTTAAGTTGAGTTTTAGAAATTAAATAATTAGTGGACTACAATGATATTCAATTATCACACACTGAGATAACATGCCAATTAAGATTTTCATTTCAATTTGTCCAAAGAACAGATTAGTAAAAAAATAAACTTTAGTTGACTAAAAATAAAAAATCAATGGGCATATTATCAATTTAAAACATCAAATCGATATCATTTCAGAATTTTAAAATTAAACCAAGATAGGCATATTATCAATTTAAAATATCAAATCGAATATCATTTCAGAATTTCAAAATTAAACCAAGATACTTTAACCAGAAAATTCTGAGTATACAATGTGACAAATCTTACATTTTACAAGTATGGGATACGAAATCACCCCCAAAAATATACCAGTTATGAATTTAACATAATATTTACCCAGTTCTGGAATAGCAGATTTTTTTCGAAGAAATTTTACAAATCATTGTGTCTTTGCAGCTTTCACATTATCTAGGAGCCGAATCAATTCTTGATTCTCATTAACAGTTCTTATGAGAAGTTTGTAAAAAGTCCTTTGAGCTGTGCACTCCATGCGCAACAGTTTCTAAACTGCCTTGTAAAAAGCACCTTTAATGCTACACACTTAACACACAATTTTAAATACATTCACCGTGGGCGATGCTACACATCATCTATGTTATTTTTTGGGATTTGCAGAAATCTTCACCATATTTGACGTGCATGTCGTTGATTTGTATGTAGACACGTGACGTTCACTTTCTTTTTAGATCAGCTGGAAAAAGATACAAATTCTCTTTGAACAAACACTTCTGTGATATTGAATTTGAATAAAATTCAGGTGTGAAAATTATTTCTTGAGTTTTCCATTTAGAACTTGACAGCGAATTAGCCTGGGCTGGGGCTCCCCACGCTGCAAAATGGCTCGAAGCCTAACACTGGAATGAATGGGGAGCCCCTCCGAAACACACACCTATCACATAACGATTTTTTTCTTGAGTCATTTCTTAGCGTCTCTCAACGTACTTATTTTAAAAACTGTTGCCAGACTACGCGTGAGGAAATTTTCCTCTTTCTTTCTGAGTCATTCCTCTCGACTCTGCTGATCGGAGATACGGAAAACCAGTTTCTCCTATGACGTAGTGTTTCACAGACTGGGGATGTTCGCAAGGTGCGATTGATGACGTTTAAATTTTTCTCTTGCCGTGAGTGGCAAAGAGTTGTGTTGTTTACAAACACATGTGTTGTTGATATCTGCTAATAGTGTTACATTTTTATGTAACAATAATATTAAACAAATTATTTAAATTAAATAATAAACAAAATTACACTTTAAAAGAAACTAAAGCATTTATCGATTCATATAAAACAATAGGGTTAATTTTACAAAAAGCTTTCCTTTTTAAATTAATCAAACCTTTTTCTATAAACAAATTATTTTACTTATTTAACTAGGTATTTTTAACAAAATTAGTCCTTGTGGTATAGAGTCATTTTTATAATAATGATGATGATGATAATTACTTTAATGGGTTGATTATTGCCCTAGAGAACTAATTATGGGACTAATTATGGTATTTTCGAAATCAAGAAGGTTTTCGATATTTTGTCGTTGCGGATACCACAAGAAAAACGTAACGGTTTTGGTTCAAAAGTGGCATAGGGCTGGGTTGACGCCATCATCATTTTAGCCGACACCTTTCCAAAACCACCCCATCCTGACGGATCCCCTCCCTTCCAGGCGGACGCAATTTTGACGTTATGGCACCGACTGACCAATGGCGCACCGGCGTATGCTGCACGGGCATACGGTTGTCGGCTATTCCAAGTCAAGAAAGAGCAGTGGCGATATTTAAGCGATCGGTGGAATTACGTGTCTGGGTAGAATTCTTCAAAAAACTGGATTTTATCATTTCTATTATAAGGAAAGCACTAACTTTCCCATTTATTTAGAAATACAGCCCTTAATGTGCAGAAATATGATTTAGTTTATTGAATAGAATATATTTTAAATGTGAATAACATTTGGTTAGTTTATTATGTTTCTCGGCATGTTCCAGAATATGACCTTAAATAGACAGCCATACTGCCGGATAAAATGATCGACTGAAGAATCTCTAGTATCGGGTCCTAGCCATCATGACGACAGCCTTCAACCGTTCTCAAAATGCATGACTAACATTACATTATTTAATTTACTTATAGGTATATTGTAGGCTATACGTTTTTAATTATAATTTTGAAATATTTCATTTTATATTTTGTGACACTTTTTTATTTTAAAATTTTCTTAAAATAAAATAGGCACACTATAGGATTTCAAAACTTCTTTTATTTCATTATGTAACGTATGGTGCATCGAAAAAAATATTTTTTCAAAATTCGCTCACCCTTAATGCTATTTCTTGGCCAAATTGGCTCAATTAAAAGTGTGCCAAATTACAAATCGAATGGTTAATTTCTTCAGTTGTGGGATTGAACTTGAAGTTTGTAAAAATGTGGAATATTTCTAAAAAAATACTTTCTTTTAATTTCTTTCTCTAGCAATGAAGTTTGCCTTAAAATGAATAAAAACTTTGTATAAAAAACACACAAATGTGGGTTTCTTATCCAAAGTTTTTATTTATTTTATCGTTTAAAACCAGTATTTTGAATGCTTTTTCCGAAGTTTATTTTAATTTATTCAGAAAAAAGTATGGAAATTTTCATCTCGATCGATTAATATGTTCAGTTGCTGAAATGAACGTAAAGTTTGAGAAAATGTGAATAAAAAGCAAATTTTGCTGGCAATCGTTAGAGACATTTCATTCCTTTAATATTAATATTTTGTATGTACAACATGTCTCAATAACGTAAATAACTTAAGAAATGCGTTTGATATAGCTTTTAACAAATGAATCACAAGCCTTCGTATTCTTCCGATCTGACACCTTGTGACTTCTTTCTGAGGACATACTGAAGGGCTGTCTACCGGAACCATCCAAAAGAATGATTATACTTATAAGTAGTGATCGTCGATCGATTTTGTCTTGCAGTTCTACCTGTTAGCCGTTGCGCACCTGAGGAGGGTGAGGTGTTGGGGGTTCCAGTCCCACTTGTCGAATGTTTATTTAAAGTTTTATTTACTGAAATTTTACAAACTTATTATTGAGTCAATTAAAATATTCATAGCTAGGGACAAGAAATTTTCAAAAATAAAAATATTTTTTAGAAATTTTTTCAAAAAGTTTTTTTTTTTTTTTTTCAAAGTGCTAAACAGTAAAAAATCATATAAATTTTATGCAAGTTATGAAAAGGAAAGACGGGATTTATGGCTTTGTATATCGAGAAATTATCCATTCCCTGATTGATTTTATACAACACAATTATTTAAAATGTTAGATTATTTTTTTAATGATATGATACATCATGAGACCTTTAAATACGGCTCCGATTCCAATTTAGCATGAAGGCCTCCTAAGATATAACCTATTTTATTAGCATAGTTATTTAATTATCTTTGCACACTTTATAATTAGAAAACAACTATTCTTTTCCAAGGGAAATAATTTCCACGATGAAGTTTGAATAAAAGCAATGCTGGCTTATGCATTGTACTTAAGCTATGTAAGACATTCTTTCATTCCGTATTTCTTATTAACTAAATAACTACAGAGGAAGCTCTTATGGAAAGTAGAAAAACCATTCTTCTTTAGTCCTCTTTGAAAAAAAAAAATCCTTAAACTAATCTTTCGAAAGATGTTTTGTGTTTATTTGTTGAAGCATACAAGTCAACAACTGTTCCCGAACAGATTTCGGGGACGTAAACGATAATGCATCTGTCACAAACATTCACGTATGATTATGAGAAAACGTGTTATGTAAGAGATTTGTTATCACGTAGGCATTGTGGTTAATATGGAATGCCGTTAATTTTGGGTTAGATATTGCTTTGAACACATGAAATTGCATGGAATAAATTTCATGCGGAATAACGTATCAACATGGTTGCGTATGATATGTATCATAAACCTCGTGGATTTATATTTAGTGATTAACGAGAAATGGAATTCTGTGACACTTGAACTTGTAAATTTTATACAGTGTACTGCATTTTGAATGTGCTGTGGCATAAATCATATTATTATACATGATATATATGACTATATGAATCGGTATGTTGCTGTATGATTTAAAATCATATGACTGGCAAATGTAATTTCAGAAGACTGACATTTGATAATTTTAGCAGAATTATGGCAAAGTAAGAAGTATGCTCCACAATTTGGATACACACAATTTGTAATTGGATTTTTTAATTCTCCGATATGCATAGCAAAATTAATTCTTGGTAACGCTGTACCTCCCCTCTGCTCTTGCTGGAAATCTCTAATAACCATACTGAAACCTGTCTAATGAAAGAACAAAACTTATCACCTTATAAAGGTGGTGGCCTTGTAAAGGCGGTTGTAAAGAGAAGTATTGTGCGAAATTGGTCACTTTAGACAGGCGGTCACTTTACGAATGTGATCAATTTAGCGGGGTCCACTACATATTCTTTTGCTAAACATTCCTGCTAGTAAATCGAATTCAGTGCACTCCACTGCCTTCTCTAAAGTACCAAAGCATCCTTTTGGATACAAAGTATTTTACAAGCCCCATAGACTGTGACATTTATTCCCAAACTGTATTTAACAATCCATAAAATGAAATGAAACAGAAATTTGTTAGTGTAAATAGAATGATCAAATTTGTACACCAAATGGCTTTGCCAATGTACCTGGTGGAACTAGGATGACAGACATCAGTGGCCTTGCATCTTGATTTTTAATCATAAAATTCAGACGTCTTTTTTTACTTAACACGTAGATCTGAATGGAAGTTCACTAATGAATATGAACGCTATAAACAACATTTTGAAACCTATTGTTCTCAGTAATGTTTAAAGCTTAATAGGGGTAATATTCCCTGGCGATGATACCTTATGCCCATGACGCTTTAAGATATTAAAATTACACTTTTAACTTTCCTATTTTACAGTTGTTTTGATTGTTGAGCCATTAAAATCACCAAACGGTAGACTAAATATATTTGATGCTGGGCTGTGCCTGGTTAAATTGACTGTCTAAGGTTTGTACTTAATGTTCATGCACTAAGTTTCTTGATTCTTAAAGTTACGTAGTAAGGTAGATAATTCTACAGTTAAACGTAACTAAATTTGGTAGCTAATAATTTTAACATTGTAAAATAAAGTTACAAAATACTATCTGAAGCGATTGTGCATCAGTATATGTTACATAAATATTTGGGTTTCTGAATTGTTTTATTTATTGTGAAACAAAAATATCTAATTAAAGTTACAAGATGATTGTTGTGTAAGAGGTATCATTCATAATTTATCTCGATGTTTTAATTCAAAAATATAATTATTTGAAATAAAATTGAAAAATACATTATAAAGTTTCCCTCCCCCTTTTTCCAGACTCTCTATCTATTGGAACGGTGCTTCCGTGAAAATCTAGTCTTTATTCTTTCCGTTAAGTAGATTTTACTTAGCATCAAAACACCCCGCATTAGAGTGTCATCTCTTTTACAGGAAGAGACATTGTTTCGGGGATGCTACTTATGTATTAAAATAACGAATTTTTTTAAAGTAATTATTCTTTGGCCACTAAAGAAACAAATGACGTGTCTTTTCGTATTTATCGACTTAACCTGTCATCTGCAGATATTTTATCCTTTTATCTGTTTCCTAAGTGCTAGTTACAATGCAGAAAGCAAATAACAGAAAAGATTATGTAAATAAGGAATAGGATTTGAAAATTTAATATTCATGCCATCAGAAAATCCATCGTTGAAAAATGTTTGTCTTTCATCTATTAAATGTTTGCAGAGGAAAAAAGAAGATTTGACAGTAAATTGAAAAGTTAACATGGGATTGTTTTTTAAGTTTAAAAATTGTGGAATAGAAGTTATATTAAATATTTGATTTTTGAAATGAAATAATGAATTTTCTGTTTGGTATAAACAAATGTGAGTAATTTTATGTAACGATGGTGTTTATCTTATTGAAAATAAGAAAGTAATTAAACTGAGAAAACATTTATAAATTATTCTGGAAAAAATTTAGGTTTGTCGCATGTCTAAAAAATATTGTTTAAGTTATTAATAATTGCGAGGAAAAGAAGTTGAAGAACAATACTATGCATAAATGAATTATTTATTTTTAATATCTGCATTTAAAAATTTATATTACTGTGATTAAATATGATTATTGACGAATGTGTACCGATGATTAACGAATATCGTTGTAAGATCATACTTTGAATTGTGTGTTGCAAAGTATAACACTTGAATAACAAAAAGCTTGTATAAGTTATACTATGGGAGACTTCGTTAGACTTACTTGATTTCAATACAGATATTGCTAATTCTGAGTATGGGACCACCTGTAAGCAAAGAAACTTTTAAGTTTCTAAGGAATGTACCACCGATCTTAAGAGGTGTACGATATTTGTATGGTCCATTCCCAATCTATTTCTCCTTTCAGTCAACGTTGATATTTTCAATTGTGTTTTTTTCCCGAAATCATTTTAAAAGAAGCTTGCAGTGTTCTGAATTTCTAGTGCCACTTGTTGGGAAAGCCTTTTCGATCCTCTGAAGTCCTGACCTGGTTCGAGGATAGTATTTTCAGACATCAGCCAGAACACACTATGATTATTAAAAAATTGATGTGAATTCAACACAGTCCAGTGTAGGTACATTAAAATATATGTAGACCTACACTTGTGATACAGATCACATATCTTTCGGTCCTAAGACAATTTTCTTTTGATTCGTTTTTGTAAATAAAATTTTCTGGTGTTTCAGTTTTATTCTCTCCCCACTTAGCTTTTATGTTTGATAGCATGTGCTTCCTTTTCTATCTTGTTTCCGCCGATGTGTCTGTGAATTGTGGTATTTACCCTCTAAATGAACAATTGGGGTTTTGTACATGCAATGTAAATTCTGGGTGCTTGCCTGTCTGAAGCTGTCTGGTTTTGTAAGGTTGCAAGGCTTTTGTAACGGCGTTCGTCAAAGTTTGGCACTTATGATTGGCGATATACTTTTGACCATTTATTTCAAATATTTTGTATTTGTTACACGCCTACCCGTCACTTTGGGTCACGTGGGCAATCGCGTTTGAGTGGCTCAACTTTTCTCGCCAGGCTGTTAATATTCTTCTAGTATAAAGTTTGAATATATTCTCCTACGTTTGGATAGCTAACAGAGTGGTCATAATTTATTCCGGTATCCCGTGTGGCTATGTGACACAATTAGATCTACGTGGAATTATTTAACTAGTCTTATAGGCTTGTTAAATAACTCCAATAACTCCAGTAACATGTAATGTAAAAATTTTAAGCATGTTTGAAACTGTTTCTATAAGTTTATATCTCCAATTAAAAAAATGTAGCCTGGATAGCGAATTGAATTCATCTATTATCATGGACTTGAGTGTTTCTCTTATGGATTTCGTACCACTTTACGAATCGTGTACCGGCTAACTACTAAGTTTCTGCTGTACCACCGACAACTCATTCACAACACTGAAATATCTGAATCATAATGTTGTGTGTGTGTGTGTGGGGGGGGGCTTAAAGCCAAGTCGATTACTTTCTGTTATACAGTGTCTATTATACAGTCTTTCTATTATACAGTCGATTACTTTCTATTATACTATTGTTATACTGTTAAGATTCGATTTTGTAGAACATATTGCATTCATGAAGAAAGGGATTTAGTGTGCGCTTCCCTTACTTTGAAGGAACATGTTAACAGACATTCCTTTGCTTAATGAAGTGAATCCAAAAATTTGTTACAAATACAGTATTTGGATCGGGCCTTTCCAAAGTTTGATAGCTATTAGGAAAATGGGCCATGGTTTCTAAAAAAGTGATAAAAATTTCGATGTCAAACAAAAAAACCTTGACTGTTCATTGTTCCAACGAAATTTCCAAGACTTAAGTTGGTAATATAAGGAATGTTTTATGAAAGGATTTGGAATGAGAGTTAGATCTGTTATAGATTTTTGCTGTTGAAGAGGAGGAATGACTTTGATTTTAGTCGTAGTAGATATATTTTGGTACTAGCATGGACTTGCCTCCACTAATATTATCAATTACTTTATCGATCTTTTCATAATATTTTATATGATTCCTCAGTTAGTGAATGCACGTTTTAGAAAACTTTGTAATCTGGTCTTTGTGCATTGAATATGTGTTATCCATATTATTCTACTATTAATAATTTCTCCTTAGTACATTATAATTTCCAAATGCTAATATCATTTAAAAAAACATAAAAATCTGTTGGTACTCCTACTATTAAGTTACTTAAATAATTAGAGAGATTTAAATCTTTTGATGATGTCTGACCCCAAATAAAGTGAGTCAGAAGCTCCTTTCAAGTCAATAGAAACTATTATAGTGATCTTATCTTCAGACTTATTTTCTTCAATTTTATTTAGAAAGAAATTAGTTGCAGATTCTGTTCATTGGTTATCCGTATATCCAAACTGCTAATCAGATAGTTATATGCAGAAAAAGTTCTCCTCAGGAAATAATGCTTTTTTCGAGAATTTTACCAAAAGATGGCAGTAAATTAATATGACAAATGGAACTTGTTAGTTGCATATTTTACTCTATTTTTGGAAATACTCTGCCATTTTTTTTCCAAATTGAAGATAAGTACTTAGCTTCAACCATTTTATTCTCCAATTTCAAAGGAAATGTTTTATAGAACTGGAAAAGAGCCCTCATGATATGCTGGTCAGTCTCATACGGATCTGTGACCCTCGAGGGATTAAAGGAGTAGATAATACAAATTGATTGTTCCATTATTGTTAGTTTTAATACAGGGGGGGGGGGAATTTAGGTAGGACGGAAGATCATATTACTTAAAAAATAAAAAAATAATAATGCGAGCATCCCAGAATTAAAGTATATACGACTAAGTTACATACATACTATGGAAAGAAAATTTAAGAACTGTTTAATATACCGTTTTCTTGAGACAAAAATGTACCTCTAAATCCTACAAGAAAAAAATGTCATTAAGGATTCACAAAGACTTCAAAACAAGAGAAAAGAAAACAATATCGTATTTATTTAAAAATTCCTCTGATGGCATTTTAATGTATTTCCGATCTACGGATTTTATTCGATAACTATCTTTATCTCTGTTTAAATAGAAGCTCATCTCCTAAGTACTTATTATGTTTAAAAAAAGTATGTTTCAAGTTTATACCGAGATAAACGAACAGAACACGATGCAGATCCTTCTTAAACTGTTGTTTCTAAAGATACTTACATAAAATGGAAACATAGGAGTTTTAGTTAATGATTAAAGAATTGTAAATTCAAATAACGTTTCTTTACAAAATGATAGAAATAAAATGAAATAGTTCAATTTTAATGTTGGTAGATACATTGAATACATAAGCACTTTATTTTAATTTTAAAAATGCGAATGTTCCTTATTTATTAATTTTTTAAGTCCAAATAATGGAAAATTTACTTAATAAATATAACTAAAACTATATTGATAAAATAAATGCAATATCTCAATGTTTTCATAAAATTAAAATTTATTTTTATGTAAACGACAAAAATGTTACTTGTAAATTTTGAGTATACATTATGATTTTCAATGACAGAGTATTCAAAACCTTAATTCTGTAAAAATTACATTTTTAAAGTGATTTTTAACACAATACTTCTCAACATTGAAATTCAACATTGTAAACACTGTCACAACAGCATTCAACTCCTCTAGGAATGAAATACATGTTTCAAACATTGCATGCCAAATCGAGTAAAATATACTCACATAATTTTTATTTATTGATACTGGTATATGATTGACGTAATACTATACTTAATTAATAAAATTAAGTTAAAAACAATCAAAAAAATTGTTATTCAATTTTACTTAACAGATTAAAGAAAAAACATTTCAAATTTTAAGGATTATCTAGAAGGTATTTATTTATTTTTCTAAACTCAGTTGCTTGCAATTTTGGTATGTGTGATTAAAATAATATTAAATATTACGGAAGAGTAACAGGATTCAAAAGACATATTTTTAATAGTTAAGTAGAACTTTTTCATAAAAATAATGTCACTTTTTGACAATGACAATGAGGAAACTGCCATTATTATTTTTTAGTCGCAGTTGACAAACAAAATTATGTTTAAATGGACTTCAGGATGAATAGAAAAATGTTGTATTAGTGAAAAGAAAAGAAAGCAAACTGTACAACTCTAAATAAGTTTAATTTACACTTTTTATGTTTTATTAGAAATTACAAGACTACTTTCATACAACAGTTAACTGTTTTTGTGTATTTTTTTTTAAATATTGACTACAAAATCTATGCTTACAATTTTACTTTTATTGTGAAATTTCTTTTTTAATTCAGAATGAAAAAAAACAAAAGATACTGTATAAATGTATATATTCTTGCATGAATAATTTAAAAAACAAGCGTATTTTATCTTTTATGGAGCGCTATAATTATAGATAGTAGGAAAATGCATATGATCGTGATTTATTAGCTGTTAAAAGTGTTTCTATAAATATTACATGTTACAGAGCTCAAACTATCAAAAATGAAGAATTTTATGGTTAAATCATATTTAAAATGTGGCATCGAAAGTTTATTGTCAGAAGAGTCATACAAGCAGAATCTTAATGAAATTTGCTGAAGAACAACAAACTTTTCATATTTTGTAATTTCTAATCGTTGTCAAATATTTTTGAATCAATGTTTATCTGCATACAAATGAAAAAAAAATTAGATTTAAAATAGATACTTTTCTATAATTCAACACATATAAAATCTATCTTTCCTATTACTAACCTGTTCTTCATTTATATGGTTGACTGCATTTTAACTAACACAACGTTATGAAAAATTAATTCAATATAAGCACTCCAATTTACACAGTTTAAACTTAATATTTTACACAAGTTTATACATGAAATAACATTTTGGTTCATCTAAATATTAGGCTGTAACGAAAGATTTTCGCCACTGGAAGTATTGTCTGCACAAACAGTTCGCGTTGGTGTCTTTGCCAATTTTTTGTCAACCGATTTTTGTTATTTGAAAGAAAAAGACTTGTTTTAAAGCACATTGTTGTGAAATCTGTAAAACAATATCTTTATGATTATGATAAGGTGTCTGAAATGGAACTATCACGCTACCAGATTGAACTTTCATTTACTCTCAGTTCTGTTGCAAAAAGTGAGCTACAGCATGACAGCGAATCATTTGTACAGCTTAAGGTACTACTGTTGTATCATACGATATTGTGAAGATTTGGTACCGAAAGTTCAAAAACGAGGACTACGACAATTAAGAAGCAGAGTGCTCTGGCCGGCGTACTGATGCTGATGAGGCTCGCCTACGAGAATTTGTGGAAGATAATATATTCATCCACTCGAGATCTAGCTAAAAGAGTTAGACTTTAGTAGCATGTCTATTAGTCGCGCAAAGCATCGTATAAACTTGACATATAAGATCAATCGCTCGGTACCGCATGAGCTGACTCAAGCAAATCTGGCGCGGAAAACTTTCGTTACAACCTGATATATTGTGTTATGCTTCGCTGAAAATATAGCATGAAACATGAAAGTAGCTGTCAATAATTCTTTAAAAGCTCCTCACCGCAGTCAGTAGGGACACACATTTTAAGAATATACCCAGTTTTATCTAAGTGAATTAAATCAAGCATATGCATTCTAGTCTATTTTCTACATTTTCAAGTTCTAGGTAACTATATATGATACAAATGCATTTGAATTTAAAAGTTAGTGTACATTTTATGTAAAACAACTCGTAAAGTTTATTGGTATATATTCTTTCAGGACAAGGTATTTTTATTAAATATCTTTCAAACTTATTTTTTGTTGGGGAGATTATATATTTGACTAAATCGTCTTATGTAAATTGAAAATTATTTTATTCGCTTATCTACATTCCATTAAATTTGATATATTTTCAAAACAATGACATCTTTTAAAATTAATTATAATATGCATGATGGTTCAAAGTCTATCTACATAAAATATCCAGACTAAATTATTCTGCTTTAAGTTTTATTCAGAAATTTGCTACCCATGTCCTCCATCTATTATTGAATATTAAAAAAAACTTATAGCAACTTTTAGTTCAGTAAGTAGAAAAGTATCAGTGGCTTAGCAAGTTGTCAAAAACTTAAATTAACCAATTACATTAAAGAATAAATATAATTATTTAAAATTATGGTTGTATTATTAATCTGGTACTGATTATCAGTTAATAATTATTAGTTAATAATCATTAATTAAATTCATTTATCTTCACTAGATTAATTACTCAGTCTGTTTTGTGACTTTAAAGGTGTCATATTTATTTAAATGTTTTGACTGCCAGATGCAATATTTAGAAGTACTTCAAAATGCCAGACAGCGTATCTCAAGAATGAAAATTTCACCTCTATCCTAAAGTACTGTCTCTTCTATCTCTTGTATCATTGCAGATGTGTTTATTTGTAAATTCAATTTACAGAATTTGCATGCCTGGTAGAGTGACACATAACTCTTCATTTCCAAAACACGAGTAGTTAACCTACAGCAGACGCACCATAGGAAAAAAAAGAGGTAAATGGACGTGTACTTGTTATCTCGTGATATGTTAACCAAAATGCAACAACAGTTTTGGAGAAAATTGAATTTTAAAGTTTTTTTAATAACTAAGAATTTGACATTCAAGTGCAAATGAAAATAACTTTGTAATTAAATGGGTTTCTTTTCAATTTATTTTCGTAGGTGAAAACCTAGCTAAGCCGAGGTAAGCATACAAAAATTTCAAAACTACTTCAAAATTTAAATTCATGAGCCATTGCATGCACTTTTTAAATTTTTAATTTAAATGTTTACTTTCAAGAAGTGCTATTTATCTCAGCAGTACGTACAAAGTACAGCCGTCAGCGTACAAATTACTAATAAAATTTGTCCATTTAACCAGGTATTCAAAAATGCATTAATGTCTATATGAAGATAGTTAATTCTTAAAGAAGGGAAAGTTTTACTTAGACCATGTTAACACGACAAAGAATGCGATTTGTTCATTGTTTAGGATTGTCGTTCAACCGACAAGTCATTACTCTTTTTACGTGAATAAAATCGTACTTGAGTCACATTATATTGTGCGTTTCAAACGAATGTGTGTTATGACATCGTGCTAGTCAATTTTGAATTTCCATTGCGTAAGCACGTTTTTAAGAACAACAAAATGAGCGCTGAGTCGAAGCTAACTAACACGGGGGCATAGCGCACTCTTATTTTGAGACTCACAATCTGATGTACTAGTAACTCTGTATTTTCTCTTTACTCATTGCAAATGCGATCAGGAGAGTCAGGAATTTCGGAGAGTTAGGCATCCGTAAACCTCAATCATCTGCCATTTAAGCCGTTAGGAACCAAACTATCAAATGCAACGCTTTATATACACAGTAGGGTGGAGCGAAAAAAAAAACTTTATTTTAAAATTCACACTGCCTGAGTCATTAAATGGTGCGAAATTGATAAGAACAAATTGCTTCCCAATTTCAGCTCAAAATAGTGTCATCTTCAGGTTCCACAACTGAAGAGAATAAATTTCTAGCTTATTTTTATTAAAAGAATAATGCTTATTTAATCAATTGAATAATTAGTCATGTTTTAATTATTAAATTGCGTTATTAATACGTTATTATCACATGTCAGTGCTGGAAATCGTAGATTTAGAAGCAAACATCGACTTAAGTTCTGATTCAGAAATGGAATATACCTCAGAAAATGATGGCGATTTCGTTAGTCAGAAAGCCAAATGTCGGAAAACGACTGACGATGAGATTCCCTAAATCTCCAAGACTGACCCAATGCCCGAACTAGCCGTATTTATTGACACAGCAAGTGTATCGGAGTATTAATTATTAAATTAATTAATTAAAGGAACTATTTCAATAGAAATTCATAAAAGACTAAAAAAGACACTAGGAATATATTCGCTTGAGGTGTGGAACCTGAAGACAGCAATATTTTGAGCTGAAATTTGGAGACAGTTTGTTCTTATCAGTTTCGCACCATTTAATGCCTCAGGCAACGTGAATTTCAAGAAAACGTGTTTTTCACTCCACCCTAATATACAGGGTTTTTCACAATTTCCTTCCGGGTTTGGAAGGCTTATAAAACACTCTGAAAGCGAGTGTGGGGAGGGAAGAATTTGACTTTTGACTTGACATCCGCCACATCAAGAAAGTCTCATGTTGATTATTCGTGAAACAAAAGCTCTAAGATTTCTTTATCCAATAGAAACCACTTTGTTGCTGTATTGGTAATATTTATTTTTTTGTAAGCCTTCCAAACCGATAGGGAATTGTGACACACCCTGTATACATGTATATTGTCAACTTCAGTTATAGTGAACCTCTAGGGACTGACAAATTTCGTTCACTATATCCGACGTTCACTAAAACCGATGTTTCCTCATGTTGAACAGTAAATTTAAAACCAGAAAATAGTACTTTATAGAAACACTGGATGTCTATTAAGAGTAAGTAGTGTACCTTGTATGTAAAGCGTAATCTATGTGTCTGCAAATTTACGCAGATTGCAAATGGCAACAATTGAGAAAAAATATGATTTTTAGAATAACTGTGGTTCAAGAAGTTTGATATGTTTAACAAAAGAAATAAATACTTTAAAAATATTGTAGCTGAAAGTTCTTTTTTAAACATAACTAATATTTTGTGATGCAGTAACCGCTACATAAGTAAATCAAAAATAATTCCTCGATTTTATGGTTACAGGAATACTTATTCAGTAGAACGGACTTATTCAGTATACTTATTCAGTAAAGCGAACATAATAAGCCCCATTTAGGGAAATAATGTAGATTCGATTCAGTCAGAAAAAGGTGGTGTCGCTTTAACCCTTTAACGCGCAGTGTTCCCACTCTGGGAACACCAAACTCTGACGTTTTAACTGTTGCCAGTCACGATGAACAGATTTGATTTCTATAAAAATAGTTGCGGGTGACATAGTTCCACGAGAATCCTTTACTTTTTAGCACGTCATTTCGCGTAAAAAAACTGTCGCGATTATTTTTAACAGCACTGACATCTGCTGAAAAATGGAAGAATGCGAGAGCAGCTGGATAGATTGCCCAATGCTGAAAAAAGGGCAGCCGTTGCCATCGCTCGACTTAACTACCAGCAAGATGGCGGACCATCGAAACGTTCATCGCGTGCCACGCATCTAGAGACCCTTTTTTGACGACAGCTGGTTGTGCGGAACAGCCGTCCGCCATCTTGCTGGTAGTTAAATCGAGCGATGGTAACGGCGACCCTTTTTTCAGCATTGGGAAAGGGTTGCGCCTCAAAGGGTTAACCTATGATTACTGCAATGGGAATGAAAAATGAAGTCGTCCAAGATCAAGAGCGAAATTTCCGCTTTTGGTTTACTTTCAAAAGTATCCTGCTCTTGTTAGTAAATGCTTTCAAAGTTAGAATGTCTTACAGAAATAAAATAAGTTCGACTCCCCTCACCCCTTGTTTAGCATGTTTTAGCATAGACCATAGCAATTCACCTATATTTTGGAACAGGTGCTGGATAATCTCTTTCTCTCTACTCGAACACATAAGAGTTGTTCTTCGTAGGAATCGAACATCATAACTTCTGCCATCCCGAATTCTTTAAGTTTATGATAATCGAAATCATGGTTCACTAAAACGAAAAATGCGATGAACATTTCAAACTTATGTGATTGGGCACTAATGAAATGCGCTCACCATAGCCGAAAGTTCACTATATCCCGGCTCACTATATCTGAGTTGACTGTATATATATGCTAGTCTAACACAGTATTTTAATTATTTAAATATACATCACCATACTTTTTAATTCACATCTCATTTTCTGTATTATTGGTTGAAAATAAATTTTGCATTTTGATACATATTAAACAAATGAACTCATTATACTTAAAGCATTAAGTTAGAGTAGAAAAATAACCACAAGATAATTTAACTTAAATCTGAAGATTTAAACTATTTATTACCTTGTACGCATTAAAACTATGTAAACGAAGGCTTATTTAACTAGGATAGCATTTGAAAATATCCCAAGGTAAATTTTAATCAACAACTTAATCCCAGTCGTAGTAACTTTTAAAGGTACATTCCTCGACATTGTTTCCTCTACTGGTAACACAAATTGAATGCTTATGTAAATAGATGATACTGTTCCTAATTCAGATATTATGTATATTATTTATTAATCTTAATTATATATTCATTTTCTACATGATAAGACAAATTAATTGTTACATTATGCAATTGCATAAATCTAGGTATCATGAAATCTGATTTAAAAAGGGGTGCATTAAAAATCCTAAGTAATTTTCAGAACAAAATACGAATAATTCAAGAAATTAGTTTCAGCAGAAGATATGTTGCTTAAATATTTTCTTGAAGTGCTTTTTATCAGGGCAATCTCACGATTTAATATCTTCCTTTATATAAATTGACTACCACCTTCTACTTAGGCAACAATATGGGCGACAAAAAAAAAAAAAAAAAAAAAAAAATGGGCAATTGACAAAATAATTTTGTTGGAATATTTCGACTGTTTCAGCAAAATATTTCGTTGAATTAAACAAACAATTCGGTTAAAACTAATAAATATTGATATTCAACCAAAATGCTTGTTTAAATGATTATTTGGTTACAGTAAACCAAATTATTTGGTCGAATTAATAAAATGTCTTTGTTAACTAGTATGTTTATCACTCATATTAAATTTTTTTTCTAGTTATTGATTTTACTATGTTATTTTGTGGAACCTACCAAACAATTACTTGAAAATTTCAGAGGTAAGTCTAATTAATTCATTTAACCACTAAAATTTATATTTTTATTTATGTGCACTTATGTATATATAATCTTGAAGAAATTCAAGATCAAACTCATTAAGACAGCTATGCACTCAGTATCACTTTTCTGTTTCTGATAAAATTATCTAAATATGTATATTTAATAAAGTAATACTCAAGGTTAGAGCTTAATAAAAAATGCCACGTAACAAAAATTTATTTTTTAATGCTACATTTTAACGAAGTGGTCTCATATATTGCAACCCCCACATATTGCTTTTGTGGACATTATACTTCAGATTTACAAATTGTTTTGGCATGCAGTACCAGATTTAATGCTGCAAGTAACAGCTCGATTATTGTAACCGATGAAGTAAACAGAACATTTTAGTTTTTGTCCCTCTTTCCTGCCCCACTTACTTCTCTTCATCCTCGAAAATGGTGTTTAAACATTCCCAGTGTGGACGACTAATCATCATCTACTTTGATCAACATTTTTCATTTTAACATTCCGAATCATAACAGTCAAATAAACAGTCATCATAAAAGTTTCAATAAAATATACATACATTTTTAATTTTATCACAAGCACATAAGTGTTTATGATTGCTTTGCCAAATTTCTTTTAACGGAAAAAAACTGCCATTGAGATGTTTTATCTAAATTGGTAGATATATATAAAAGCATTAAATGAAAATGTAAATTTTATTAAATACTTATCTCTAAAACTGTCAACAACCCCAACTGAATAGTTTTGCATTTGATGTGTGTATGATATGACAAGCCTACTCGTGGAGCATCTGCCTACAGGGAAGTTTCACGCCTTGGTCGGAGGACCTTTTAATAGCCTTTCACGCGTATTCATCTGGAGAAAACCGACCAAAAGTCCAGAACGTCCGACCGACAGCCGCTGAGTAAGTCCTAATGCGGGATCTTCACACGCCAGCCGTCAATCAAATTCAGTGCCTTATCCACTCGGTATTTAAACAAAATGGCAGGCATTAGAACAAATTATCTTCTCTCGTGTAATCCAGAATTTTCTCCTCTGACTCTCGCTGGCTTGCACGGTTCTGCGCATGCTCTCGACAAATGCGCCAATTCATGTTGAACGGTTTCAAACATCATTGGTTCAGAGTTTTAACAAACCGTTTTGTTAATTGAAAAGGCATTTGGTTGATTTAAATAACTTTTTGTTGAATCAACAAAACGCAGCTACTAAACTATTTAATGAAACAAGATATTTAAATTCAGCATCAACATTTTTTAGAGCGCAGCACTTCAAATTGATGCTTTACGAAAACTTTCATATATGACGTACTTATATCACACTACTGATGTTTTCTAATCCAGTTTCTTTAATTTTAAGTTATTAATTCTTAGAAGAAAAGTGTTAATTGTATAAGGAAAATAACAATAATTTTCTTTTGAAATTTTATATTATTTAATGCCATTGTAAAAACCGGTTACAGGATAAGTAGTCATCAAATTAATCGTTGAAGCGGTTAGGATTAGGACTCCTCATAAGATGCTGACTTATGTGTAGTAATCCCTATACACTTTTCTTCATTATTTCTTTAAATGCATCTACGAATTACCTTTATTCACGGAATGAACAGAATGAAGCAGATTTTATGAGCTCATTTTATGCTATGTAATAAACGTTTTCTTTTCATAGAGACATTTTACGAAAAGTTAATAAGTTGTTTCATAAATTATATTAATTACTTCTCAAAAATACTTCTGTGCCAGTTATTATTATTATTTGTTGCTGTTTTATATTTATTATTATTTTATAATAACAATAATAATTATTATTACTATTTTTATTAATTATAATTATTATTATAATAATAATTATTATTATTCATTATTAAGAATATTTTGAGACCATTTTTTCAAATAAATGTATATTTCGTACTAATGAAGAACTATACGTAAAAGGTATCTGTTGAAAAATACTCTAAAATATCCTTTTATCGTCCGCGTTCCCAGATAAATGATAAAATTTTAACCATGCTACTAAACCAATTTCTAAGGAATATTAGCATCTCATTTACAAAATCAGCATATCTTAACAATTATTAAATATGTTTCAACTTGCATGAACTTATCCGATGCCTGCAAATTTGTTCTACAAACAGAATACCATAGAAGAGAAGTTTTTCCGTCATGACTGGGCATATTTGTAGAAGCTTTATTTTCAAAATGTAAAATTATTTAAAATTTCTGTTGGTTTACTCACACACTACAACATTTTAATATTCTAAGTAAGAAAATTTAATATATGGGTGTTTTAACTATTACAAATTATATGAAAGATAAGAAATAGCTCACAAGAAAATATTTATATCAGAAAAGTGTATTTTAATTATGTTGAAATCAAGATATTTTTAATAATTATAGCTTTCACCAGAGATTTTAAACAGCGTTACCTAACTTTCAAATGTAGGTCATATGATGACGTCAAAGCTTGGCCATGTCTGAGGTCTTTTACTTTTATACTTAGGAGGAGTTGACTTACATGAAAATTCACCATTTCGAGACTAACGTAAATTAGCAGCCGAAATATTACTTTCATTTCTCCCAACTAAAAGTTATGGGTCATCTCTACTTAAACTATGCTAGCTGAGTAAAAATTTTTCGAAAACGAAAAAATAGCTTTATTACAAAAACAAACAAAACAACAGTTATAGAAAACATGATGTTTTGACACCTAAATTGCTAATACTTCAAATATGATATTCTTTTTGATTGCACCACTTTTACGTGATGCGCGAATTAGATACAACTTTTGCAAAATTTGAAAACTATTCAAAATTTAATATCTCTAGTTCCCTGTCATACATTTATCAAATACGAAATTTCAATTTATGCCAAAGTACTTTGTTTTCCTAGTATCACTGAACTTTTTAAATATAATTTTAGTTTGCTGTGGAGTAAGATATTTTTTGCTGAAGAGAAAAAAAAAAGTGAATTTTTATTTTGTTATTTGTAGATGAAAGCAAATGTCTTTGGAGAACAGAATTGAGATGTCACAGAAAAAACGAGAAATGTGTAGATCAATGATTTTAAAAGCATTTATTAGGCAGAACCAAATCGATCGTAATTAAACACTTTAGTTCTACTGTATATCAATACTAAACCCTATAATTCTTTATCTCATATTTATCTAAGTTTCAAAATGCAAGGAATTCTATTTTCTACATAAAATACGAGTTAGATGCTGCAAATCTGATTCTTTGGTTGTGTAAATTGAAAAGAAAAATGTTCAAAATATGTAACAAAAATAGACTCCATTAAGTAAAAAATTCCTCTCGTTAGTTTTCAAGAAGTTACAGTTTTATGATTTGTATACAACCCCACCCCCCTCCCTCCCAAAAATTTCTCAGTATTTTAATGAGGAAATGTACAAAATTTTAGCCTTTGATCACTGAACTCTTTAAGCAAAATCTTTACACAAAAACGGTCACAGGCTATACATGAATCTGAATGCGAACGTTTATTGCTGGAGTGCAAAAAATATTTTCTTTGGTAATTTCTGTACGACCCCTGAAACGCTGTCATATGACGTGATTTCTTTTCCTTCTCGAGCCATCTATAAGTGGTTTCAGTCAGTACACATTTATCTTCACATCTGTGACACTTGTTGACACATAATTCTAAAATTTTATATATAAATTATGGAGTACAGTTTACTAATTAAGATTTCTTTTGTACGACTGTCGTATACAAATGTAAAAGTGCAAATTTCTAAAAGTTAACACCAAATATTTTTTCTTAAAGCAGTCTTTTCCCCTACCTTATTTGGAATATTTTTGTAATTTACATTGCTTGCTTACCTTTAATAGATAAAGAACTAAAGCATGCCACCAACTTTTCGGAGGACCTTGTCTATATAAATGTGTAGGAGCATTTCTGTCTATTGTTAAAAGACCAATCCTAAAAAAAGCATTTTATTACTTCCTTTTAAAATAGAATTTTGTGACGAAGAAAAGTACAGAAAATGTTAAAAATCCATTCTAAAGAATAAACTGGTATTATTTGCAAAGAAAGTTAACTGCTTACTTTTTCGCATTTTAGATGGGTTTTTTTGCGAAATAATAGTTACACTACGGTAATAAAATTAATAAAAAATAAAACGTTAAGTCTGATATCGTCTGGAAAATTGAAATAAAAAAATTAACCGGTTAGTAAAAAATTATGTCTGCAAGAGACACAATACGATTGAAAAATCAGAATGGCAACAAAGGATGTAAGCTTTTATCGTATATTTTGTTCATAAAATCTTACAGATTTTTAAATATAATCTCTTTTGTGGATTGGTTTAATTTGAGATTGTTTACGTCCCGTCATAAAATATTATTTTCCTTGCCGCAATAGATGCAATGCTACACTCTTCATATAAATAAATAAATGTATTTTAAAAGTATTAACTTTGAAATAATAGTGTAAAATAACTAAACAATTCAGCAGGAGAATTATTACTGAACAAAAACTTTCATGCCTTTATAGAATACATACCAGCTTTTTTAAATTAATATTTTATGCATGAAAAATCAAGTTTCATAAAATCACTTGTCCAACTATCACGTAATATAAACCTCTTTTTATGATTACAAGGGAAATGCAGAAGAAAAGAAAGATGATTTCACTTGCTGCCTCAAAGTTCTTTTACAGACTTTTCTGGTGATATTTTGTCATTTTGTTAGAGGAAGCAAGCTTTATCCACATTTTCCGCACTCAAGAAGTATAATATAGAAAAGCTTTGTGATCTAGGTGCAGAAAGTGCTGTCTGCAAAAATGTAATAAAAAAAATGTTGTTCGAAAGAAAAGTATTTTGTTAGAATCTTATTTTAGTGAAGAAGAAAAGTATTGTAATATGAGATACTTTCACGTGCCACATGAGAACGATTTAAAGTAATTTGGGAACATTTTTTTTTTTTTGAGAACGAATTGTTCAAAAAATCGTAAAATATATTTCTATGGCCTTGAAAACCAATCGATATTTCTTGTTCAGGTTGCTACAATACGCCCCAGTTAATAGAGAAATTTCGCGTGGTTAAAGCTTTAACAGTGCCCTATTTAGAAATCTGAAAATGAATGGTTGGGTAGTGCATATCTCATACGAATCATATATTACATTAATTATAAACTCGAATGCTGTTTGCTCTATTATAGTTGATGCTTACAGACTTTCCACAAGACCTGTGATTTTCTACTGCAAAGCTGGAAAACACAAATTGTGCGTTGTGAACAGTTTGTATAGTTTTCGTAAAAGCTCATTAATATGTATAAATATTCTATTTTATTCTTTTATATTTTATTTTAGCGTAGCATTACTTTTCTCCATAAGGATCCTAAGAAATATTATATTTTTCTACATCGTTGTAAATATGGTTACTTCATAATACGTTTTTACGCGATTTACTCAGGAACATTAGGGTGGAGCGAAAAATTAAATTGTTTTTTAATAGCTATAAGAATGTGACCCAACCTTTCAAAAATCGTATCCTAAAATGTTTTTTATTTATTTTGAGTCTATCTACCCGCGCATTTGATTTGAATTGTTCTAATCAAATGTTCTAATTTGCAACGTTCGCCAATGCAAATGTCCAAAAGAAAGAAGGGTTGCGAAAGAAGAGCAACATTTTCTGACGGATCAGAGGACTGACAGGAAAAGTGTTATTAGTGGTATAGACGTTTCACTAATGAAAAAATAGAAAAGTGAAATGATAGAAATCAAAAACTAGAACAATATTACGCTTCTGGGACATATGAGGATAAACAGGAGAATAGAGTTGAACTTTCCCCACGAGCCCCTCTTATATTGGATGAGTGAGAAGATACTGAAGATATAAACTATGGCTTAGAACTGTGTTCTTCAAAGCACCAAGGGTCCAAGAAAAAGACAAAACTCAGCTTGCCATCTTTGTCAAAAACATGTGACCGATATGGCGTATCTGATAGAGCTGCTGCAGCCATCGCATCAGTAGTTCTTATTAAGACAGATGTGTGAGTACTAGATAGATCAAAATTGCGGCGTGAAAGATCAAAAGGACCCAAAGAAATATTAGCTAAAAATAGCTGTCAGTATTACAGCTATATACTTTGATGGCAGAAAAGATAAAGTTTTAAATGTAGTAAAAAAGGCAGTCAAAAAGTACCGCCTATTTATTGTAGAAGAACACATTTCTGTTATCAAGGAACCTGACTCTGTTTATGTCGGCTACGCTGTCCCAAGTACTGGAACGACCAAGAGCATAGAACGTGCTATGTATGACTTGTTCTCTTCTGAAAACGTTTCATTGAGAGAAACTGTAGCTGTTGGTTGTGATGGAACAGCAACAAACACAGGGGAAAATGGTGGTGCAATACGGTTGTTAGAAAAACGTTTGAATCAACCTTTACAATGGATCATATGCCTTTTACACACGAATGAATTACCTTTAAAACACCTTTTTTCATTCTTAGATGGGGCAACTACTGGGCCAAGTTCCTATTCTGGTACTATTGGAAGATTGCTAGAAAAATGCGAAGAAAATCCTATTGTACGGTATGAAAAGATAGAAAGCGTTTTGCCGGATATTTTGGCCGATATCATCAAAGACCTAAGTTCTGACCAACGTTACTTGTACGATATTACATCAGCTGTAATTAGTGGCGATTGTCCTCCCGATCTAGCACACAGAGCTCCAGGGAAAATGTCGCATGCTCGATGGTTAACAAAAGCCAACAGGATATTAAGGCTATGTATTTTCACATGTAAACCTTCTGAAAACTTTAATCATCTTGCCACGTTTATTGTTAGAGTTTACGCTCCTGTTTGGTTCCAAATTAAAACTCATCCGCCATGCAAAGATGGATCTAGAAATTTTTAGAAATTGGTTTCGAATTCTCGATACTTTCCAATTAAACTAAAAAAAGTAGTCGACCCTGTGATTGAGCGGAACAGTTTCTTTGCGCATCCTGAGAATCTTCTGTTGTCGATGCTCTCAGATCCTGAGAAACACTTTCGTGAACTTGCTACTAGAAGGATTATAAAAGCAAGAGAAGCGACTAATTCTGAAAAGGTCCCTCGTATTTTTGAGGTCCCTAAAATTAAGCTTAAGGCCAAATTATACACAGACCTTATAGATTGGCAAAAATATTTTCAACCTCCCATCCTTAGAGACGTCAAGAATGAAGATTTGCTTTCGATGGTGGAAACAAAAGGAAGTACAAAAATACCTTTTCTAAGACTGCCATGCCAGACCCAGGCTGTAGAAAGTTCAGTAAAGATACTAACAGAGGTTTCTATGCAGGTATGTGATAAGAAGGCCAGAAAGGTCGCATAAAATCAAAAATTGAGTCAAGAAAACTCATGCCCTAATTCGACACCAAACGTGATTTTAAGGTCTCTTTTGACTATTTTTATGTATGCTTATGTATGTTTCATGTTTTAAGTGGCTCACATTTTTAGTAAATTAGCATTAATTTGTTCTATCTGACTTGTTTTTTTCCTAATAATAAATAGTTTAATAGAATTTATAAAAAATATGCTCCTTCAAGTTTTATCAGTATGATAGCACAATGTAAATTTTCAAAATAAATGCGCGGGTAGAAGGAAAATACTAATTTTAAAAAAGTAATGCTTTTTAAAATCCTCTAATCTTGGGTCACACTTTTATCACTATTATAAATGAAAATGTAACAAAAAATTTTTCCCATATAAGAGTGCTCCACCCTAGCAAACATGTGACCAATGTAATAAAAATCGGAAAAAGTATCACATAAATCTGTTATTGACATTTTAGGCATATAAATTCGACATTTAATTTCGAGATTTAAAACAAATGTCGAAATTTGAAATATTTTGGAAGATATTAACAAAAGATAAAAAACGCATCATGGTTGACATGATTTGCAATTTAAATAATTTAGTTCCGCCGCATAAAATAATTTAAGTTCTTCAATCTAAGAAATAGACAAAAATAGTATTCTTATAACAAACTGAATAAACTTAAATCGTCATATTTATTGAAAAATATCATCTTCGTGTGAAATCAGAGAGGAAGTTAATTATTTTAGGTAAAGGAGTGACGGTTTATTTCAACAAAATATATTTAATTTTGAGATTTGCGGAAGAGTAAATTGGCTGGCTGACAAAATTTAGCAATTTTTTGTAGTGACTATTCAGGTAGATTGGGAAGGTTTTGTTAAAAATAAGTAAGCAATGATAAGTAATTCTACGTTAATAAACCTTGCAGTAGATTCAATATATGAGTCTAATTGTTTTTTTTTTTTTTTTTTTTTTTTTTTTTTTTTTTTTTGACAAAAATAGTGATATTAGTCGAAAGTATTCGAGTTTCACCGAAATGCTTTGTTTTAGCTTTGAGATTCAGTAATTAGTTTTCGAATAACATAAGGGCGTTTTTTATTTTTCGAGATGAATCACTTTTAGAATGGAACATTAATGTCTTTTGAACAAATGGTTTGTCACTCGTCTTCTGTAGATATTCTACTTCAATTAGCATTTGATACATAGAATTATAAATTCTGTCATAAGGCACTTTATTCGTAAATTAAACACTATTCTATTTTTAGAAATGAAATTCTTTATAAATAATTTTAAAATTACGCTCATCTGGTTATTCGAATGCAACCTAATTCATGCTTTAGGTTGCATTCAAATGTAACTTGAGAATGCTTCTAATGCATTTCCTTGACATACAGTGTGACGTTATTTTAACAGTGTGACGTTATTATAGATATTTTAACAAAACTGAGTTTAAAATGTAAGCATTCACTTAATAAATGAAGGAAAACCATAATATGTAAATTACAATTTCTTCGTTCAAAATTTTTTATATATGTACAGAGTATTACAATAAAAATCCGACAAACATTACAAGTAGGTCAGGCATATAATAAGCATTCATAATCATATATCAATGTAAGGTCGTCTTCCTGTACACTACTTCATAAAAGCATCGAGTAATAGCAAATATTCCTATTTTAGTCTTGTAAATAACTAATTTATTTTCAGAAAAAAATCAGTTCAGAAGAATTTAGAGATATTTTTATTATAAACGACATCATGCACATTTTACGTAGGACACTATTTTAAATATGAAAGTGACACATGATATTTGATTTACTATTGAATGCATTTTTGAGAGTGTGTAACTTGACTTTGGAGCAAGCGCTGAAATAACAGTGAAATTTCCGACCATTGCTCGTCATAAACCAATATCTTTCACAGAAAACACGTGATTAAAATTGATAGTTTTATTGAAAGTTCTATTTCATTTCGTTGATGAAAATCTTGGAGACAAACCCATTGCTCATAAAACTTAATTAAGAAACTAGGCAAACATTTCGAACTGATTATTAAGAAGAAGCAAAAACATCGTTTTTGATTCCGCATTGCTATGTGATCCAGATTCCTTATTATGTGCCCTACCTCCCTTTACAGCTTAAAAAAATATTTGAACTAAAATAAATAAATAAACAAATAAAATAAAAAGCACGCGATAATATTTTAACACCGTTACAGCAGCCATCTTCAATATTCACATTAAACTTTCTCAGAGAATATTGCAACTGATCGTTTTCAGGAACATTCATTCACCAGACAGTTACTGTTCATTTCAAATTCACATTTAAGCTGGTTCATTGGTAGTCGAACTTGTATCAAAGTCAAAAGTTCCACGAAAAGAAGCACAGGTTGCTTCAAACATAAACTGGTTTATTAACAGCAACACAATTTAACATAAATCCATCTGCACAAAATCAAAATAAGATAACCGAGCACGGTCCAGCCAACTAACCCGTCAAACTTTTAGGAGACGGAAGAATGAATATCAGTTCAATTATCCCCCGTAAAGGAATCGCACCATTTACATTTCTTAATTTGAACTAATTTGCAACACTGCCTGTCTGCGCTTAGAGTGGGAAATTGGCAAGCTGCCAGTTAAGGTGAATCGAAATGAACCGGTTTAGAAAGGGAGAAAGTGAGCGGAGTGAATGCACGTCTTGTTCATTGAATTCTTATTCTTAGTTCAATTAATTTCATAATATCCAACTGAATGTTGTAGTTTTATTTGTAAACATAGTGTTCCTAAAAAATAAAATGGCTAGAGCATCGGTTCGAAGAATAAATCGGTTCGAAGTAATTCGGCAAGCTCACATCTGGCTGGCACCCCTAACAACAAATGGACGTTCCCTTTCCTCCTCTAACCCGGATGTTTACGTTTTTATGGGCTGGTTCGAGAATTCATCGGTTGAGCACCGGTACCACCGGTGCACGACCAGAGCGTTCGAAAAGGCGGAGTGTTAGGCGGAGCTCCGGAGTAACCGCGTTCGAAAACTTTTCGGTCATGTAGCGGTTGTCTCCTAAGCGTGACCAATCAAAATGACCCTGCTAGCGAGGTGGGTTATTTCGGTTATTAGCGTAGTGTTGCCAATGTTTATTTTTGTTTTCTTGACTTGGAATGAGATGTGGTGTGGATGACCGGAACCGGTTGACAACCGTGACGTCACTTAACCGAAGAATGACCGCAACCGGTAGCACCGGTGCATAACTGACCGATGAATTCTCGAACGGGCCCTATGTAATTGGATAGTCAAACGGTACACCTCTGATCGGATTTGCCCGAAAGCTGTTCCAGCCGAATTATTTACCTACGCCAAATATTTGATTTTTCTGGTTTTTCTATTCTTTTGTTTAAGCTGCAGTAGTACTTCTTTTAGATGAGTAGTAAAGACTGGAGTGCAAATCAGTTTCAAACTAATATCATGGTTAAATTTAACCGCCTTTTGTTTACGCAGAAAAATAAGCACATTGTTTGCAACTTTTTAGAGTATTACGCTTTGAAAATAAATAATTATTTTCGCATTTCCTATAAATGGGATGCGAAAAATGAATGAGATGAAAGGGTTCATAACAGAATAATATTCCCGTTTTGATTTAGATCAGTGGTTGCCATCCTCTCAGCGAATTTCTTCTAAAATCCGAAATAATTTGATGATCTTCTTGTGTAGTTATTCTATACTAGTATATTATTTTCTAAACTGCAGGTTGGGGAGTGGCGGTTTATAGAACCAGAAATGTCTCTTATCATGTGAAATTTTTTATCGAACATCGCTAGTGACGATTAAAAAGAAATAAAAAACCTCATAGGAAAGCTTGGATTTTAAATAAAAATTTTCGAAACACACTTTTTTTCTGGCATACTTTTTAAAATAGGTATTCTTTAATATTCATTTATTTATTTAGGAAAAAACACTAGGTTAGGTGGGGGGCATGTCCGTGATTTTGAATTTTAATTCATTTCTGAAAAATTGCAAGAAGTTATGAACCTAAACTTTTTCAAATAATATAGCTTAAACCTTTGTCTGTCATCTTAAATAATCACTTTTATCTGAAATATAATACATAAAAACGGGGAATGGCTTCGACAGATTATGGTATTTTCAAATCTTTGTCATATCTAATGGGGTAAAGATCCACGGAGGTAGACATGACATAAAACTCAGATTGAAATCCACTTGAAAAGTTGTCTTTGGTGCAAAATTATTATTTATCTGGTTCTGAAGTTGATTGCTATCAGTACTTTCGATACTGGTGGAGTATAATTAAATTTTCCTTTTTATGTTCTTGCTATGAACTTCATGGAAAATTTTGATTTAATATGATAACAATCCCTAAAGTATGTATTGTAAACTTGGTTTAACCAAAAATAGATCAAAAAGGAAAAAATCGCTGTCAGGTAAATTTAATTAGAGAAAAGTATAAAATAGGGGAAGACTTGGCTGTTTAAGAACTAAAAGGTACTCAAATCTCTAAGGGCCGTAGAAAAACTTATCGTATTGCTAAAACGAACTAATGGGGACGTAAATGTTGTAATCACAAACCAAATCAGTGGCAAAATAATAAGGATAATAATAATAATGAAAATAATAATGCCCCAACCTTAGCACAATCTGATCGTAATTGGAAGGCTCAGGAATTGACACAACATACGAATATCAAACAAAGAAATATATGGCAACCACAATCAAACGAATATCAAAAAAAGAAATCTGTGACAACCACAATCAAACGAATATCAAATAAACAAAACCCTTTATTAGACAACAAAACCATTATTATAAACCCTACCGCTTTAGGGGCAAAGAATCGCAATCGGATCTTTACCCCATTTGATGAAGATACGGAAATTGCTTTGCTGCGGTTTTGGTAAAAAGTCGAATTCCGTGGTCGAATAGTCGAAGTCTGGGGCATTCTAATAATGATGTCCATTAGTGCAGGAAAAATCTATTGCCCGACATGCCAGGGGCATGTAAAATTTTCACCCAGGCATGCCATTTGAAACATAAAGTAACGAGATCATTATTAGGTTAGCTTCACATACGAAAAAAACATTTAAAACATAAATCTGCAAAATTGCGAGTAAAAAATAAGTTCAAAAATTTAAAAAAATCTACATCAAAATACGCATAAAAGTAATTTACTTCATATTGTGAAAACTGAAAATCGCGCATCCGTGATTCTTTGTTTGCAAAACCATTGCCATTTAAGGAACTTGTGAAAAAATCATCGTGGCTAATTTAGATTTCTAAATTATAAAAAATGTATGCGGTTCTTTACTGCTTGCGGACATTTACCCCCGTCTACCCTATAAGTAAAACTACGATTTTTGTGTTGCTATAAATTAATATATGAAAATTAGAAGAAAATAATGAGCACAAAGGCTACAGCACTATTGATCGTGAATTTCAGTTAATATGATCCATTTAAATAAAAAAAAATTAAAATATGCCGTTGATAACATTTAAAGTTCATGGAAAAAAATGTTTGAATTGCAAAAGATAACGAATCGTTTAAAAAGTTCAGGAGCCGTAGTGTAACCTCAAAAAAACATTTCTTCCAATACGAGATTACAATGATCCCACCAGTGGTCCCTTGAAGGAACTAAAGTACCTGTTTGTATTATGTTAATTCCGGCATTGTATAATGATATGATAAATCATATTTGCTAACTTATATTCTTTTCAAATATTTGTAGCATGTCTAACAATCTTAATTTGTGATTTCTTGTTTAAGTTTTTAAAAAATCAAACACACACATTAAGAAATGTTTTATTTTAATATTTGCATAAACTAAATGCGTATAAATATCCATATATCTAGTATAAACACATCCCATAATTTTATTTACGATTTGTAGAATCACACGGAAAAAAATTACATCAGTCTTTTAAAACTTAAGAACCGCTATTTGATTTACTGCACTAATCTACACTTGCTGCATCATTCTTTTCTGCATTATTTATTTGTTCTCTTAACAGTGAATTTTAGTAGTCGAAAATGCCGTTGAGAATGAATGCAGTTTTCACGAGTATATATTTTATGTTTTAAAATTAACATAAATTCTAAACACTTGAATAAGTGTATACTTAGTGCAAAAATGTCCCACATTTTTTGTTGCATGTGTGTCCTAAATTTAGAAGAAAATCTATATTCTCTGGAGAAAATAGTGAAGACATATCCGTTTCTACTTTTCAGTGAGGCTTACAGAGTATAAATTGCACCAGCTTCTTTATTATTCTCCAGTGTAACGTAAAAAGCATATAGTTTTATTACCGACATATAAATAAGCAAAATACCTGTTAAATGGATCGCATATGTTTTGAAGATATATCTTATTGCTTTGCATCAACCATTTGCGCTGCCTTAAAAACCAAACATTTCTTTTACAGCAGTTAATACATTTTAAAAGGACTTCCATCATTAATTTTAATACAAAGGCAGATATTTAAAATTTAAAAACTTTTCCTACATAATTTATTTGATTTTTATTCTATTTCCAATTAAAAAAATTCAAAATCTTTATCTCCCACATGTGTTCATACTAATTTTAGACTGGAATTATAGCAATATGTGCTAAATTGTATGCATTCAGCACATCTATTATAAAACGTAAAAATTCTCAAACTGCTATTAATATTCAATAAAATAATTAAAATATCATTTTTAAATTGAAAGAAGAATTTAAGTAATGCAAAACGTATTATTTAACGTTTATGTAAAAAATTAGATTTTTTTAAATATTAAAAAACTATAAGTTTAAAATGATCTTTATAAGGATTTTATACTGCATTTTTTGTTTTCTTGATTGAAGATAGTCAAGTTCATTAATACCTTTTCAAAAATTCAATCAATTTGCAGCCAATAAAACCTGACACAACTCATATTTACCAAGGAAGAAACCTAAGTCCATTATTTCATCTAAAACGGCAAACATTGGTTAGACATAACTCTTCAAGGCAATATTGCGCTTAAGGTGGTATCTGGCTATCGAAATGGATGTACGAAGCCCTATGTTATCCTATGGGAAAATTACTTCACTCCTAGCTTTCACAGTAATTATATATTTTTTCTAATATTTTCTTTAGTATTAAATAATGATACGGTACATATTCCTCGTTTCCTAATATTTTGATATTTGTTCTATAAGTTTTCATAATATTTAATAATTGTTTGACAAATTGGTTTTATACATTTCATTTAAATATTTAAAGTGTTTGAAAAAAAAATGGAGAAAGACGAAATATGTATCGTATCAGAATATAGATTTTTTGAAAATTATATTTGAAAATTATATTAATATTTGGAGATTCCAGTACTGAAATGGTTTTCAAATTGGTTCAGACTCCGGAAGTTCCTCTCCCATGCTTGGATATCAATTTAAATTTATTTCTTCTTAAATATAATTCGCATTTTTTATTCAAGTTAGACAATGATGAGGAATGTGACTTTTACAGAATCCTTCAAACCCCTATTCAGTGAAAAAGTGATAAGCTCTTACGAAATAGTACCCAATGATAATAAAAATGTGGCAGCGTACTAAGTCACTCTACGACTAATTTTTACTTATAATTACTTCGCAAGTATCACTCTACTTTGAGAATAATTATTGAATTAAGTGATATTTGCAAAATACAGATTTTAAATAATTGAATATATTTTCTCTAAGGTCAAATGAAGGAAACATTTGAGATCATGTATTTAACAAAAATAATAAAGTACTGGATAAATTTTCATAAAATTTTAAATAGAATAGGTTATATTATTAGATAACTGTTACTTAGTATTTAATAATCCACAAGAAAACACGTGATGAAAAACTAGGGGATTGCCCAATAGAATAGTTAGTGAAAGGGTAAAAGGGTTATGGGGCAAAATGACACCTCATTATTGGACGGCTCAAAGAAGCCAAATTTTAAGCCGTTAGAACTGCCAAATAATTAAAAAGAGAGAACAAAGCATCTTCTAATCAAAGTTTCTAACGAGCATACGCATAAATTTTTATTTACAAGCAGGGTGCACAATGATTTGATTGTCAAGAATTATGTAGTTTGCTTTACAAGGCCCGCGATTTTAATATCGTGAAGCATAAATGGGAAGAATAGGTAAATTGTTTTCACCACTTGGGTGATATTAAAACAGTTTTTGTAAAATATTTAAACATAATTCCCTGAATTGAATATCGCATATTCCCGATAAAAAAGATTGTTATTGGCTATTATATTTCATTTTCAACACGAAATAGCCCTATACTAGCCAACCACTGGGATGCAATTTCTTACATGTCATTTAAATGACAATATTCTTCTATTCATAGACTATTATATTCATACTAGCTGACCCGTGCGAAAATGTCGCACAATATCGTATTTAATACTACAACTGTAAATATCATAATGTGAAAATGAATAAATGTGTCAATAAGTACATAATATTCTGTTAAATATTTTCACGGGTCAGTTAGATGTTTGATTGGAAATCATTCAAAAAGTAGACATTTATTTTAACTGTTTTAGTTTATAAAACCTATTTAAAAACAATAATAGCAGTTATTATGTGATCGTTATTAATTTTTTAACGACATGTTTCGTTAATACAAACATGAATAATACTGAATTTGCGAACTCGTGAAAAAGCCACATATGATTGTCCGTGTGAAAATGCAGGTTCTGGCACTATGCTGCCCTTTGAAGCGTCTGGCCTTGAGCTTTATTAATGGTCATGGCGAAGACTACTTTTATTGGGAATTGTTTTCTCACCATTTGGAAGGGTACAGTTGGATCCGAAGGTGTGAGATTAATCCGGGGTATAAGTACAGATTTTTCGGAGCCGCCCGTCCGGGGGAGACAGAAAAATGTCGCCAAACCTTCGAGAAAATGGCATAGAACAAAATATTCTGCCGGCGACCGATGAATACAACTCACTAAATTATCAAAATGAGACGGCTCGATTGAAAAGACAAAATAAGAAGTTCTTTTAACCTCATTTAAACATTTATTTTATAAACTATTTACAAAAAACACCTGTATTTCTGGCAAAAAAACCTGTATTACTAGTTACCTTCAATCATCCATCCAATCTATACAAAAAACATAATAACAACTCCGAGTTGTTCTATTTTTCTTACATTTTTATCTGTCGTTGCCACTCATTTTTGCCAATCAGAAAGTATATTCAATTCATCTGACTCCATGGCAACCTGGAACTATGGAGTCTGTTACATTTTTTTTTTTTTTTTTTTTTTTGGTCACGTATTTAATGAGATCTAGCTGCGCCAGACAAAAAAACACCTTTGAGAAATAACCATATATGATTTTTTTTTCATTTTTTTTATTATTAAAAAAGATTTTTCCCGAATTTTTGCATATTTTTCGTCAAAAGTAGAAATTATAAGCTTTAACTAGATATTTTTATTATTTTTTTTTGGTCAAGTATTTAATGAGATCTAGCCGCGCCAGAAAAAAAACACCTTTGAGAAATAATATATATGATGATTTATGGCTGTACATTTCACATGGAAAAATACTGATGGATTATATCGCTCATTTGCTGCAACAGCGTCATAACTCAAAAATGGGATTTTTAAATTGAAATCATAGGAGCATTTGCCACGATGTGAACTCTTAATTGATAGATTGTCCTTTCGTAACTTTTGAAAATATACGTTAGGAATCACTGTAGTATCATTTAGGCTAATATAAGTTTCTTAAATTTTGCGGAATTTCAAATGCATTTCCCGATTTTTTTTTCGAGTTGTGACGTTTTTGCTGCAAATGGACGATTTATAACTGTTTATATGAAGTCGCACTCATATTCCCAATACTTTGCACAAATACCTTTAACAATGATTGTGAAAAATAGTCCTTTTAAATGAGTTTAAACTGACGTTGCTATATTAAACATAATAAAGAAATAATATATCTTGTCTACACTTTGCAAGATAGTTATAATACATCTTTTCTGTTACGTTGGCCAATTTTTTGACTAACGTATGTTGTTTGCCAATCTAACATTTTTCTGTATGTTGTTTGCCAATCTAACACTGTCCATACATATATAATGGACTGTTTCTTAGAATATTTTATACTAAAGTACAATTCTTTCACGACTTTTTTTCGTGCAAGTCAAATACAATGCCCAAAATTTTCCTAATAATTCCGGATGGATTACGAAATAACACTCTATAGCTACAAAAAATATACTTTTAAATAATTAATCAAGTTATTGAAGTAAAACTTCTTTAGTCGCGACTAGGGGGTAACTCAGATTTTTTATCTGACGGAAGTAACGCTCAGCAAAAGAAGTGACGTATATGTCATACTCCACGGCAAGCGCGCCTGAAAAAGAAGAACCGCGGAAAATAATACATTTTCGACCGCTCGCTCCTTTCGCTGACTTCATTGTTGAAAATGCATTATCATTATTATCATTATTTAGTTATTCTTGAGATGGCAACGTTATCCACAAAATATGTATTTAAATATCTCGTTTTGCCGATGACAACTAGTTGTAAAATTCTATACTCTCTGAGGAGTTTGTGAAGATTTCCGTGGAGAAATAACTTTTGAATTAAATTGTATTTAAGAGGTCTAACGTTTATTTTCTTGATTGTGTATCGTTAGATTGTGGCTAGTACTTATTTTCAGACATAGAATTATTACTGCCGTGGTGGTATTTGATGAACATACAAATGCTAAACCCGTTTTAAAATAAACGACTTGGTGCAGTGATTAATATTTGGCGTCCGCTTAGGAAGCTGGGTTAGTATTTTGATTAACTCTTGATACGACATTCATCGTGTAAAAATACGGGGAACCTGTTAGGGAAAGAAACGGCGATTTCTCGACGTTTCTTTGAGACATCAATCTTTATTCATATATCAATAAGCGTTTTGACGGTACATCCAACATAATATTTTACATGAAATCCCAACCTCACAGGAGGTTATCGATAATCCTTATTTTTAGATGAATAATATACAAGGTTTTAGAAAAGCACAAAGAAATGGAACCTGTCTGCAATCGAACCGGAAAAGTAGTTGGAAACGTCATCGAGAACACTTTTCCTGGATTCTAACCCAACTTCAAGACAGAACAACGGTTTAAGAACAAGGAGATGGAACACCACAATTAAAGGGACAGTGGCTGCAAATGTACCTAAACAGCAGAGGGAAATTTTCGTCTAAGAACACTGTTGGAGGATCATACTTCGATCCCACGAAGGTAAATTTATAGGAGGGGACACTTCGCTTAGAAAGTTGGATAAGGCCATTGTTGCAAACAGATGGCGCTACGCACACTGGGTAACTGCGCATCTCAGGTTGTTTATATTTCCATCGAGGCGAAGTAAATGGAGATCCTTGAATTCTCAAAACTTCAAAAAATTAAATGCATAGACTTATGAGCGTGATATATAGTAATTACTGGTTTCAGATGTGTTTTAATTGCTTAATTGTCTTATAATACTATTTCGTAGTGAATATAGGCAATAGTTTCGAACTGAAGTGATATTATTATTTGGCAAATGCCAGTTGCATTGGCCGTTAGGCCATTAAACTCCTAAATATTATGTATGTCGTGTCTGTTATTATTTTGCCCAAAAGATGTATTTTAAGAAATATTAGTACGTAAGAAACGGACCCTGGCTGCAATCAATCCCACACGCTTAAATCCATTCAGCAAAATAATAATCAAACGGAGTATATTTTTACCCAATTTTTGACTTCAAACAGCCATTCTCCCGATTGAGTAAAATTTGCTCAATTAATCGACAAATATCAATGGAGCGAAAAATTCTCAATTTTTGAGCATTATACAACAGCTCCATTTAGGCTAAATAATAATAATGAACAATGAGGAGTGTCTGTCCGTTTTTGATTAATATAACTGTACTCAATTATGATTATTATTTAAGCTATAGAATGAGCGTTTTTTCAAAATCAGCCCTTTTTTAATTAACATATCTGTACTCAATTAAGATTATTATTTTAAGCTAGAAAAAGGGTGATTTATTAAAATTTGCTGTTTTTGATTAATATATTGAATGATTCGTTTTCTTCATTTTTTATTATCAGAGCTGTAATCTATTATTATAAGCCCGAGAAAATAAATTTTAAATCAAGGCAAATACATTACATATATCTTAATACACTATAAAAAAGAATTTTTTTAATAGATAGAATATAATTTCACTATAGTCTCTCGTTATAAAACGAATTCACAGTACAGTCAGAATACAGAAATGCAATCATGGTTAAACCAGCTGTGAGATTTAATTAAAGAAGCAACCCAATTTATTGACATGAAAAAGGTAAAATACTACTTACTCACTTTGGGTGGAGATATCCTAACTTCATTTGTTTTACAACAGCTTTTTATAATCCAATCGTAAGAAACTATGTCATTAAAGCGAAATCTTTACCTAAAGCATCTCCTCCATATCTAGGCTGAATTTATTTTACAACTCTGAATATGAAAAAGATGCATTTGGTATTCAGATATAACATAAAATTATCAACAGCGAATACACACACAACTATGCCCGACTATGAACCGTTAGCCGTTGAACAGCGTGGGTCACGTGATAGAAATAGGATATGGGTCGTGGGGGGAAAAGAGACAGACAGAATACTCAAGTAGACAAGATTTTTGCGGAAAATGAGTTAAATAGAATATAGCGGATGGGGAGTGCTGGGGCGAATTGAGGCATTTACAAATTATTGTCTTGAATGAGTATTTTTTGGTGTAAAAGGATTTAAATCGGCCGATAAGAAATTTAATCAATAAATGAGTGTTAGTTTTAATCAATAGATTTAAGCGTGCAAACAATGGACAGAACCTGCAGTTTAAAAACATGGATACAGAATAATAATTCGAAACCTACTAGCAGACGAAATCAACGCTTAAGACACTGTGATAGAAAAACACAACAAAAATTACACTACCTGCATTCAAACCCCACAAACAGAGGAAAACATCAATTAAAGAACACAGTTAAAGTATAATACTAGACTACGGACATCGCCGACCCATTCATACCCAACCTCCAGACGGAACAATGGTATACGAAAACAGTTAAAGAATAATATTACAACATGGACACTTCCTGGATTCTAAGTAATTATCATGAATGACCGATGATTCTTACTGGAGATTTTAATGTTAATTTTCGCTCTCAAGAATCTCAGTCGTTAGTTGATTTTTTAAAAGAAAATTTTGATCTAACTATGAATACTTCTCGACTTCAATCAACAACGCGTTTCGGTACAACGATAGATGCTGTTGCTGTATTTTCAAGAAAATTAGCAAATTTTAGAGTTAAATTTTTGTTTCACATTATAATTACCACAAACCTATAATCTCATACATAAAAAATTATGATGACATCCAAGTACCTATTTCCAATGAATAATATGAATATAACATTTATATAATATTTGTAAAGTACATGAATAATAAATATAATTAAATTATAATGTGATATTTATTTTAAGTTTAATCATTTCAGTGATATGCGTCGTAAACGTCAAAGAAGTTTTACGTCAATCGCGCGTAAAGATTACACGCATACACTTTATTTTAAAATATTTATCTGTAAACGCTGTGCTAAAAAAATTGCTTCTTTGATCTTAGAGGCAATACAGAATAATTATAAATCGGTTTAAGAAAAGTGGGGGATGTAAAATGAAAAAAAAATATTCAGAATAAGGTAAGGAAAAAATACTATCTAAAGAAAAATTTCCTCTGGTTAATTTTGATAACGTTACAATTTTTTAATTAGTATATGACTCCAGCACAAAAAAATTTCAATTCGTAAAATATGCCTCACGCACTAAGGACAGGATGTGGAAAATTTGAGAATTATATCCTAAAAAGTGTCAAAGATATGAAGATGAACACATGCTGACTTTTTAATGACTCTCGAAGGGGAAAAAATCACATCAGATGATCCAGTTTCAGGGGTCGTACATAAGAAATTAAAAGAAATTATTATCATTATTATTATTTTGCATTCTAGCATTAAACTTTTGCGTTTAACCCTTCAATGCATGATTTTTTATATTTTTACCAAACATTTTTTTCTTCAATATCATGGCTTAAATACATGTGAAAAATATTTAAAAAAATATTTAACTATTTTTATTGATTATTTTTTGAAATTTTAGGTTTGATGCATATATGAATCGTCATGCATTTAGCGCTAAAATGCGAGTCACAATAAAAAATTATTTACTATCACATAATTGATAAAATTTGGCATAAAACACTTAATTATTTATTGTTTTCAAAAGATATTGATTTTAATTGAAATTTTTAATTAAATTTAATTAGTAAAATTGTTAACAGAAAAAAATGACAATAACAGAATAAATAAAAACAGAAAAAATGACATGCCAAATACTTTGTACTTGATATACATTCATTACTATCAAATTTATGTTGAAATGAAAAAATTTTGTAAAACACGAATTTCTGCGTCCTTGTTTTAGACATAATGCTACAGCACATTTTTCGCATCCAATAAATGTTTGGAACTTGCAAGTTGGCACTTTACAGCGAGTGCGGTTTTCGTTCCATACTGGCATATGTTCAGTTTTGTCCTGTGGAACACATGTTGGAGGAATATACGCTGCAGGACCTCTTTGCCTTTTCACATTGTATTCATTCTGTAAAAGGCTACTGGGTCTTCCCCGCTTCACAACAGAACTTTCACCCATTCGACATAGTCCGACTGCAAGCTCACATCGAAAGGCGGCTAGTTTTAACAAATCATTGGGGTCTGCTGCATTTTGTTCTGAAACTCTTTTATATAGCAGCCACGAATTTATGACTGCAAGGTCTAAGAAGTGATAAAACAGTCTCATGTACCACTTTCTTGACCTCAGAGTTATTTTATATCTCCCTATATGACTATCAAGCGAATCTACGCCCCCCCCATATGTTTAAACCCATATGTGATAAACATGACATCCACCACATGGTATACCTCTGCTCAAAACTAGTGACAACTTGCTTATGTTGGCCTGCTGAAATCGATCTTATGACACTTATCACTGCTGTTTAAAGTTCCATGTTTTTGGATCGATAACAGGGTTTGGGTAGATAAAAATGTTTTGGGTCGACAAGAACTTCACATAAAAAAAATATTTTACTTTGCTAGCAATAGCACAATAATAATAAAAAAAGGCTATATAGGATTTAATACTTTTGAAATGCTATCTTTCTCCATACATTTTATTTATTATTAGACAATGATGATTATAATAGAATTAAAGAAACAGGAAAATAGTACTTAGTATAGTTATAAATATTACAAATTGTAAATAAAGGAATTTTGAAATGTAATATATATATATATATATATATATCTTACTTTGTTAGCAATAGCACAATAATAATAAAAAAAATGCTATATGGGATTAAATACTTTTGAAATGATATGTTTCTCTGTACATTTGATTTATTATTAGATACTGATGATTATAATAAAATTAAAAAACAGTAAAATAGTATTTATTAGCCAATTCTTTACTCGTAAAAGCAACTAATTACCTGCTGAATTAACATGATTATAAAAAAAATAATTTAGAAATTTTTCATACAAACAGTATACATTACATAATATTTTATGTCTCTAATAAACAACAATGCATGTAAATAATGAATGGGTATGTGTGATTTAAAAATTAGCTTGAAATAAAAGGTATTATGAGATCTTATAATTATAAATTCTGCCCAAATTTTAAACTGATTCATAAATGCATCAAACTGCTCTCTGCAGTGAAGCCTATTCATAAATGCATGTTGATGCATATTTGAATCAAACAAAAAAATTGAAAATTTTCACATAAAAATAATTCTTTGGTTAAATCTAAACATAGAAATGAAAAATACAGAGCTATATATAGTAAATTTTACAGGTCTCTAAAGTCGAATTGAAGAACAGCAACCACTTGACAAGATCATTGAAAATACAGAAATAAGATTTAAACATTTGGCGCTAATTCAATAACAAGTGCTGCTAAATACTGCCATGTACTGGGGAAAATGACAGTTACATATCAATATGGATGTATGAAGATAAAAATCAGCCCAGAAAACCGCCTGTTTTGTGAATTTTTTAAAGCAAAATTCGGTAAAAGTTGGTATGATTCATATATGCATCGCCATGCATTGAAGGGTTAAATTCATTTGTAGCCCCCGATCATCTACTGATACCTCTGAGAAGTTTTATCATGAAAGTCTGGAATTTTGTGCGTCACCTGAGTAGTGAACGTTTTACAAAATGGACTTTTTCTTTTCAGGAGTCGTATCCAAAAAAAGGACCCCCCAAAAAAGAGGAATTATTTCTTAACTCAATTTTGCTATCTTATTTTAAACATGTTTTCAGTTTACATTTATCATTTATCTCTAATACATAAAGAATTAAAATGTATTGCCACCTTTTTGGGGCACCCTTTATATTAAATAGCATTTATAGTTAACACGTTCGAGAAATGTGAGAAAGATTTGAGTCAAGTAAATTTTGAAGAGACTAGAAAAATGCCATTAAGAACACATTAAAGATCTCCAAGACCCTTAGAACATTGATTGAAAAGTCAATAGAAAGGAATCAGGACTGACCTTAATGTTATCTTATGCAGTTACTGGAGAGTTTTCTTTAAGATAATTCACATGTAGCGCACTTTTCTTTTAATGAAAAGAGCTATTCAATCTTATCACGTCATTGTGATCTCGATCAAATCAGCATTTCTTTCGGAATCGCCAAAAAAGTTCATTAGATGTTGGTGCCGTTAAAGGAACTTTTATATTATCTGATGTTCTTGAACGCTACTTTAAAAGAACTGGTGTATTTAGAAGCAAATAAAAATAGAAATTTCTATTGTAGAAATTTAAGATGACATAACAAGAGACTATTTTGAAACCTAAACCGATTTAGAAGATCACTTTTTTGGGGAACACACGTGCCATTTTAAACTTTAAATGACGTAAAACTAAAAAAAAAATATTAGTTCATTTCTATTATTATTATGCCGGATATTTAAGTTATAATTACGGAAAAATAGGATAATTGTCATTCGTAGAGCATGATGTTGCTCCAAATAACTTCTGCATTACATTATGTGATCTTTAGACATGCCACTTACTGCTGAATTTTTCTGTTGAATTTTTACAGTTAGATATGAAATTGATACGAGATGGTTATTATATTGATATGAGATTGATATTACTGTAAAATATATGAGATTAAACTAATCTATTTTACATTTCTTTCTAATTATTTGGCTGTACAAATATTGTTTACACCAAAGATGCTTTCTCGATATTATAACATAATTAATTTAGAAACAGCTGTGGAAATAAGTATGTTCCCTGTTAGAATGAAATAAATTTGCTGAAAAAGCCTTTTGATCATTTCCTAAAGCTTGCATGCTTTCTATTTAAACTGAAATGATCTATTCCGTAAAGGAAGTCACACGTATGCATATGCCGAAAATATTAGCATATACAAAATTATAAAGCGCAGATAAATCCGACAATGTGTAGGTAGAGTTGGAGTGAGATGGGGGGGGGTACGGGACACACACCAAAAATGCAAATCTGTCGCAAAAGAAAGCTCTAAGTGGTCACAGAAGTAAGTAGAAGTTACATGTACGCATTATAACAAAAGCTAGTCGTCAGAAAAATGAAAACATGGTTCAAGGCCACAAGAAATTGTGAAAAAGAAAAAAAATAATTCGATACATTTTATTAATTGTAATAACGCTTGGTAAGGTACTGGTACGGTACTATAGTTGAATGTCCAAAGCGTTGCATAGACATTCATATCAAATGAGGGTTAAAATATTCAAGATTGCCGACAATTTTTCAAATTGCACGTTTGCCAACAACCATGTCATTTGTAGATTGTTATGTATGGCGCAATAGATTCAAAAGTACCTTTTGGAAGGAAGGTAAGCAAGCATGGGCAGTACCCGCAATACACATGAACGACTTCGTATGTCTGCAGTTGTACACCCTCTAAAAAAATTATTCAAGTATAAATGAGATTTCCTAATTTAGTTCTGTCCTCAATTATGGAGTTTGAAAACTCACAGCTCGGCAGAAATATGGAAAAATATAACTGCACAGTATGTAGCCTAATTCATATTCTATGATGAATAATTTTGATATACGAAAGTAACGTAGTAAGTTTATCTCCGGCTCAAATACTTTTTGGTGAAGGTGTAATTAAATAAATTAAAAATGTATATATATGCTGTTAGAATTAATAAAATAATGCATGAGACAACCGTTAATTCAGGCAGTTTTTAAATCCCGCATAAAATTTTGCATGTATCGTGTTTTAATATTGTTTAACACAGGCTTGTATGTTAGGAACTAGGCCCAAATCATCCTACGCTGACACACATACATTCTCACATACACACACATATCTATTCGTGTGCGTGTGTGTATGTGTGCGTGTCTGAAGGCGTAAAAATGTTTTTATTTTTCTATTTTAGCCACTTACAAATACAAACTATACATGACCATTCCGCGCACTTAAAAATTTTTCTATTGCTTTATAAGAGAATTCCAAAAACACAATCCATAAAAGTTTCAAATTTTCAATAAAAATGGAAAGGATAAATTCTAAAATAGAAAAAACAAACACTTTGAGAAGGTTAAATTCGAGTGAATTTGTATATAACTCTCAAATCTTCGGTTTACGGAACTGGGCTTCTAAGTTTTTCTTACAAAGCGGTTTATCGTGAGTGACGCAGCTGTATACTTAAGTTCAGGGAGTAGTTATCTTATTATGAAAGTACAAAACGCGACTCCAGGGTATATTTGTTTACTTACAAACTGTCTTATCTAAAGAAAATGCTTCTTTTTGTTATGTTTGGAGCTCTCAAAGGCCTTTTTAGAATGTTTTATTGAGCAGTTAATTCTTAAACGCACAATAAACTAAAGCAAAACTTTTCATTACTTACATTTACTAGATGCGAGTATTTTTCTATAAAGATAATAAGCTGCGCCGCATAAATATATAAATTTTAACAGTTTTAAAAATATTTATGATTTGTTTTCTGAAATGAGATATGTTTTTTTTGTTAAATGTGTACAGAATATTAATTAATTCCTCATAAACTATAGAGTTTCTTTATAAATATGATTAAATATTTTCACCAGTTCTTTGATATGAAATAAAATATTGAGACTCTGTGAAAGAAAAATTAATAAATGGACAAGTGTGAAGTTTAATCGTTTTATGACCTATAAAAGGTAAATAACAAGTTTAATTATTTTAATTCTATCATTTCCAGCATATATTAATGAATGCTTCCAAAATGTGAAGCATGTCTTTAAACATTTATTTACTTCATTAATTTTATAGAGGCTGGTTGTTTTAGCATACTTTGGTAAACTATGTTTTCGATTAAAGATTTCTATAAAACTTTAAATTTAATAAATAAATAATTACACACTTACAGACTACTATTTCTTATATAAATAATAAAATGTAGTTTTATGTCTTCAGTCTAACCCCAATATTCAACATTGGAGTTATAATATAAGAAGTTTGAAACGTAAACTCTAGTTAAAATATATTTGAATTTTGAAGAATTTTCATAGATATTTTCTACTCCTCTCCATAATGATTTCGTTAAACAGTTTTCCGTTTTCACTGAATATTTAAAAAATGTCAACCAGTCTCAGTGCTAGCTGTAAAAGATTTACCGCTAATATGAAATACAGATTTTGAGAGGAAAGATTTTGTCATTTAAAAAATATTTGTTTCAAATCCAGATCGCTTTTCCGAACTGTAAAAAAGACTTTATCACTTAATACTTAATATTGGAAAGATTTTCAATAATCCAAAATTTTCAAAGGTAAAATTAATTTTATGTTAAAATCTTTATAGAAAATAATGTCTCACCTTTTACTGTCTAACACACAATACCAAACACGAAAATTTACCTGTTCCAAATATAGTTTTTTATTCCACATTATAAAAAAATATACTGTAAAAATAATTTTAAAGATTTTTCGCTTCATTAAATGTTATATTTCAATTTCTAGGTCGTTCTTATAAACTACAATGCAAATGCAAAGTTTCTATTATCTATTAGGATTGAGAAATCAAAAATTTTTTACAGAACTGTTTTTGTAGACAAAAATAAAGAAATATAAAATCAAAATCAAATCAAATAACTCTAAGTAAGTGCCTCGTATTTTCCTTTAATTAAGCTTGAGTCTTGATTTCGATCAGGCATAAGTTATAAACTCATTTATGATCTTCCACAACTATAATATAAATATAAATATTTCACAAATTTTTAAGAATAAAATGAACGTTCATTACAACCACGCAGTTGGAATTAATGAACCGTTAAGTTTAAACAATAACTTAATTATCGTACAACCGTATTTAATCATTCGATATTTATCAGTAATAACAGAAATGACTTCTCCGAACTTCTTGCGCAGTTTGGGAGAGACAGGTGCAATTAGGATTGTCATTTTCTTCTTTCTCTTCCTGTCCAATTGTTACTTTTGCACTCAAAGAAAGCTGCCGTGCAATTAGTGCTTGTAAAAGAAATATCTGTCGCGATTGGAATTTATTTCGCCTTTTTATTCAGCCGTGTAGAAGAAAATGAAATATAAATTGCCTTTATTCGTTTTGTTGATATCTGAATTTGGGAATAATTTAGGATTTGTTTGAATTCAGATGAAAGCTTCTATTTGGGATTATGACCATCTATTAAAAAGATAAATACGTTGGGCAATGAAGAAGAAGCTTTCGAAAATTTCTAATGTGCAGTTAGCACATTAATGCTATCTTCAGATATTTGCAGTTGTCGTAGAAGAAAGTATTTTAGACACGCGTTAACCTTCAATGATTTATGCCTTCAGATGTATTGTTTTTATTTTTGGAGCTCGTATGTTTACTTATATTTTAAATTTCTAAAGTAGAGTTTTAAAAATTACCAATAAAACATTTTATGAATATTGCATTTATAAATGTTTTACTTTTTATTAACTTATTTTTAAAAATTAAGTGTCCGACAAATGACATTTTAATTTGCTTCTACTGCATGCATGCAAAATGAAAATTTAAATATTACCAGGAACCATTTTTATAAAAAGAATCTTATAATTAATCAAAGTAAGACTTTAACCAGAGATAGTTAAAGAAATAATAGTTTTAGCTGCAATTAATATTTACCTTTTATGTCTCAATATTTAAACAAAAACCACATAGTTAATAATTATTACGTGCCAATATAAACTGTCATTTTAAGAAGCATTAATATCTATTAAACATCAATTTAAACAATCTTTTTAAGAAACATTCAAAGCCAGTTTAAGCAGGGCAAGTTATCAGTTTTTTAGAAACACACAAAGATACTTATGTGAAAAGATGTAAAAGTCCCGATATTTTGATACCTCCATTAACTAATGTATTGACGAAATATCAGGCGCAGAAAGGAGAAAATATATTGGCTGTAAATTATTACGGATTACTTAAAACCTAGAAATTAATTTAAAAAATGAATACTCGGTGGTTTGATTTTTATTTGGTGATTGCAAAACATTTCAATGAAAAAAAAATATTTTTTTTTTATTACAGACAAGTTATGCCGCGTTAAAAAATGTTCTTATACATAGGGTGTAACAAAATTGACGCAAGATTTGAAGTAAATGGTAAAATTAATTAATTTAGTGTTGCAACCAAAAAAAAAAAATTACAGATTGACAGCTGACAGTTTTTGGGTTAGTAAAAATGTAGCAATATGCGAAAGAAAACAAGTTTTCATAGTTGAACGACATTTCAAAAATAATGAAATATTAATCCATGAGGATCTTGATAATGAAGAGAAAAATCACGTGATTGGATTTCTTTCTGTCGGTATATTTGAAGTCAAAGGTCTATGGTAAGTGAGAGTGAGAAGTCAAGGTCTATGGTAAGTCTATGGTAACAAGCCCACATCCACCCGTGCATTGAAGGAGCATATGCGAAACACTCAACGATGCTTCAACAAAACTTTCAGCCACATTTATCCCAAATGTCCTGGAAAAATCCCAAAAAAGAGTGCGTATGTGCCAGCAAAGCCATCGGAGGCGTGCCCTATGTGTTATGCCATGCATAACCTATCCCATTTACGTTATGTTTCTATTACAAAAATACAATTGGAAAAACTTTTGATTTAATTCAAATCTCGAGTTAATTTTGGGACACCATATTTATATGTATGTATTAGATAGATATATACAGACCCAGCGAGAGGGGGGGGGCAGCCGGGGCACTACCCCGGGGCCCGTCGAACTAGAGGGGTCCCGTGAATTTTTCAAAATTCTCAACAAATTTCCTTTCTACATCTTTACTTTTAAAAAAATACTTTAAAAAATTACAGCCCAACGCAGTAACGGCCCTAGCTATTTTTCTAAGTGGTGCAAAATACAAAAATGCTCCCCCTCCCTCACATATGCAGCTAGAAAAATCAATTAAAGTCTCTGGATTTATTGAACATACTAACAGAATATAAACTGAACGATCTATTTTGAAATGTTTGCATTGCCCTTAGGGTATTTTTTTAAACATTCCAGCAGCGGTAGCTTCTGCTGAACGATCATTCAGCATCTGAAAAAACACTCAAAAAACTGGTGTTAAACGATAAAGTAATTAAAAAACTTTGTAAAAAACACACATAAGAAGTAAAAGGAAAAAGGATACGCGTTTCGTTCAAAAATTGTTTTGAACTTCTTCAGTCCAAGCCCTTCGACGTAAAGAACACAGGGAACTGAAAAGAGAAAAAAAACAAGCAAGATGTTGCCACAAGGGGCAAAGAAAAGTCGAACAAAACCACGGAGAGGGGAGAAAAAAAATTAAAAAGGGTGATAGAAAGGAAAGGAAAGAAGCACAAAAAATACAGAAATAAAAAAGGAATAAAGAAAAATAATAAAAAAGGGAACACACAAGTACAAACACACACACAAAAAAGAGAAAACAGAACAAACAAACAAAAAACAAACAGCACACGTTTTTTTTTTTTTTTTTAATAAAAACCACGAACAGGACAGCACAATAAATATATATATTATTATTATTATTATTTTTTTTTTTTTAATTTTTTTTTAAATAAAAACGAAAAAGAAAGACAGTAACACACGTACATACACATTAAAGAAACAGGGGGGGAAAAAAGGGGGGGGGTAGACGAAGAAAGTGAAAAGAACCTTACAACAGCAACTTCCAAGCAGAATGAACGAAAGGAACGGAAGAACCATCGTTCACAAGACGATCTAAGTGCTGGGTAATGGAAAAACCTTCGAAAAAATCCAGATGGGACAAAGACTGAGGAGTGCACAAAATCTTAGCCTTAGAAAACTGAAATCGATGATTGGAATTCCAACAATGTGAGGCAATAGAAGATTTGGAAAGTTCGTGCTTAGAGACATATCTCTCATGCTCTTTGAGCCTAAATTTGAGAGCTCTTCTGGTCTGACCAATATAGCCCAAATCACAAGATTCACAAGGAATATAATAAACACCCCAACGGTTCTCAGTAGGAATAGGATCTTTAAGGGAAGAAAATTTAAGTTTATTAACAGGTTTAAAAATGACTTTGAAACCGAAATTTTTGAGAAGTTTAGAAATTTTGTAGCATAAAGGTGAAAATAAAAGTTGTACAATTAATTCGTTGTGAAAATTAATAGTATTAGTAGAAGTATTAGGCTTATTAAATTTAGAAACAGCTTTATCAATAATAGAGGGGCTAAAACCACGAGAAACAGCTAAGGATTTTAAGTAACTAATTTCATTATTAAGAGAAGAAGAATCAGAGCAAATTTTGATAGCACGAAACACATAAGTTCTATTTCTCACAGAGCTACTTTGGATAAGAAATTCCAAGCTCTTCTTCCGGTTAGGTCTTCCCTCGGTTCTGTTAGGCCTCTTGTTCAGGACACTGTTGTTAATTTGTCTTCACATGTTTTAACTGATTCTCAGAGAGATGCTCTTAGTTTAGGTTTGAATTTTTCTCGTGTTAGTAACGTTTCGGTTTCCAAACTTATTGCTCCTATGGAAAACTCCTTTAAAAATAGTAAACTCTCTTCTAACCAACTTGATACTTTGCGACATCTTATTGCTAATACTATCTCTTCAAATAATATGCATGCCAAATCTAACTTCTCTCGTTCTCAAGAAACTGCTCTCAAAGAACTTAATTCTAACCCTAATTTACTCATTACTAAAGCTGATAAAGGCGGCCAGACTGTTTTACTTGATAAATCTTCTTATGTTGATTGTATTAATAACATGCTAACCACTGGTCCATGCACTAAATTAAATTCTGATCCTACTAACAGTCACCTTTCTGAAATTAAACACACTGTGAAGTCCTCTGTAATCTTAAATGCTCAAATTAAACGTTATGTTATTCCTTCTATTGCTAACTGTGCTCGTTTCTATGCCCTTCCTAAAATTCATAAACCTTCTCTTGCCTTTCGCCCCATTGTTTCTAACATTGGTACTGCTTCTTATAACCTTGCACGTTTCCTCTCGCATACTCTTTCACCTTTGACTGCTAGTAATACCCACACTGTTAAAAACTCTTATGATTTCGTTAACAAAGTTAAACTTCTTTCTCCTACTAATTGTAAAATGCTTTCTCTTGATGTTAAATCTTTATTCACTAATGTTCCTATCCAAGGTGCGATTGACTGTTTGGAAAAGCGTTTACGCGAGTTTCATTATTCTTCTATTGAGATTAAAGAGTTTATAGCTTTAGTAAGCGTTTGTATTAAACAAACTGCTTTCATTTTTAATGGCTCTTTCTATAAACAAACCGAGGGTCTTGCTATGGGTAATTCTCTCTCACCTCTCTTATGTGATATTTATATGCATTATTTTGAAGAGAAACTCTTCAAGGTCTTTAATTTTCCGTGCTGGGTCAGATATGTTGACGATACTTTCGTTCTAGTGGATTCCAATTGTGATATTTCTAATTTACTTTTGATCGTTAATTCTGTTGATCCGTGTATCCAATTTACTCTAGAAGAGGAGTGCAACAATTCTTTACCTTTTTTGGATGTTCTTGTTTCTAGGAATCCTGACGGTTTCTCTACTTCTGTTTTCCGCAAGCCCTTTTCTATATCTTTACCTCCTCATGCCCTATCTAATCATCCTTACCAGCAAAAACTTTCTGCTTTTTACACTTATGTGTTTCGTGCTATCAAAATTTGCTCTGATTCTTCTTCTCTTAATAATGAAATTAGTTACTTAAAATCCTTAGCTGTTTCTCGTGGTTTTAGCCCCTCTATTATTGATAAAGCTGTTTCTAAATTTAATAAGCCTAATACTTCTACTAATACTATTAATTTTCACAACGAATTAATTGTACTACCTTTCTTTTCACCTTTATGCTACAAAATTTCTAAACTTCTCAAAAATTTCGGTTTCAAAGTCATTTTTAAACCTGTTAATAAACTTAAATTTTCTTCCCTTAAAGATCCTATTCCTACTGAGAACCGTTGGGGTGTTTATTATATTCCTTGTGAATCTTGTGATTTGGGCTATATTGGTCAGACCAGAAGAGCTCTCAAATTTAGGCTCAAAGAGCATGAGAGATATGTCTCTAAGCACGAACTTTCCAAATCTTCTATTGCCTCACATTGTTGGAATTCCAATCATCGATTTCAGTTTTCTAAGGCTAAGATTTTGTGCACTCCTCAGTCTTTGTCCCATCTGGATTTTTTCGAAGGTTTTTCCATTACCCAGCACTTAGATCGTCTTGTGAACGATGGTTCTTCCGTTCCTTTCGTTCATTCTGCTTGGAAGTTGCTGTTGTAAGGTTCTTTTCACTTTCTTCGTCTACCCCCCCTTTTTTTCCCTCCTGTTTCTTTAATGTGTATGTACGTGTGTTACTGTCTTTCTTTTTCGTTTTTATTAAAAAAAAAATTAAAAAAAAAATAATAATATAATATATATATTTATTGTGCTGTCCTGTTCGTGGTTTTTATTTAAAAAAAAAAAAACGTGTGCTGTTTGTTTTTTGTTTGTTTGTTCTGTTTTCTCTTTTTTGTGTGTGTGTTTGTACTTGTGTGTTCCCTTTTTTATTATTTTTTTTTTTTCTTTTTTATTTTTTTTTTTTTTTGTGCTTCTTTCCTTTCCTTCTATCCCCCTTTTTAATTTTTTTTTCTCCCCTCTCCGTGGTTTTGTTCGACTTTTCTTTGCCCCTTGTGGCAACATCTTGCTTGTTTTTTTCTCTTTTCAGTTCCCTGTGTTCTTTACGTCGAAGGGCTTGGACTGAAGAAGTTCAAAACAATTTTTGAACGAAACGCGTATCCTTTTTCCTTTTACTTCTTATGTGTGTTTTTACAAAGTTTTTTAATTACTTGATCATTCAGCATATTGAAACTCATAAAAAATTTCTTAAGAACGACTCAAGGACGATGTCTCAAGAACGACTTATAGACTTAGCAAGACTAAGCATCGAATCTGACATTCCCAGAACTATTCATTTTGATAATGTTATACGAAATTTTGCAAGTAAAAAGGCACGAAAAGCCATTATTAAAATTAAATAACAAATACGCTAATTCTACCATTTATATATATTTTTAACCTTCAAGCATGAATAAAAAATCGCTCAATAGGAAGATTTCCTTACTCATTCTTTTCTTTTAGCATTCTATATAAAAATCACTAAAAGAAAAAAAAATAATTTTCGAAACTGTGTGTTTAACTATAGCAAAATATGACCTGATGCATTCACAAATAAATAACACACTGTTGGTGATGGTGATTTGCAACACATGCTAGACAGCGAAGGTGGTAAGGCAAAGGCAGATTTTGGAATCTGGTTATAAAAATACCGTAATGATACTTCAATTTTTATATTTTTTACTATAATACATTATTACAGATTGTAAATACTATTATTACAATTATAATTTAGGTAAGAATAAAAATGCCTCCAAATGTTAACTTTTTATTTTTAATAACTACTTTTAAAGTAAAATTGGGCAGAATTTAAAATATATTTCTTGAGACAAGTTGGGGAGGGGGGGCCCGGGAGCATTTCTGTCCCACCTTATACAATTTCTCTCGGAGGCCCTGGATACATACACAAACAAATACACACACACACACACACACACACACACACACACACACACACACACACACACACACACACACACACACAAACAAACACACACACACACACACACATATATATATATATATATATATATATATATAATATATAAAATTCTCCTGTCACAGTGTTAGTCACCTAATTCCTCCGAAACCACTCGACCAATTTTAATGAAATTTTCTATGTATATTCGTTAGGTCTGAGAATAGGTTTTTAACTATGTCTCATACCCCTAAGTCATAAGGGCGGTCCACCCCAAAATGTTTAGCCCCAGAGTGCTATTCATTTCAATCAGGATTTCTGTGTAGACATTAGCGTGTCGAGTCACTTTTCAAATGTGTTTGCCAGATAATGTGGAGAGGGGGGGGGGCGTTAATAAAATGTTGAAAGTCGCTCAAAGTTTGCAATTTTTGATAATTGATCGCAAAATGTGGTGTCAAAACGTGACAATTTATTATAAATTTCTATGTATATTCAGTAGGAAACAATATATAAAACGGAGAAGTATAGTTGTGATATACTTGGCGAAGATTGTAAAATAGTTTTAGTAGGCGATTTTAAGATAGATTTCGATTCCAAAGATGGGTTTTATAAAATAAGGAAGAAAAAGCACAGTCATGAATAATGATAACACTTTCCAGCTTAATGGAATAAGGACGAAAAATAGGGCGACGCATAAATTATGATACGATTTTAATATATAGCACAACAGTGCGTATTTAAAATCTGAAAGTGTTTCAGATTTTCATCCTTTTTTTTTGGGGGGGGGGCAAAATTTTTTATGGAATGACTATCAATAAGTCTCAAGGCCAAATTATGTCTGTTTGTGGATTAGATTTGAGCACGCCATGTTTTTCACACGGACAGTTATACGTGGCACGCTCTCGAGTGGGCAAACCATACAGTGGGCATCCAGTTTGTTTGTGCTATCTAAAGATGGGATAACAAAAAATATTGTATACTCTATTGCGTTAAGGGATTGATATTATTTTTTAGTAAAATTATTGTAATTAGCGATATATATAAATTTAAAGAATAAATTACAATGAATTAAAAATATATGTTTGGTATTGTGTTATTTTTATATTCCAGCATCGTTCACAGCGCTCCATGCCTCTTCCACTCATATACCACATCCTCACAAACTTACAATAAGTTAGTCATTTCTTTCTACTAAAATAATCCTAGGAATAATTTATATGGCAAAACAACGTTTGCCGGGTCAGCTAGTATATATATGTATATATATATATATATATATATATATATATATATACAAGGTGAATCTAAACTCTTGGGTAAAACTTTCAGGGGTGATAGGGCAGACAACGAGGAATCGTAATCACATAGCAATCTGGGGTGAAACGCAGTTTTAACTTACCCGGTAATAATCACTCTTGGAAAAGCATTGAAGTTTCCGTCTAATTTCTTAACCAAGTTTCATCAGCAATAGGCTCGTCTCCGAAAATTTCATCCATGAAATGAAATAAACTTTTTAAACTATCCATTTTAGTCTTCTGTTTTCGGAGGAAAATAGATTAGTTTCTGACGAACAATGTTCGGCAAGTGCACTGTTGTTTCAGTACTTTTTCCGAAGAGATTATCAATAACTATACGAAGACGACGTTGCCGACCCCACATTGCTATGTGATTCTGATTCCCGACCCCACATTGCTTTGTGATTCTGTATATATACAGGGTGAATCTAAACTCTTGGGCAAAACTTTAAGGGGTGACAGGGCACATAATAAGGAATCAGAATCACATAGCAATGTGGGGTCAAAAACGCAGTTTTGACTTAACCGGTAATAATCACGTTGTGAAAAGTATTGAAGAGTCCTCTAATTTCTTAACCAAGTTTCATAAACAATAGGCTCGTTTCCAAAAATTTCATCCATGAAATAAAGTAGAATTTTGAAACTATGGATTTTAGTCCCCTGTTTTCTGAGAAAAATACTGGCGAAGTTTCTGGCGAACAATGGTAGGAAAGTGTGCAGCTGTTTCAGCACTTTTTCCAAAGTGATTATTAACAGCTACACGAAGACGATATTGCCGACCACACATTGCTATGTGATTCTGATTCTTTATTATTTGCCCTATCACCTATTAAAACTTTGTCAAAGAGTTTATATATATATATATTTATAATCAGGTTGTAACGAAAGTTTTCCGCCAGATTTGCTTGAGTCAGCTGACGCGGTACGCAGCTATTGACCTTATATGTCAAGTTTATGCGATTCTTAGCGCGACCAATAGGCATGGCACTAAAGCCTAACTCTTTTAGCTAGCTCTCGAGTGGATGAATATTTTATATTCTTCCACAAATTCTCGTAGGCGGGCCTCATCAGTATCAGTAGGCCGGTCAGAGCGCTCTGCTTCTTTAATGTCTTAGTCCTCGTATTTGAACTTTAGGTAACAAATCTTCACAGTGCCATATGATACAAAAGTAGTATCTTAAGCTGTACGCATGATTCGGTGTTATGCTGTAGCTGACTTTTTGCAACAGAACTGAGAGTAAATGATGTTCAATCTGGTAACGTGATAGTTCCATTTCAGACACCTTATACTTAATCATATCGATATTGTTTTACCGATTTCACAACACAGTGCTCTAAAACATATCTTTTTCTTTCAAATAACAAAAATCGTTTGGCAAAATATTGGCAAAAACACCAACGCGAACTGCTTGTGCAGACAATACTTGCACTGGCAGAAAACTTTCGTTACAACATAATATATATATATATATATATATATATATATATTTACAATCGACTCTGGTTATAGTGAAGCTCTGAGGACGGGACCGGAAAATTTTGTTCACTATACCCGAAGTTTCCCTATATTGACCAATAAACCTTAATACAAAACTAGAAAATAGTATTTTATAAAAATACTGAATGTTTATTAGTAAAATAGTAATGAATGTTAATATTACTGATAGGGTGTTTAAAGTAAATAAAACATTATTCATCGCATTTATTGCTATAAAATTTTTTTAAAGAAAAGCAAACATAATTAACCCCATTTATGAAAATGATGTAAATTCCATTCAGATGGCAAAAGGTGTCAGATCGGGAGACAGAAGAGGCCATGAAAACTTAAATGATTCTGTCTTCCCGAACGTCTGTATTAGGAATTCCTTGACGGGCATAGCAGTGCGATTTGTTGCCCCATCTTGCATAATCGTAACAGTAGAAAGCAATTGTTTCACTCAGCCAGTGCCATCTTTCGCCTTTTTTTCGTTTTTTTTCTTATCTTAAAAAATCCCGTAACCTATCACACTGTGAGTTTTTTTTAGGACAAGTGTTAGTTACATTAAAATGTTAGTTACATAGTTAAGAATTCGAAAATTAAAAAATGAATTTCTCAAACTGCATCTCTCCATTTTATCCCTGAAGTACCTTTAAGTTAGTTCGGAAACGTAAATTCTCTTATTTTCATGCTCGTGACTTATCTCCCCATTTTATATCGGAAGTACATTTAAGTAAGTTCGAAAAAGTAAATTCTCTTATTTTCATGGTCATAAACTATCAGCATAAAAGTGAAATTCGTATTTGAGTAATTTAGTAAAGAAATATCGTGCCAATTGTTCACGTATTCATTTTTCTAATTAAAAATTATAGATAAGAGATGACCCCCCCCCCATAGGTAAACTGTATAGTAAATCATCATGTTCTGGCATACTAGTTGATATATTTTTATATAGTAGTTTCCTTATAACTTATTATTACTTTTATAGTATGTTTATTAAGGTTTTTTATAAAGAATAAAGTAAAGTAAAACAGGGTATCCATAAAAGTCTTCGTAAAACTTCAAAAAATTTATTTTAAAATTTCGTTTTCTATGAAAATGAATGTTACTATAACAGTTTTTATTGATCATATTTTTTTGCATATTTTAGATAACATTTTGAATAGATTTAGTTGCAAGATATCAACTTGGCTATACCTCAATGAAAGTCTAAAGTGTTTCTATCTTTGTAAAAATCAAATCAGATACTCCGATTACTCAATATCAGATACTCAATCAGATAATGATCTTCCTTGATGAAACATTTCCGGGTCGGTGGATTAAATGAGATAATTCCTTGGCCATCATGTTCCCTGATTTCGTCCTCCCTGAATTTCTTTCTGTGGGGTTATGTGGGGTATGTTAAAGATCGACAGTGCCGAACAGAGGTGCACGATATCATTGACATAAAACAAAGGATCATAAACGTCATCGCACAGTTGATTGCATTTCATTGCAGATCACATACCTCGAAATCGGGTATCGCCTTCCTGTGCTTGGTACAAGCAATGATGGATATATAGAGGTTTAATATTTGCTGTAAAAATAATAATTGCATGTTAAAATATTTTCTAGTTTGTTCAATACTTTATTTATTAATTCCATGAAATTGTATGAAGACTTTATGGACACTATGTATAATAAAACAATCACTTGCATAGGAAAAAACACTCAAAATACTGGTGTTAAACGATAAAGTAAATAAAAAACTTTGTAAAAAACACACATAAGATGTTACAGGTAAGAAGATACGCACGTTTCGACCAAATATTGTTTTGGCCTTCATCAGTCCAAGCCCTTCGTCGCAAGGAACACAGGGAACTGCTTTTCAGTTCCTTTTATAAAGAATAAAGTAATACGGGGAATACATAAAGCATTTGTACAAATTCAAAAATTCATTAAAAAATTTGATGAGGAATGAAAATTTTGCTATCGATATTCAGTTAATATTAAAGATTTTTATTACTACAATATTATTATTATTATTTGTATTTTAGATAATATTTTGAATGGATGTTAGCCCAAGATATCAAACTGGCTCACCTAGCCATCGCAAAAGAGATTACATTTTATTGCAGATTATATAGCTGGTTTGTTTGTTTGTTTGTTTGTTCGCTACGCGTGGGCTCTAGGCCAATGCGTGGGGCGCCCTCCGCGGGGGTCTTTCTAAGGGTTCCTAACTCGTATTTGCGCTAAGTTTCGGAGAAAAGCACGGAAAACCCCGGACGGTTAGGTCGACGGACGCGCGATGGGATCCGAACTCGGGACCTTCACACTTCGCCCATCTACCGTTTCCAGTATATATCTGGAAATCGAGAAGGTTCGTCTTTCTGTGCTCGGTATAATCAATTGTGAGCATATAGAGGTTTATTAATTGCTGTAAAAATTAATCGTTGCATGTTAAATAATTGTCAAGTTTGTATCTATTCAATACATTATTTAAAAGCGTCTGAAATTATATGAAGACTATGGACACCATGCATAATAAAATAGTCATGAAACTGCATAAAAAATTAATCGACCAGTTTATATTGGTAAAGTGGTTGGAATAATGCTGTAATTTTGAGTCTGCAAAATAACGGAATCTAACGTTCCATTTCTGAATACTATTATTAAATTAAAAATTTCTAAACCTTGTTCGCTTAATAACTGCTCCTTAATTCGTAGCTTTATCAAAATATTTAGAGCGAATTTTATCTGCTAAGTTTAAAGGATCCTAATTTGAAGTACCTGTCTGTTTTATTGTAATGGCCACTTTTTTATGGCTAGCTATCTCCAACTCTTCAACTATTTCTTTTCTAATTAAAAGTGACGTGAGTGTTCAAACGAAATTCCGTTGTCTGGATAAGCATAAAATGACAGTTATTTTTCGATAATAGAGAAAAAGATTTCTAGAAGGATGTGATGGTTAGGAAGTGACAGCACCAATTGCAAATGCCATTCACTTTTGCTGCTTCGGTCCTTTTTCAATATTCTTGGCCACAAAAAGCAATCTTTGACATCAAATAAAAGTGACGATTGTTCTTCCAATTCCAAGGACTTACTCACTTGATAAAAAAATGCATAGTTAGTTTTATTTTAATCTGCTTGAGGTTCAGTATGACAGAGTTTTAATGATTCACTTATTGGCATATTTCATAAGAGAAGGTATTTATTTTTTCAATAAATAGCGTAATTTTAATACGAAGAATTAGCCATAGTTTATCTTTTGTTTGGAAGGGAAATTAAAAATTTTCTTTTTATGTGTGCGTGATATTATTGTATTTGGTGCTATGTAATTTAGTTTTAGTTTTTCACTTAAACATTTAAAAAAGTTGAAGAACTAGAATTGAAATTAACGTAAGAGAACGCCAAACTAAAAGGGAAGCTTAGGATGGAGGTTTTTTATATTTTAAATGTTGTTCTACAAAGCTGTTGGTAGAAATAATAAGCGTTGATAATTTTTACGCCATAACATCCAAGACAAAGTCGAAATTAAGCAACATTTTTGTATTTAATTTACATTTACCATATACAGAGAGTCGTCGACTTAAGTACCTTAATTGAACATTATGGAAGACACTGTGCATTCTTCTTAAATATATTTAAGAATACGCTGAAAAGTGTCTTTCAATAAAGGCGCATGTATTCTGTAGAAAAATAAACACAGGGTGGTTGCAATCGAAGTTACCCTAGAAACAGCATTCTACAGCAGAAGCAGTTGAGCAAATTATCCAAAATTTGGTAAACAGACTGTAGATAAGATATGCTTAAGTAAGACCTTTTAAAAGTTTAGTTCATAAAATGTCCAGTAGGTGGTGCTTTGCGTTGTGAATTTAGCTCAAAAATCAGTTTATATGAAATGAAACATTGCTTTTACGCTTCAAATTAGTTTTCTTCTATTGTTAAATTTACTATTTTTTCATGCAGGGCGCCATCTAGTGTAGATTTTTGAATTACTTTTTCTTCTTTTTCGAAATTTCTTGAGTGCATGTCAAATTTAGTCTACATATGGATTTTGGTTATAATCCGTTCACCTGTTTCTGTTGAAAAACCCTGCTTATAGAGTAAATTTATTTATAAACACCCTGTTTTTCGAGTTTTAACCTAACCCCATATTGTGATGTGAATACTTGCGATGTGAAACACAATTTTCCACACCTCTTTAACACTCGAAAACATAACATTTTATTTTATTATTACAATTTATAATGACTTTGGGAAAATAAAGAAATATTACTAGAGTTATTATTTAACAAATTAAAAAAAAAATTTATTTGTGGTTAGTGGTTAGAAGTTATTATTATTATTTTTCAAACTTGTCACATTCTACAATATTTTCAAAAACATATTGCTAAAAGCAAATAGACGAATCCTATTTTTTCATGTTACCATTTTAAACTTTATTTGTACTTTTTTAATAATTGAAAGCTGTGCAAATTTATCCAGGTAAAACATTAAAATTAACCATTTTTACTTGTTAGATATATTTCAGATAATTATGTGATAAAAAAAAAACTAATGAGTTCAGCCAAACTAATTTTTTTTTCTGATTATCAGACTATCACATTATTATTATAATTTTATTACACACAAAGAAGAAAAAAGACACATTCATTTATTCATAAAAAAATTCGTTTACGAATGAATAATATTCATGAGTTGTACTTTTAAAAAATTCCGTTCAGTTACAAGATTTCTTAAAAAAACATCATTCTTCACTACCTAAAGTTCTACAAATCTAGGTAAAAATTGTTTGCTTTTAAACTGAATTCGCAGTTTTCTTTATAAATTATTTTTCATGAATTATAGGATGTTTCATAATTTGCGTCTCTATGGATATATTTCAAAGCTTATTAAGTACATCAATGAGTTGCTTATCATCAATTTTGAATGCACTTATGAAATTGTACATAAATATTACATATAACAATAAATGTCGTGAAACTGTCACGCATTTTTAAGTGAGGAAAAATCAATTACTAGGAATAAATTGTTAATTAAAATATAGAAATAGGAATTGTTTGGAAATAGAGATAGGGGATAAATATTTACCTAATAAATTCGGACACAAAGTGGAAGTGTGGATGAGCACCAAACATTGAAATATCTCGTGTTCTACAAAATAGCACCATATTTTCTTAAAATATTTATAGAATATATTAATTCTGTCGTTTTGCTAAAGTTCAGCTTTCGTACACATTACTTATCTTTCCCCTTGCAAAAACTTACAAATTTAAATTCACCATCTAAATTAATAACAACCTAGTGCATTCGAAATACGAATCCGCATTTATCTGAGGAATATCTTCTTTTTTCTTCAGACCAAGCTAAAGTTCTGAACGAGACGAGATTATAATGAAATGTCATAAACACTTGAAAAATTCTACTCACATTCTTACTAAACCATAATCAGAATGCAGTAGGGCCATATCCGTTTCCTTGATTTTGTCTCCCGGGATTTTTAGATGTATTTGCTTTCTTCTCTGAAAATCTTATTAAAGTATGCATAATCTGATACAAGATAAAAATTTTCCAGACTTAATTCTTCTTTGGTTCTGGCTGTCTGAATTTAAGTGCTGTTCAGTTATCTAGCGTTTGTGTTTGATTTAATCGGAAATGTCATAGCTTTGAATTACTTTTGGCTTTAAAAGAGTTTCTTTGTAACAAACCATTTATTGTAGCAGATGTAAGTTGTAGTTTATGTTGCACTTTATTACTTTCCGAACATGTACCATGTAACAAAAGTATTGTAATCATGGCAAAAATTCGACTTTGAGATTTTTGCGTATTTACACGTTCAAAGATCTTAATTAATTAATGCTATTTTTAGGAGATCTATGTGTGCGTGTATGTGAATGAACACGATAGCTCCTAAATGGTGCAGTCAATTCAGCTCAAATTTCTTTTACATTAGAGATAGACCAAAGATATTATCAAAGACTTCTTTTTACATTATGGCCTATGGACGGAAATTCTTGAAAGTGCAGTAGCGTTTAAACGGTGCATTCGATTGAGCTCAAACATGGTATGTATATTATAAGTCACTGTTGTAAGACCTGTATTGATTTTGGTGTGTATTGGACTTTTAGGCTGTTTTATAGAGCTACGAAAAAGATTCCTTCTGCATTATGGTCAATGGACAGAAATTCTTGAAAGTGCGCTAGCGTCTAAACGGCGCATTCGATTGAGCACAAAATGGGCATGTATATAAAAGATCATGGCTACATGATCGCCATTATTTTATGTAGAGTTGATAGTTTGCACACCAGACTGCAAAAAAATAATTTTTATACATTACGACCTATGGATGCAAATCTTTTAAAATGAGCTAGTGCCTTAACTGTGCGTTCAATTGACATCAAATTAGGTACGCATATTAAAGGTTACTGTCTTACATACTGCATAAATTTAAGCGAGAGTTTTTTTCCACAAATTTTTAATTATTTCATCTTTTAATTGTCAGTTTCCGTTTACTGGAATTTTTTTGTTATAAAAATATATCTTTCGCCGTATAAATTTAACAAACTGAAAACCATATGATAAAAAATGGTACAGTGGTTCAAATTCTATAAACTTGCGCATTAAGAGTAAATGCTGAAAATGTTAATTTGTATACTTTATGAACACTTTTATCGGCTATCGAACATGGTATTGTAAATTAAATTATTAAAAAAGTAAAACATAATTATTGTCACTCTTTTTATGCTTAGAAATATATCTGCCATATTCAGTGTGTTCATTAATAATGCAGGATAAATCTAATGCATCTGTTGGATTTCAGACAGCAATTTAGGTAATTAACTAGTGTGCGGTTTGAAAATTCATGCCGAGAGAAATTTGTTAAAATGATCTGCATTTACATTGCATCTTTACTTCATAAGAAAACAGGTTTTAAGTGGTGTGCTATTACCTTTACCAAAAATGTCTTTTAAATACAATGTCAACTATTAATACTAAGTTAGAAAAATATCTTAATCAAAATATGCTTGATTAATCTTTAGAAAATTTATTCTAAGTAAAGAAGCATATCGTTTTGAGAAAAAATGTAAAGTTCAAGCACAAAATGTACAATAAAGTGCCGGATTATCAATTAAATTAATTAGGCGAATGTAATCAAAAACCAGTGTAGGTTATTAATAAATTCACCTTACATCATCGATGTATATGAAGTTCGTACCCTAATATTTTCGTATAGTAAAAAATGGGGGCCGTCCGTCTGAAGGTACATCCGTCCATTCGCATCAGCGGTACCATACACGTAATAAATATCGGCCAATTCTGAGTTAGTGAATCGAATCTCCGGCAGTGTTCTAGGCTAAAATAACCATGCTTCTATAAGCTTGTGAATATCGCCCACTAGCGGTCGCCGTTTGGATTTCCGGACACAAGTTCCTGCATAAATCTTGTTTGTCATGGTATGACAGACCAGACCAGCATGTTAAGTTTGGCATTCACCTATTGAGACATCCTCTATACGCGTTCTTGACGTGAATCTACACTAGGGTGTATCACGAAAATTCTTTTTTGGAAAATCCAACTTTCAAGTTGATAAAAAGTTGTTACTGTCATCACATACCTGCCATAAAAAAAAATTGAAATCGAAAAATATTTAGGTCTCCCGGAATGACCCTGAAATTGTCAGTTTTTTAGTCAAAACGATATTTTTAAACATTTTTTTTATAAAGTATGTATAAATCAAAATTAAATATTCAACAGCAAAAATGGGCAATTTCAGATAGAATCTATCAATAAAAAAATGCATTGCGACTGAAATTGAACATTTAGATCTCCCGGAATCGTAATGAAAATCTCCAATTTTTTGTCAACTAGCCGTATTTAAGAAATGTTTAAGAATCTTTCAAATTTTCAATCCTTGTATTTATAATACAGACACTGCACTACAGCGTTCCGAAATAGCAAGAATATTTTTGTAGGCGAATATGGGGCTCAGATTTCAAGGTGATAAAACTGTAGCTCCCCCATGACTTTGGAGATAAGGGAAGTGCAAGACCATCACATGATTACTTCTCTCTCCCTCGTCCACCCTTCCTTTCTTTTTCAGTTTGTTTTTAGCGTTTTTTATGTACGAAGCGTCCATTTAGTGAGCATTTATGTTTTTGATTTGTGATTGAGTTCAATTTGGTTTTGTTGTTTTACCATCATGAGTAGAAAAACTCATTCTTCATCAACAAGGAAAACTACTGACGATCCAATTGTCGGCCAACCTCTAGATATAAGTGATAGCAATGTTTTACCTACTAAAATTGATGTACTACGTTATTTTGAATGAGTAAGAAATCAGTTGAAGTCTGAAGGATGTCATCAACCAAAGAAAAAGGTAGTTGCAATGCGAGTGGCCCGTAAGCTAGAAGAAATATGGAAGAAGACTTCTATTCCTGTTTCATCTGTAAGCAACATTGTTTTTATGATTTTAAAACTACACGAGAGATCTGAAAAGATGAAAAAGTCATCAGGGTGTAACGCAAAAAATGCCAAGAGCTTTAAAACGTCCGTTGAAAAGTTCAAAATCTGACATTGTAAATAATCTTTTTGATATTTGTTCATGCAAATGTAGAGATTTAGAGAAATGTTTGTGTCCAGCGCAAAGGAAGGTTCCACAACTGGAACACAAGTTCTTGAATGACCAACGAAACCTGAGGCTTATGGTTATAGGAGGAATTGACACAGTAGAGAGTAAAAAAAAATCGAGAAACGTGCTAAAAGAAAGGAAAAGTCCATACAATTCGAGTTAAACTGAAGTCTCCAATCAACAAATATCCCTACTTTACGACATGAAGGCATTGTTAGTGACACTGACAGCGATTCCATTCAACAGGATTCAAGTGATGAAAGTGTTTTAGCTATAAAAAATAAAATACCAGAAAATAAAAAGGAAAATTCTAGCGTTTCAGTAAAGCAAGTCCTTCCAGTAGATCTGCCATCATTTTCCAGAGCATGTGATCGCAGAGCAATTTCCAATAGAGCGGGACCGCAACTAGCAAGTGCTCTTTTACAGGATTTAAAAGTTGTGACACCAGAAAATCAGACGGCGGTAATTGATAAATCGAAAGTTTTTCGTGAAAGAGTAAAGTACCGTGAAAGTATTGCAACTCGCACCTCAGAAATAATTTCTCTCTATTTTGATGGTCGGAAAGATGAAACTATAGTCAAAGAAAATGTACGTGGTAAATCTGTCCGGAAAATTATACAAGAAGAACACATATCTTTGGTTGAAGAACAGGTTCAATATATCTTGTCATGTAACTGCAGACAGTGGTTCTGGGAAAGACATTGTATCATCAATAATGAAACACATGGAATGTAACTGCATTGATGTGACAACTATCAAAGCTCTTGGATGTGATGGTACGCCCACAAACACTGGGGTTTCTAATGGATCAGGTTGCAGGTTGGAAAAGCTACTTGCGTTTGTGATGCGCTGGCTACAATTATCAAAATAAATAGACAGTGAAATCAAGATTTATTTTGAATAACCTTTACATATTCAATGTTCTTTATTTGTAACCTTTATATCTTTTGTAACCTTTTTCATCGAAAGATCACACTTTCTGATTTTTAATTTTAATATATTTTTGTTCCTCCAAAATTTTTTCCTAATGTGTAATTATTTATAATGTCACCCCCCCCCCCCAGAATAAAAAAGAAACTGAGAAACTAATAAACTAATGAAAAATTACTGTACATTTTATTTGCACTGTTGCTAGAAGTTTACCAATGTAAAATATCGTCAGGAAATTTTTGAATATTTGATAAAATAGCAAGGTTTTTAAAATTAGATTCCCGCAGACTAATATAGTTAATGGTACAAATGATTTTTTTAAAAGTCTTGTCTTTCTAAACTTAAGTTTTTGTACTTAAAAAATATAAATATACTTTATATTCGTGTATACCCTACTAGCAATTTTGCTCGGGCCGTCATCGGCTGGCTGCGTGGCCGGTGGTAGCCCGAGCAAAATTGCTAGTAGGGTATATATATATTTTAAAATACACATTTTAGGTCAAAAAAGTTGAATTTCAAGTTAATTCAGGGAGACCTAAATATTTTTCGATTTCAAAAAAAAGTGTTTGGTTGGTTGATATGTGTTGACAGTGACAACTTTTTATCAACTTGAAAGTTTGATTTTCCAAAAAAATTTTTTCGTGATACACCCTAATCTACACCCTTCGGTACAAAGATTGTTTGGCAGAAAACGACATCTTTTCGAATAACGCAAGGCCCCATACGGCGAAGACAACAAAAATAAGGCTACGTACGAAAATGTATTCCTGTTTTAGAGTGACCAGCAGCAAACACGAATTGATCTCCTATACAGAATATTGCTGCAGAATTATTAAAAGAAAAATGAGAGACCCATTTTCGTCTTTATAATGTGCAACAGTTATAAGATTATCTACGGCTGGAATGGGTAAGTACTTTAAAGACACAGTGAGCCGTTTAATTTTTATCATTGACGATACGTCTTGCTAAAGATCTCTTATAATTGCTAATAAAAGATTTATTTTCCTTACATGCCTTGTTGCGTTTCTTAGTTTCCGCATTTCAAGATAAATCTTATGTGAAGCGACTTAACTGACGTTTTTAGAGAACTTTACCAAAAAAAAAGTTTCTCAAATTTTAAACTATCAGTGTATATATATTTAAAAGTTAAGAATTATATGAACCATGACTTATTTACAAATAATTATGTAATGAGGATAAATAGAATAATAATACGAAGAAAAGATTCGTAATTTATTAATTTTAGGATTAGTTAAACAGAATTTCAGTAAGTGAAAGTTATGCATTTCAGCACGTAAATGTGACTTCATCTCTTAGTAAGCGAACCGAACGGACGCTTTTGATTTTAAATCTGTAAGTAAGAACACTTGAATCGTTTATTATAAGTATATATATCGTTGCAAACTAACACTATGCTGTTCCTAATGCACACTGCCGTAACTAATAGTGTTACTGTGTAGTATTATAATTGTTAATAAAATGTTTATTTTCCATACATGCTTTTCGTGTTTCACAGTTTTCGAATTTCAAGATCTATCTTATGTTATCTAAAATTCCCCTATAAACAGCATTATGCAGCTGAAACGGGTGGGTCGATTGCCACCAAATTCGGCATGCGGACTATGCACGAGATGAAGTTTTTCGAAAGATTAGCTCAAAAGATGTCCACCCGGTGGCGCCTTGCATGATGAAATCAGCTTTAAAATGCCCCAAATAAGTTAGAAAAGGCTAACAAAAAAACTATTGAATAAATGTTGAAATTTTCTGTGCACATCGAATTGTTAAATTTTCAGTCTTTCATACAAAGCGCCACAAAGTGGACATGTTTGGAACTATTTTCTTTTAATTCCGAGTGCGCATCTCGTGTATAGCCCATATACAAAATTTCGTTGCATTCCGTTAATCCGTATGTGCTGTAGGGATTTATAGCGTTTATAGGGGAAATTTCATTATGACTACGGTATATTTAAAAGATAAGTATTATGAACCATGAATTATTTACAGTTGATTATGTAATGTGGATGCACAGAATAATAATAGGAATAAAAGATTCGCAATTTATTGATTTTAGCATTAGTTTAACAGAATTTCAGTAAGTGAAGTTATTCATTTTCGTCTTGAGATAAATTTGAATGATGAGTTTCCGATAAAATTTATTTGCTGTAACCCACAAAGATGTATACCATGATAAAGAACTACACAGAAAGTGAAATGAAAAGAGAAATTCTCGGAGGAAATTATTTTTGATTGTTTTTTACTTCACTGGGAATTTTTCGTGAAAGATAACTAATAATCCAGAAATTCTCTCCAAATTGCTTTAAAATAGTTTTAATACAAATGTCAGTAGCACGCAAATGTATAATATTGATCACAGTGAAAGTAACTAATACATTTAATTAAATTCTTGAATCATAATTTTTTGTATTTTTATCTCAAGAGATACATTTTCGTTTTAAGCTGAAGACTTGCTCTATGGAAATATTCAATAATTAAACTTATACAAAACCACTTTTAAACAATAGGCTGTTTTCTTTTTTTTCAAGGTACAATTAATTACATTAATGATTTGACGTTATCGTTACTCTTAATATAAACTTTCTTTTTAACATTTTACGAGTGTAATTTACCCAAACTTTCAATATACAGATATACTGATTAAAGTTGATCAGTCTGAATCTGAATATAAAATAACCATATTTAGATTTAGGGAGTACATTTGCGTGACTGAGGAAAAAATACAACTGAGGAAAAAGTACAATGAGGAAAAAATACTACTCAGTGCATTTTCTTTTACAAAATTTCGCATAAAAATAAAAGTATTATACTTCTCGAGAAAAAGTGCACATACTAGGAAACAAATCATAAGCATATGCAAGAAAAAACGTATTAACATATTGAATATCATTACTATTTATTAAATTTCGGTTTCACTTCAAGGCAAACTTGTCCAGTGCAAGTAAATTATCACAAAAGCGAACCAGAAAATGTGGTAATTTTTTTAGTTTTTAAATTACAGGGTCAATGTTTTAGATGTATATGTTAAAACGGCGAAGAAAAAAAAATGTTTCAGTTTAGCTAGAAAAATATCTTTCCAGATTTTTAATTTATTTTTCATGAAAGAATTGAATAACAAAGTTATGCAATACTTAACTTTACTAAGGTCGCCGAAAACAAAGATTTCACGTTCATTTCCGTTTGAAATTTTGTCGTAAATATTTGCTATTACGGCTCTTTTTGCATACACGAAATTATTTTTATTACTTGGTTTTGCCAAGTAAATTACAATTTTGTGATATGTGAATCAATGGTTGCCTATTGTCTGAAAACGGATTTTTAAGATTACGAATATGTCCATTTTCAACATGCATATCCCACAAAAACTACTCCCGAAGAAATATGTTTATGAATCCACAATACTTCCGTTTTCGCTGTTTATTATGCATGTATGAAAATTTGTCCTCGGGGTTCAACTTGATAAAGAAGTGAAATTCACGATGGTAATTCAATGTCTTGGTGAAGTTTACTCTTATGACGACCACTCTCATGATATTATCCTTTTGAAATATAAATTTTTCTGATGCATAAAGCAGTGGATATTTTGCTTGGATATATTATAGACTTTGGAGTTCTCATTTTCAATCAATTTTAATAAACTTGCGCTTATCCCATCCAGTACGGTCTGATCCGATTTAGTTAAACCTTGTAAGTTGTTCTTTTTTCATGTCTAAAAAAATCTAGTTAAGCTGCTACATCCGTGCTTTTTAAAATAACCATAAACGCTCCCTATAAAAATCTCCTAAAGGTCCCACTAGCATAAGGGTATGATTCAAACAGTGAGCCCAACAAGAACAATAATGAAAATAAAGGATTTTTATGCAGTAAATTTTTGACTGAAACTCTCAGTAAAGCATGCATTGATAAGACGCTTCATGAAATGTAAACTCATCTTAAATTATATTCAGATCCCATATTCACCCGCCACATCATTTTAAATATGCTTTACAAGACTAAATAAACGTCCTCTCTAAAAAAAAAAAAACACTGGGGAACAGTAATTCCGTTGTCTTAAAACTGTGACTTGTTTTTGAATCACTTTTGGCCCCTGAATCCAAAAGTAACTGTAGTTTTCGTCTGTCACGTCAACTTTTTAAGATACAGGGTACCCCCAAAATGTGCATAAAAAGAAAAATAAAGAGAAAATTTACCAAATATATAGTTACTACAAATTAAATTGTATTAATACAAATAGAACAATTTATTAACTAAAAGGTAAACACACTTATTAAGGCAAAAATTTTTGTTTCTAGCTTTTCTGGAATGTTTAATCTGTGGACATTCTCGCTTTCTGTTCCAACAACAGACAGCCATCATATGTACATCCCATCTTCTTTGATAGCGTGATTCCACGATCATCAGATCTTGGTGAAATCGCTCATCCTGCTCATTACTGATTGTACCAAGATTTTTCGGGAAGCCAGGAAGATGGCTAAGTAAAAAATGCAACTTGATGCTCATTTTGCAACCAAGCATGTTGCAGCAAGCTCTCCAAGAGCTGTTGGACAATTTCGGTGTAATTCTGTGCTCATGTATTTCCAAGAAAGTCTTTGACTATGTTTCTGAATGCCAACCAAGCATTCTTTTAAAGTTCTGTCATTGTTCTGAGGAAATGTTCATCTTTAAGAAGCTGATGAATCTGTGGACCATCAAACACACCAGCTTTTATCTTTTCAAATGATAGGTTAGGAAATGCCGGAATTAGATACTTGAGTCTCCTTCAACTGACAAAGCTTTAACAAATTGCTTCATGAGACCCAGTTTTATATGCAGAGGTAGAAATATGATGTTCTTTCTGTCGACAAGAGGCTGATGAAGAATGTTTGGGTCACCAGGTTTCAGGTCATATCTTGGCGACCATTTCGACTGCACCCAATGCTTCTCACGAGCTCTACTGTCCCACCTGCACAAAAATCAGGGATACTTGGTATATCCACGTTGCTGGCTAAGGAGGAAACAGACCATTTTAAGATCAACACAGAGGATCCATTGTTGCATGTGATATTGCAACAAATGAACGACCCTCCTTATGTCTTCATATTCCTCACGCAAACATACTGAATGGCTTAGTGGGAATTCACCAAATAAATTTCCATTGTGGAGGAGTACACACTTTAAGCTCCGCTTTGAGATATCGATGAACAATCGCCATTCATTTGCGTTACAGCCTGAAATTCCCAACTCTTCCAAAATCATGTTTGTTGTAGCAATATACAAATCCATCATCACTTTGAAAGCATTGCAGAAATGCACTTTATCGCGATCGAAAATAGTATATTTTAGCTCCTTTTTCAAGAAAATTTTTTTCGTGCCGTCTTGATGCTAACAGTTCTGAAGCTTATTTGGATAGCCCCAAATCTCATGCCAAATCATTTAACTCATGCTGCTCAAATCCCTTACGAACGGGATCATCTTCAATTTCAAAATCTTCGTCATTGGGGACACTTCGATCTGAACCTGACTCATATTCTTGTACTTCCAAAGAAGGTAATTCTTTGAAAACTGGCACGGGGATTTCAGCTGAATGAGGCACTGGGCGTATAGCTGATGGTAAACTGGGATACTCAATTTTAGATTTGTTTTTCTTGTTGTAACCTGACGTTTTCACTATACAAAAGTAACAATCACTTGAGTGATCTCTGGGCTCTCGCCAAATCATAGGTATACCAAAAGGAAGTTTATCACGTGTTCCCTTCGTTCACATTCATGAAATTTCGACGCAGTGCTGGCACACTTTGTAAGGGGCCCAAAATTTAGCTTGATCACCAATTTTCACTTTAAAATAGGCAAAATAGACTTCCCTGACAAATGGACTGATATTTGTCCTTTGACTTGGAATAGTAAAACTGCCACATAGATAACAAAAAGAATCTGGGCAGTTTAAGTACCGATGACGCGAACTTTCGAAGGCAGACATAAGGAGAGGTTTCACACACACACACACACACAAAGTTCATATATGTAAATAAAAACTAAACGCTGCTGAACTTCTATAAAAACCAGAACGCAGAAACCATGTTGGAATTCGCTTCACTATATGAGAGCGACACACGTTTCTCTACACTATCTCAAGCAAAACTGAACAAGTCTGGACAGTATATTGAACCTGTCGTTGGTCTTCGACGGTGTCATTTCCCCTCGGCAGTCAGAGAAGTTTTATGTCAGCCAACAAGACAGCAACACAGTATTTCCGGTGAACGAAGTTCGCTCTTGCGGATAGTGATGAGTATAGGGTAGGTGTAGAAAAAAAAAAACTTGACGTGGTAGAAGAAAACTAACAGCAGTTTTGTAATCAGTGTGCCCACTGCACTCTAAAATAGCTAAAAAATTGAACTCAACGGAAATTATGTTAAAAATATTTCCCCAGTGTTTTTGATCCATGAATTGGGAGATTGACTGTAACTCAATTAAATTTTAAGCAAATAATCTAACGGAAAAAAAAGTTTTTGTAACAGGTCAAAACTTTCCCCTAATTAATTAAACAGCAATATTTTCCCCATGATTAAAATAGTTAAAAATTTATAAATTTGAAACTTGCACAATGATATCTTAATTACCCCACCTGACCCTACTTAAGTTTTTTCTAATTAAATTTAAGCTCATACAACTTCATATGTATTTGCTTTTACAGATCCTTTTGTAGAAAATTTGCAAATGAATACATAATATAAACCCAGAATATCGTGACTAGAAGCATTATTTCTTTACTTCACTACAATACATCTTTTTTAAATAAATTTGAAAAACGTTCATTAAATAATAAATTCTTTATTAAAATTTACTCCCAAATTCAGCCATTTCAGCTTCATTGCTTTAATTAAGTATAAGGTGAAAAATTTCTAACGAAATTGTTTTCAGTACATTTCGTTCTTCCAAGAACCGACGAATTTGCCATATGTACGGCGAAGCTGAAAGCGGTCTTTACCATCATTAATATGTTCATTTTCAACACAAATATCCCACAAAATTACCCCGGAAGAAAGATGTTTATGAATCCACAAAGCTTCCACTTTCGCTGTCTATTACGCTTGCATGGAAATTTATACAAGTTGTTCTCCGCGATAAAGAAGTATTTCATGTTTCTCACACTTTTATTGCATCGCTAGTCATGAAGACTTTGTTGCCTTGAGATGCATATTTAATGATCTTTAGCATTTCACATGCAATTATTGACGTTGAGTTTCGCGAATTTTATGAATAATTAAGAAGTTTTCGAAATATCTGAACGGTGTAGATTTACAGATAATTTCGAAATGTTTGCACTTTTTGAGATCCTGTAATATGCACTTATTGGCACTTGATTCACACAGAATATGATTAAACAAAATATTTTTTAAATAACTGAAAGTAAACATTTTCCTTTTTTCTATTAAGATGATCTCCATAATCTTATGTGTGTTTTTATTAATTTTAGAGATTGTTTTTGTATCCATGTAAATATTCTAATTACAGGAAATTTTCCTTTTATGGCGTAATTTTTATCAGGAGCTATCTCATAGTTCTCAGTTCCTTTTATGTAGCTTTCTGAAATTGAAAAACCTCATTTTTACTTTATAGACAGTCAAACGAGAAGCAAAATTAGTGCGTTTTAATCATGAAATTCAAGAATATTGCTTTTGTGAATAAAATTTTATTATTAAACAAATGATTTGTAACTGCGTAACTATGTTATGTTTAATAATTTTAACGTGATATTTTAAAATATTCTTTTGTTGTGAGCCATAATTCCGATTTAAGTGCTGAGTTGACATGGTCTACATTATTTACAAAAGTTTTATTCTAGATGATTTTGTGAGAATACTTATGATAATGCTACTACTACAGATAACTATAAAAGATCATAAAATTGAAACAGTTATTTTTATTTCCATTCAAATTTCTTAGAGCTTGCGATGCTTGACGGAATGTAAAAGTGCGATATTCGTGTTTTAGATATATTTAAATTACTATATTTAAAAAACAGATATATACTACGGATAGCATTTTGAAATTGAATAGTTCGGAATGGGTTTCGTTGCAATTCATCGCAAGCAAGAAGAATTTTGTAATCCTATTTTAGGTAGTTATAACATAAATTAGTATTTTTTTTCTTTTAATATTTTTAAAAATAACTATTCACAAAAGGAATCAGAAATTATATAATCTATCTAATAAAAGTTTAATTCATTCATCGAGATGTTTGCCATTCTATTTCTGCTACAAAAGTATATCTTAACAGCCTCGTCTGTATAGAATGTATACACAAAAGGAAAACCTATCATGCCTAAAAATGTTCCACGTGGAAATTATTTATTTCATCTAATCTATTAATACAGCTTTAAAAACCACTTAACATTATTTATTAATAATATACTAGTCTTTAAAAATTAAGTAGCGTAATGTTAGCAAGAATTTAACTAGCATTAACTGGAAAATTTAAATACAGCGTGCAGATTTTAACCACAATTTGAAAAACACACTTATTAAATATTTATTGAATAATGAATTCTTCTTTTAAAGTTAACCCTCGTTTATCTTTGTCTTCAGATTATAACCATAAAGTGAAAACTTCCCAATAAAAGTACTTTCAGTCCCTTGCGTTCTCCACTAAAGTTGCAAACTATGCGGTACTTAAACTGGCTTTCTCATCGCTACCTTCGGTTATTAATACTGTTCATTTTCAACACACACATCCCTCAAAGTAACCCCTGAAGAAAGTTGTTTATGGCTGTATGGCTGCCATTTATTACACTTATATGGAAATTTATCCAAGTAACTTTAAGTGATAAGGAATCGAATTGAGTTTCTAAATACTTTTACTGGATCGTTAGTTTTAAAGGCTTTTTCTCATGAGTTGCACATTGATGATAGTCAGCATTTTACGAGAGCATCTAATATTGACGTTTTCACATTTTAAAAATGATTACAGAATTTCGTCTTACAGTCAAATTAAAAAAAATGCGCAGATGGTTTTTTTAAAAGGAGCAACATTAAAGTACTTGAAGAATTATAAATGTACTATGCGCTGAATAACGTGGGTGAATATTTTATAAGATGAATAAGTGAATAGCGTTATTCCTTTTAACTTTTTCCAAATAGATAAGTGTTTACCTTTGTTCGTCTGTCCGACTCTCTGTTCAATATTTGCGGTATATATATATATATATATATATATATATATATATATATATATATATATTACTATGAAATTGACGTATTTTTCCTATGTACTCTGAGATGTGTGGTGTTGAAAATGGTGAATGTAGCATTGTAGTTGTTTTACAGGGGTACCCAAAAGATTTCCAACTCATTAATCTGAATGGACAATTGTTGTTTAAAGAGTATCTCAGTCATGTCCTCTATTTCACACAAAACAAAACTGATTTATGATATTAAAGTAAAGAAAGTAATACTTTTCATCGAAAAAAGTGTTTCTAGAATTTATAGTTCGTTTACATTAGTACCTAAGTGACTCCAATGCATTTCGGTATGGCAGTTTAGAAACATTGATGCATTTCAAGCACAATACAATCATTGTAGGAGCATTTACAACGACTACATAAGTTAAAGGATGGAAATGACTTTGAAAGCCGAATTACAGGTGTCAGAAAGATTCATTGAGTGTGATATACAGTATTTTAAAGGTTATTCACGATATCTCGCCAAGTTTGGCGACACTGAGTATGATGCAAAATGAGCTTTTGTTTTGGAAAGTGTTTATATTCAATGCATATAGCATGATTTATACTTTTTCGCATTTAAAATTATAACTTTCGATTGAAAAAAAAAACTTTAGTTTTGATTAAATTATAGATTTAATAAAGAAAAATAATATCTTGGATTTCCATCGGCTTATGTTTTGTTTTGTTGTTTAAAAAAAAAATCCTAGTTAAAACTTGAAATATATATTTTGTAGAACAGTTTACTGTAAAAACAATATGCATCACTTACTATGAAACTTATAATTATGTAAAATAATAAAACATTTGAGTAATATAATAAAATCATTTTAGGTTATAAACTTCATTGTCGCAGTCCCGCTATTTTTTGTAAAATTCGAAGAACCGTATTATGGATTCGCAAATTTTTGAGCAAGATATAATTTTATATGTAATTTAGCTCTTTAAAATTTAATCCTATGATAATTTTCTGCACATTATAAGGTAGCACCATACAATTTATCACTATATTGCAAATCTTATAAATAAAAATGAAATTCTGTTTGTTTGTTTGGGTGTGGATTTGAGTTGTATACAAATCCACAAAAATGAACATATCAGCCTGAAATTTTGCACAGATATGTAAAATAATATAGAATAAATCATAGTACACTTTAAAACTTTGAAAGTCCACCCGTTCCCGGAATTTAAGAGATTTTTTATGTTCTCCATGCAAAAACCTTTCCGTAATTGTAACCCCTGTAGTGAAAAAAATGTGAAATAAGGATCGTGGTTGCCATGTGTGGCGATTTTGCCAAATAAGATGTTTTAAATTCTCAAAGTAAAAATAAAAGAATAATAATGATTTTTTGTTAGTTTATATTTATATGATTATTAATTTTTTATTATAATATCGTGTGCATGGGAAATCGGAGCAGGAATGAAATGTTTTATACGCAAAACAATAAGAATTGAAGACTTCCGAGGCTAATATGTAATTTTTTTTTAGTTTGGCGAAAAAAAATAAAATGGCTCAAATGCTGATTTTGAGAAATTGGTTTGCACAGTTTTCGGCTTGGCGCAATTTATTGAGAGCTTAAGGAAATAGATTTTTGAAAGCCAGTGCAAAGGTTTTATTAGAATACAGCGTTAAATTTTAATGATCCATGAAGAAATAATACAGTTATTAAGGGATTTCAAGAGATCTATCTTCAGAATTCTCGCCAATTGAGTACATTGATTTAAGTTGGGGGAATTCCGCCAAATTTCAGAAAATTGAAATCTTCTCATTTAGTACATCGGAGTAACGATAAATAAAACACGTTATAGTTTATAATTTAAAAAAAATTGGTTGTATTAAGGGATTCCCCTTTTCAAATAAATGTGTGCTTTACTTTTTGGCGGCCGAACCATTTCCCATATTGATTGCTGTTAAGTCAATGCTTCGAATGATTTCCTGAAAAAACTCTTGCAAAATGGCGTATGTTGGCACTTTTGCGAGGCTTAGATTTGAAACTGGATTTTATTTGAGACTGGGATATATAATGATACTGGATATAGATAAAAATGAATGTTGGTATGTGTGTATGAGGTTGAAAAACTCCACCACCGTTGCACCATGAAATTTGGTTCACCTAAGTCTTTTATCATTGAGACGCTTTTTATGCTATCTGTTTTCCTCTAACTTGCCACTAGGTGGCGCAGCAGAACGTCGAATTCTATTCCGTTTAGCCGTTTACTATGCGAATATCGTCCAACCGATTTCGATGAAATTTGGTACACGCGGATATTAGAACACGGAGAATATTTTTCAGTATCCATTTTGCTGTAACTTGCCGCTAAATGGCGCTGCAACACATCAACTTCTATACCGTTCGACCAATCGGCATAAAATTTCTTATACTTACACATTTCAGCACGAATAATATTTTCTAAGTGTGTTCCTTTTGATGTTACTCACCACTAGATGGCACTGCAATGCATTATTATTTTAACTCGCCACTAGATGACGCTGCAGCTGGCCAAATCCTTGACCATTCATACGGTCGCTATGAAAATCAGTATACATAGCTATTTGAACAATGAGAATATTTTGGCGTTATCCATTTTGCTATAACTCGCCACTTGACGGCACTGTAGCAAATCATTACTTTAATTAACCACTAGATCGCGCTGCAGTGTATCACTTCTTGACTGTGCAACTGATCGCTATGAAAATAGGCATACATAGATATTTGAACACGGGGAAGAGTTTGGCGCTATCCAGTTTCCTATATAATTTGCCACTAGATGTCGTGTCGTCAGGGCTCTCCAGCCGATCGTCCTGAAATTTCATATTAATCGATATCTGAATGCGAAGACTATTTCCGCCGTATCCGTTTTGCTAAAACTCTCCACTAGATTGCGCTACGCCGCATGGCCTTCTGCACCGTACAAACGATTGCCTTGAAATTCGGTATGCATGGTTATTGAACACAATATAAAGCGATATCCATTTTGCTATATCTCTTTTTATAATAAATAGTAATCCCCGCAAATCGTAATATCAAAAAGTTCATTCATTCCAGTGCGAAGAACGGGTACTTCAGCTAGTATCTAATATTTTTCAAGTTTACAAACTAGATCCAGCGAACGCGACACATTTCAACACTGAAAATAACTCTTAGGAAAACAAACAAAAAAATTGCAAAAATTGTTCAGTCTAAAGCAATTTAAAAATTATAGATAAAATAGTAAAAATTTACTTGTGTTAAATGTTTTTAATTAAATTCCTAACACTGCATAATATGAATTTTCCCTTTAGTAGACATTCTTTTATTCACTATAGCATCAAGTTTTTAAAACCGCCTGTAAAGCATCTGTTAAATTACAACCCCTTAATTGAAAATTAAAGTGCATTCATCAATTTATAGGAGCTACTTCCGAGGAAAATAAATATAACGTGGAAATTTCATTGCAAAATAGTTTTCAGTTCAATGCATTCTCCAAGGAAGCTGCACATTCCCGTACGGTAGATCGAAGCTCTTCCATTTTGTTCTAAGCTCACTAGTATTTTTGCAACAGAATTATGCCCCCAGAAGTTGTGGTGAATCCGCAAAGCTTATATTGTCACTGTTTAAAGCATATGTGCGTAAATTCAACCAAGTTGTAATCTTCTGTATTAAGGGGAAGGTGGCCCAAAATAATCCCCTTAAGGGAAAAACTTGCATAAAATAATATAAATAATACATAAAACTTTGACCCTTTGCCACAATATTTTACACTATATTTTGCATCATAAATGAATTTTAATAATATTTTAAACCCAAACTGAGAAACGAAAAAAAATAGAATTTTGAAAAAGAATCCAAACGATCATTTTTCCCTCATTCAAGGGCAAAATGATCCTTCATTTGAAAATAATTGTAAATTGTTTTTTGTTGGCAAAATAAAAGATGCAAAAGTAATTATGGTTATACATAATGAAATAAAATTTTTACACTGATACAGTATGCGTAATTTATGTTATGAAAGATTTAAAATAAAAAATGTCACAAACAATAACATGGAATATTTCAAAATTATAAATCAAAACTTATTTATTACGATAAACGGAGAAATAATTTAAATAATGTAATGGGGAGTCACGCATTTTGAGAACGTCTGAAGGATTGCCATAATAACTAGGGCCCGGTACAGGAGTTTCTTCTGTCGATGGAAGATTTTACCCTGCAATATGGCTGCCCACAGGTGCCCAAGGTCATATTACTAGAACATGCCAAGAAACATCACAAACTAAACAAATGTAATTCCATCTAAACTTTCTCCTATATATTTCATATTTCTATCTGTTTTGATCGTATCAATAGTTATGCGTTAGGGTGGAGTGAAAATGGCCAAATTTTTTTTATTTTAATATTGTCTGACACAACAAATGGTGCTGTATTGCAAAAAAGTCACAGAAAAAAAATTCTAGTCCATTCACTGATTGTCTTCAGGTTCCACACTGGACTCAAAGAAAGGAATGTTAACGTAAAATGTAAAAAAGTCAATTTTTTTAAATTTAATTTTAATGTATTTTCTTTATTTTAAACCAGGATGGCACGTACACTTTCATCACATAGTCTACTAGGGGTTTAAAGCATTATGTTGGTTCGGCAGTCGACACGTACAGGCGCAGTATTCAGTTCGCTGTAGTGAGTCAGCTTGAATGAGACACCCTTTTTGGACTTCTGTTTCCCAAATCTGGATGGCACTGTCCCGAGCATACTGCCCTAGGAATATCGAAGAGGTACTTTTGGTCTGTACTTAGGTCTTTTTTATCAATTTCAGGTAGAGCAACAGGAATAGAAACAAAATTTGTCACAGTAAACGTTTCATACGTTTCCAGAAATTTTCCTATTGTTCCAGAAAACTGGTGTGGCCCAGATGTCTTTCCGTCAATCTTATTTAAAAGGTGGCGAAAAGGTAGTTCATTAGTATGCATTAAGCATTCAAACCAGTGCAATTTATGGCCAACAAAGATTTCAAGCCGTCTAACTACGTCATTTTTCTTCCCATTGCTGACTTTCGGTGCATCTCACCCAATGGCAACAAAATCCTAAAGTGCAATCTCTTTCTGTGTAACAAAGTTGATGAAGCTGCAGGTAATATCAGTACTAGAGCTTGAATGCGGAGTCACATGTCCTATGTGAACAGAACCAGGTTCTGACAACATAACAATATGCTCTTCCACAGATACAGTAGTATGTAAAGATCTTCACTTCTTACATAATAGTTGTGTCCTTTCTTCCATCGAAGTATATGGTGTACAAAGACTGCTACTTGTATAGAATTAAGTTGTGATCGTATCTTTCATTATAATTTTTAATAAGGGGAATTACTTCTTGGTGACTTACCACAGGCGAGGAGGCTTTCTTCCAGATTCTTTCAACGTCCAAAGAAATAATTTTGATGATCTCTTTTACTAAAGGATCCTTTTTGTTTCCCTTATTCCACAGTATATTATTTTTAGTGATTAAGAAATGCTTCATTAAATCAGAATAAGTTGGTGATAACACTGTCAGTTTCAATAGTACTAGAATTCCGAAATCACTACAAAACGTTTCATTTCTAGTTGTGGTCATATTTAAATTCAAAACTCCGTATTATTTTTTTTTCAAATATAAATAAAAATTAATAAAACGTATTGCTATCTTACAAAGGAGAAACAAGTGGTTGAAACAAAGGCAATTGCAAAAACGAATCATTCCACACAATAAAAGTGACGTGCCTTCTTAGGTTATGATATAATAGTTAGATTAGAACACGCGCTGCCATCTAGTAGATTTTAGAGTATAATTTGCTTTTTTTATGCACAAAAAGCCATTTCTGGATCTGATATCTGGCAGTAACGTTTCAAAAAAACAATTTATTAATGAGGAAGAAATTCATTAATATTATTTTATAAATTAAAGAATTATTTAGTAAAATATAAAATTAAAAAAAATATTTTTTACATAAAAATCATTAAAAACTTGAAAAAAAGCCAATATAAACATTCACTTGAGGTGTGGACCCTCAAGATGTCAACATTTTAAGCTGAAATTTGGAGACAATTGATTTCAGCTAGTTTGGCACCATATAATGACTCAGGCAATGCGAATTTCGAAAAAAAGTTTTTTCGATCCACCCTATTATGCGTACTTTGCTGCTTCGATCTGCATATTTAATGAAGGATAAGCGTTTTACACGGAATCGAGAAGTGGTAACTTGCACACATTTTTAAATTACTGCAAAGCGTAAATTAAGTTTCATTGTAATTTTTAAGGAAACTCTGATGTACTGTACGGCTGACTTTCAAAAGTGTTGGGTATTTGAGTGGATATTACATAGCTAAGTGCATTACTAACGTACAATATTGGTTACCCAGAGTAATCTAGTTGTATAAAATTAATTACAGTTCCATAAAAACTACAAAGTATATTATTTGTACTGGAGAAAAAATTCCAGTGCAGTTATTGCTTTTATGTATTTATACTTAGGATTTCCCAGGTCATTGTTTTCAAAATTAAAAATCATGTATAACTCTACTAACTAAAAAATATTATAATAAACATGGAATTAAATAAGTCTTATTGTATTCTTTTAAAAACGGTAAAGGAAATCGATAAATTTATGAAAATGTATTGGAAAAAATGCAGTTTAATTTGCAGTCTTTCCAGTTAATTTTCCATGATTGTTGAATACAAAGAATACTCTCAGCTGTTATTTTATGTCCAGAACATGTTCCGTTTCAATATTTTACAGAATTTATAATCATGTTACACGTTCGAACTTCATAGATCCCAATATAATGTATTTAAACCAAATGTGTGAAATTAGGCGACAGCTCAAGATTTATAGAAATTGAAGTAAATGCAATTGTATGATGCTACTGCAATGTGTGATTCTTGTTTGTCCCAACAAAACCTAGCTCATGCCATGAGAGATATTTTCGCAAAAAAGCAAATCTACTTTGACAATAGTGATTACGGAAGTTGGATTACATGAATGTTCCATTTGTAAATCTTTTGTCTGAGTTGCTTTATTACTTTTCAAACTCGAACAGGTAATTCGATTTAACATTTAATGGTAATCAACACTTCCGTGTATGGTTCGGATGTCATTAAGTTGAGTATCAAATGAATATTATTAGCCTTGATATTATTTAAAATTAAATCAAAATTATTTAGTATGTGTATGATATGTTACCCTCGATTTGCAAGCAAATTTAGATTATTTGAATGCTTTCTGAAGTCATTACAATCAATTAGTGATGTTCATTTATAATTATATACAAACGGATTAATTTAGGTACACCGAGGAAATTATGAGAGCTAAAATGAACACTTTAGGCGATCGGATAGTCTCTATTCTCTTGAACTACACATTCATTGTATTAGAACCACATTTAAATTAAGTTCCTAATAGTTTTAAATAACCGACATTTCTTTTAAAAATATCACTGTACATGGACAAGTTAACTGAAACTTACCAGTTACAGAAAAACATGGTCTTAGTTTATTGAAAAAAATAAAGGTTTAATTCAAACACATCTTACTAAGGTATGCGATATTAGAAGGTACACCGCGTGTTTAAAACTATGCACTAGAGTGGCATTTTTTAAAATATTGGATTTAACACTGCACTTTCAATAAGAAAAAATTTCTAATGTCATGCAGTTACTTTGGATGCTACAAATTTTATGTGAGACCATACATTAAAAATACATATAACGGTTGATTCTGAATTCATCATCAATGATTGGTGGAGAGATAGGGTATGGAAAAAGAAAGCATGGCTGCGAAAGAACGCATCATGTTGTAGGGTTGCTATGTGTCTCCCAAAAACGTTTGATGTTCGCAGCTAGTCGTTATTCGACAAGGTGACTTCGCATAAGCAACATGAACAGGTGTACATGGAATGAACTTTCGGTTTCGAACATTACTTACGATGACAGAGTGTTCTCTCGACCGCTGTGCGACGCAGTGTCAAATGTTTTCACTTACCGCAGATGATCTTGATCTTGTTTAGCAGAGTTGCCGATATTTTCAATCTCCTATTTTGAATTAACTATAATTTATTTCAGTCACAGGAGTTACAAATAAAATAATTCTATAGTGATAATTATAATATGAATATTTGTATCCACTCATCAAGCTGTCAGAAATTTTGAATACAGTTTAAGCTTGTGACGGACTCCCACAAGTGGAATTAATTACTGAATGTAAAATTTTGGACAACATGAATTGTAGAGAAAATAATTTAAATTACTTATACTAATGTATGATATTACATGTAAATTAGGATTGAAATAAACATAATGCTTTTACAGAATGATATGTAAAAACAAGAAAAATGTCTTTTACACAATTTTGCATATTTCCAGAAAGAGCATAATATTTATTTTAGAAAATTTGTATATTTAAGAACAGCAATAATCTGTTCTTACATATACAGCGTGTCACGAAAGGTCGTTGCCTAACTTAGCGTGCTGGTCTGTCATGCCATGTAAATAAGATTTGCACGGGACTTGTGTTCGGAAATGCAAACGCCGACCACTAGATGACAATATACTCAGGCTTATGAAAATATGATCAATTTAGTCGAGGACACTGCCGGAGATGAATCAATCGGTTTGCTAAGAATTGTTCTGTGATGCAGATAATCACATATCTTATTTTTAATTATCAATTACTTAATTGTTAATTATTTCTAAATTTAATCTGTGTTCAAAATTTATTCTTTGCACTTTCGATTTGGATTTCTCTTCCCTTCGCCTGTAAAGTTTTTATTTCTGCACCTACCATATTTAAAAGCAATCTTCCGTTTTCATTCATTTTTCCTTTTTATTTCACTTTTGCATTGGTAAAGCCTAGCATTTCTGTTAAAATGGTTTGTTTATGACCATATATGGTATCAAAATCTATAAATAACACTGGCTTTCATTTTGGGTTACAATTTAGCTGCTAGATTGTTTGTTTTATTCGTTGGCATGACTGGGATTCAAAAATAATTATATAGAAATGTTCTTAACGCCTACTGGCGTCACGTTACTTTCACGCTTTGTTTGGCGTGTCTCTTTGGCGTGTTTTGCTTCTGTACTAACCTTTTGGCTTGAGTTTCTCATCATCATTCACGCCTTAGCAATTGTCAAGTGAACCTGCGTTTTTCAGGGGTCTGCTCAGCCACCGTAGGATTTTATAATTTTGGTGTTCATGTGTTGGTATGTTAAAATAAACTGTAATTGCCACTATAAAGTCTTATTCTTTCATTACGGCCTGGGTTTCGCCTTCATATTTCCGATGTGCATTTCGTGTATGGTGCCACAGATGGGAATGGACGAACGGCCGTACGGATGGACCTTGAGCGCAATGTAGAGGGGAGGAATAAGTGATGCCAAATTGACTTGTATTAAATGACTTAATTATTAAAATTGCGGCACCATACACATAATGCATATCGGCCAATTATAAGCCTATTCATCCATCGCTGGCAATGTCCTAGGCTGAAAGGATCACGCTTCCACAAGAGTACGAATATCGCCCTCTGTCTGTCGCCGTTTGCACTTTTGAAAACACGTCTCCATGTAAATCTTGTCTCTTATGCTACGAGAGACCCGCATGTTAAGTTTGGCAAAGACCAGAAGGCCCTCTTTATATAAAATATTTCTAAGTTAAGTAGTTTCAAAGCTTGACAAGGCATTGTTGAACGGGTTCTTATTTTAATATGTGCATTCTCATTTCTCTTTACGTGCTTTTTTTCCCGTGTAATCTATATTATCGTTTCAATTCATCAAACTACAGTCATTCGCAGCTAATTAAAAGCAGGATCCCATGATTTGCGAAAATTCTTGTGTTTATTAACTGAATGAATTTGAATCGTATCGATTGAATCGAAATATAAGACACGTGAATCACGTTAATTTACGTTTAACATTTATACATTGAGAACTATAAATTGTGCTGCGAATTTTAAACTTATAAATTGTGATTTCCAATTTTTGTTAATATTTATAGCTACAGTTCTTATATAAATTATTTCCAAGGTTGTTAAATAATACTGAATAGCGTTTTTCAACTATTTCTATGCAAAGGGCTACTCTTCGAAGTGATGCAACTTTATTGAGTTACGTAAAATAATATTATGTTTTGTATGCAGGACAAAATTCCAAAATGAAAATTTCTTACTGTGATTGGAAAAGAAATTCATTAGTTCATAACAAACGTAATACGATAAACTAACACATAAAGGACATTCATATCCCAAAAAAAAGTTTTTTTTTGCAATACTATTCCAGGTTTTGTGTGGCCACACACAATTTTTGTTTAGTTCAGAATTAACGTAAATAATTTTTCATTTGCGGATCGTCTACTCAAAATTTTAATAATGTTCAACATCGGAGGTTTTTACTGAACATTAACTATTGAACTAACTCACAAAAACATATATATTTTATCATGTATTGTCTAATCTGAGACATATTGCTCAGTTTATGCAATACATGCTAGTAGAACGTCATAGAAAGTTGCAGCTGCTGCTAAATTACTTGAAAATATTTCACCCTTAAGCTTTATGAAAAAGAATAAAGAAATTTTGTTAGTTTTTTCATTTAAAAACAAGGAACGCCCTCCCTTCAAATAGGGGTAGCTTTATGTGCATTTTGAGAGCGTTAACATTTAATTTTGAGTAACATAAATAAATAAATACATAGATAAAGTTAGATAAAATAACCCGAAAAATAAATAATAAATATTATATAAAAGATAGAAGAAGTCGTGCACAATAAATGCCCTTATAAGTAACTTACACTTCAGGACATTTTTATTAAAAAGTCGGGACGAAAACATAAGGTTTTATTATACATATTCACGTAATCTTGATACATTAAAAACATTAATTAACATATGTCTACACAAAATTAGAGATAATTACGTATAGATAATTTCAGACAATTCATTTTTTGCTGACTTTTTTCTCTCATCTAATCTTAAAGCAGCGCTCAGTGTCATAAAGCTTGTCTCTATACTTCTGTCTGTTTTTCCCTTTCGCAGAGATATACATCTTAAAGAAATGGGTACTAAACACTGCTTTGTACGAGTATCCAAGCATTGAAATACTTTAAATAAATACACATAAAATTTGGTTTTTATTATTAGGTTTAGGTTATAGGTATCATGTTTTTACATTACGATTTTTATATCTTACATACGCGTGTGTATTTATTGAGCTATCGATAATTTCGTTATTGTTTTTTGTTTTGGAAATTTTTATCAACCGTGTGTGCCGCAGCTGAGCTTTATAGAAAAATGCTATTGTTGTTGTTGTCCATACATAGATGGAGACTACAGAGTCCAGTCTGTGTATTCTACTGCAGCCGCTGACGACGGAAATTGAAAAATGCTTCCCGCGTTACAAGTGTCCTGATTGATAAGTACTGTTAATGAGTGTTTTTTACACATCAACAGTACTTATGAATCAGTTTTAATTATTTAATCTTTTAAACAGCCCTTTATTCAGTGTGATTTTGTTCTTATTATCGGTATTTTAAAAATACAGTGATCTTTCACTTATACGCGTTTTAAAACACCGATTTAAAATCGTGTATAACTGAGAGCCGCTTATAACTGAAATGATCTTATTTTCTAATTCTTCATTTAAATTACTAGGACAAAACATTAGTAAAAAAAACTGGCTTGATAATATTTTTTCAGTTAAAAAGAGTAAAATTTTATTCTAAAATACTTAACTATACAATTTACTTTAACTTTTAATTCAAAAATATAACGAGAATATAATTTCATTTTATATAGGAGAAACATTACATGTGCTAATATTCCTTTGTCACCAATACTATAGTTAGTTTTTGTTAGTACGCGTTTGTAATACAGTCTTTTCTACACATTAAAAATGTCATATTGTATTTGAAGTAAAGTCATAATTTTACAGATAATGTCTCAGTTTTTCCTGAGCTTTTAAAGCAGTAGCACAAGACGGGGAAGAAAGATCAATTGCATCATTATCATCATCTTCACTCATAACTCATCAAAAAAAAGTATCAATGTCTTAGTTCACTTGATATTTTATTTTCAGCAACATTCCGAACATTCGCGTTGCGTTTTTTAAACACGTGTGATTGAGGACGACGGAGAAAAGCACAACTCCGTGACAGGATTTGTGAACTGCATTATTCATTTTCGCGTATTACTGAAAGACACAATTAAAGTGGCGCTTATGAGTGAGAGACCAATACCATTATTTTACTATTCCTGTGACTGGACCTTCTAGAATTCGCATATAAAAGAGAGACGCGTATAACCGAGAGACGCATAATTGAGAGATCACTGTACTTATTATGTACTATAGTGAATATTTCTCACGTGTTTTTTCAATTCTAGAAGTATTTTAAATGTGTGCTTGTAGAATTTATGGCATTTTAATTTAAAAATTGTCAGTCTAACTCACAATCTTACATCAAGTTACTCCCTGTATTGACTCCCCGTATTCCATGTTATGTACCCCATATATCCATATTTTAAACTTTAAAAATTTTTTGGAATTATTATTTTCAGGTCTTCTTGAAGGTACATATGAAGACGAAGTTACTTGGGGAGATTTACAATACTTTGTAGGTTTACCTTTTGAAGACATTTCGTACAGTGGCAGTGTTGAAGTGAATTACAATAAGTCCAGGAATTTCTCGACTTTGCAAAACTATTACAAAGGAGACAATTGTAGAAGAACACAGCTTTTATTTTACTTAGAAATGAAAAATTTACCGGATGGGGGTGGCTGGGAGACGCTTAGACAGGATGGTCAAAGAGGGTCTGCCTAATCCCCAGTGAAATTCAATCGAACAATTATTAGTAGGTTAGCGAAAAGTTAAGCTTGGCATATTATAGGAGCGCCCAAACTAGAGCCAATAGTGCATTCAAGACGCCAAAAAACCGCAGGATATTCTTAGTCAACAGATAAATGGTAAGACAGAACAAAGAGCACGATACCCAACTATTGAAAATAAAACTAGCCAAATTACAGTAAACCCGTGTGCTAAAAAATTAGTTCAGCAGAATTTTAACTGATGTGCGTCCATATTTGTTTATGAAAGAATTAGATTGTTGAACGCGTGAAGGAAGACCGTTAAGAATAGATGCATATTAATTCAGAGTAAATGCACTGTACGAGGAACAATGACTCTCAATAACTAGGAAAGCGAAAAAAATACAAAAGTTATAATTGCCATAGAGCCCCTTGTGAAAATAATTTAATCACACAATTAGGATACATTAAACAGTTAACTGAAATTAAACATGTTGAAAAAAGCGTCATACAAACTTCTCAATAACTTCTCATTAAACAGTTAACTGAAATTAAACATGTTGAAAAAAGCGAAATACAAAATCTTGAAAGGAGGTGTAGTTAAAAATGAGAAGAGGAATTAATGTTAAAATGCCTGATTTAAAAGATGTTAAATTTAAGAAATTGATAACAAACGACAATTGATATTAAATGTGTGATCTTCACCACAACACACCCTGCTACACTTTTAACCCTTTAACACGCAGTGTTCCCCTCTGAGAACACCAAACTCTGACGTTTTGACTGTTGCCAGTCACGAAGAATAGATTTGATTTCTATAAAAATAGTTGCGGGTGGCATAGCTCTACGAGAATCCGTTACTTTTTAGCACGTCATTTTCCGTAAAAGAATGGTCGCAATTATTTTTAAACAGCACTGACATCTGCTGAAAAATGGAAGAATGCGAGAACAGCAGGATAGATTGCCCAATGCTGAAAAAAGGGAAACTGTTGCCTTCGCTCGACTTAACTACCAGAAAGATGGTGGACGATTGAAACGTTCATCGCGTGCCACATATCTAGAGACCCTTTTTTGGCGACAGCTGGCTGTGCCGGCACAGGCAGCTGCGTCAAAAAAGGGTCTCTAGATCTGTGGCAAGCGATGAACATTTCAATCGTCCGCCATCTTGCTGGTAGTTAAGTCCAGCGAGGGCAACGGCTGCCCTTTTTTCAGCATTAGGAAAAGGTTGCGCCTGAAAGGATTAATACGCCTTCTTGAAGATCATTGTATCAAATGTTTATTCTATCATCAACAGATACTACAAAACAGGCGTCATTAAGACAGATAAATTATTTTACGTCTGATCCTGGAAAGGAAAATGCCCCTTTAGGAAGACAAATCGATATTTGGTGAAAAACAATACAAAAATCAGGTCACAAGAGAGAAACTGTCATTATGTAATTTGTCGTTGTTAATAACGCAACATCCACTTGACCTGAGAACATAGTGGTGTTCATCAGTTGCCGAAAAATGACAGAAATTTTACGCAGGCCTTCCGAAAAATCGCGCCTTAAGTACAGGTTAAGAAGATGCGATGAAAAGCATAGATTGTCAGAATGATGACAAATAGGCTAACATAAATGTTTATCTTATCTAATTTTTCAACGAAAAATAACAGCAAAATGTTTCTAATAATAAACTTCTGCATTTCATTCTTTTTAAAACAATTTCAAAAAAAAAAAAAAAAAAAGCGGTACGATATTTTCTCGCTGATGGCATTAATCTTTCGTGCCATAATTATATAAAATTATACGATGTATAAGAAAAATTCTTTTTCCTAGAAAATTTATGTTATTTGATGTGTAAAATTTGAATTTCTAAGTGCTTTTGCCGTTAGTTATAATTAAAATCCCGTTAGGGGAATATAAATTACAATTTTTGATTTCGAAATTAGAAAATTGTATTTTAAGATTAGTAAAATACTTAGATTATGAAATACTTATGGATTTTAAAGTAAAGACAAACTTTACGATCTAATTATCGGCAACTTAAAAAAAAAAAAGGTAGATTTTCTTTTGAGGCGGTCTGAAGTAGAAACGTGCCTATTGAGGTCGTGCTGTTTATTTTATTCGATACATCGGACACATGCTTTGATACTCTTTAAATTTAAGGTAGAAAAATCCATAAAAGTTAAAATGAGAGAATGTTTAACATTAGAAATGTTTAAAAACATTGAAGCTTTGCTTGTCAGAAAATGTAAGATAACAGTTATAAATTTTACATCTTAACTCATACTATTCATCTATCAACTTTATCAGTTAAACCTTCACGTCTTATACATACATGATGGAAATAAAAAGTTACGAATTTTTAATAAATCCTCGTTTATTTCGAGGGAAATATATCTTTCTTACTTAGTTTCTTACTTTTATAGGGAGTCTTTTATCATATGGAGTCTTATCTTTCTTACTTTTAAAAAAAAGCTTTTGGGTCGAACTCTAACCTGAAATAAATTATATACCAAATTTCACAAAATCTACCTTAACAGGTGCCTTAAAATGTATGAAATCACTGTTGTTTTCATTATTATAAGACTCATAAAATGTAAACTATCATTACAGAAAAAAACACACTCTCCTAATGTTATTTTATATCTATTAAATTTCAGCAGCAGCTTCTATACTAATTTCTATCCATTCACTTCAAACTTATACATTCTAAAGAAAGCTGAAATGGTTTTTTTTTGTTACTGAATAATTTTTATAGCGTTTGGTATGGCACTATTATCATGCTGTTATTTGTATTTTAATGCATATAATATTAATAATATCGTAGCAATTAAGATTGGGAAAATGAATGGGAAGAAACTTTTAAACACTATCACATCTTTTTCATGTTATTAGCAGCCGAAGACCTTTTTATCCATGTGCATAATTTTAGTTGAAACAGAAACACAGGCTTTTGCATACCTTATCAAAAAGTTAATTTTACTCTATACCTGTAATAATCTATCTTTCGCACAATGATAATTAAGATCGCTACGTGCGTACTTATTCCACACTTTACATTGAAGTTTTGTTCGCTTTGGATAATACTAGCTACGTATTATCAATCATTTACAACTGGTCAGAAAACACCCCATCTCAATGTGACGTAATGTCAGTTGTTCTGTCAGAAACTACCGCTGGAAGTGATGAGAAGATTGTTATTTGAAATGACCGCGTGGAACGAACACTAATGTTTCTATCGGAATGATAAATATGCTTGGATAAAGCACCTTTGGGACTTTAATTTTCAATTGTGACTGCTATTTGGAGCAAAGCACCAACTATATAACTTAACAAGCGCGTTTGTGATTAATCAGAGTAAATTGTATTTAGATACAAATGCAGCTGCTTATATCAATTATTATGATAATAGTCTGGCTTTTGAGATATGACTTGAATATTTATAAAGTTTAGAATTTCCGTTATAGAAATACAATAAAGTGTTTTCTCCCTCTCTTAATTAATTGCCGATTTACTGATTCGAAAATTGGCTCCTTATTTACTACCATTAACTGCAAAAAAAACTGTACATTTAGAGCATATCGCTAGTGAATACAGGTTGTGACATAACAACTGCCCAAACTCTGCATAGCCGGATTACCCGTTGGGAGTACATAAAAAATGCCCAAAGAACTATACCTGTACGAGCCGCAAATTTCGAGGAAAATAGGAAAAACAAAGAATGACTTCACATCCGGTGAAAGCAAAAATTCTTTATTTGACACATCAATAGCAATATTTGCAAATTATACTAGCAGATGTTCGAAGTGTCACCGTGCATGTCGAGACAGGCTTGAGCACACCATGGAAAAGGTGGCCGCATACTTTTCAAAGCAGCGTCATGGCTACCGAAGTACAAGCGGAATGCAGACGAACAACTGATGTACAGATGTACGCTGAACATTTGGAACATTATCGCCTGAAAAGATTTGCAAAAACCGGAGTTGGTGTGACCAATATAGTGTTTTCCTTTCTCCGGATATGACGTCAAACTTTTTTGCCCTATTTTTCTCGAAAATATGGGTCGTGCGGGCATAGTTCTTTGGGCATTTTTAATTATACACCCAACGAGAAATCCCGTGAAGAGTTCGGACGGTAATTATGGAACACCCTGTATTTTGCTATGTCTAGAGTATATACACACCCCAAAAATACTTTTTTCATGACTACCATCTACATCTATTTGTTAAAAGTGTAAAGTTGATGTAAAAACTTTTCTTTTATTTTTATAAGATTTGTAAAATATAATTAATAATTTTATGAAAACGAATTTGCAAGTGGTGACATTCGAATACAAATATTTTTGTTTCCAATGATTCAATGAAATTTAAATAAAATGCGTATGTTAAGGTATCTAATATTTCATTGAAAATTATATTAAATTAAAATGTAGATAAATAATTCAGATATTCCGCACAACCGTGAAAGAATTATCAAAAATGTGGCTGGAAAATATCCAAGACTTCCATGTCTCTTAATCCATTTTTTTTTCATTTACATTTCAACAATATGTACAGTAATAAAATAATTCTTCTGTAAATTATTTTTAGGAAACAAGATTGCATGAGAAATATAAATATAAAAGAATTCTTAATGCGAATAAAGTGAGTTATTAAATAAGATTACCATTTTAAGATTGTAATTGCAGCATGCTTATTTCATAAGAAAAATATGAATGAGTAGGCCGTGTTTAGTATCATTTTTCATGCTTTAAATGTGCGTTAAATCATACCAAGATGTATTTTGAATAGAAAAATAGCTCAATTGTATTTAATGAAAATGTATCTACACTTTTATTAATAAACTTTTATTAATTTAAAAGTGTTTAATACTTTTATTAAACACTTTTATTAATAAACTACACTTTTATTAATAAATGATCTACACTTTTATTAATTAATTTTATTCGTATGAATGTAATCTTGCGAAACTTAAAATACAAATGTAAACTAAATTTTCGTTTTTTATTTTAATTTACAGAAAGAATCATACAGTATATTATATTCCATGTATAGTGCATTATATTCCATAACAGAACAGAAAATGAAATTTACAGGTCTAATATATACTTTAAGTTGCAAAACTAATGCATATTTTTTCTTTGGAAGAATGAATTGGCATTTATTAAGGCGAGATTTTAAGTAGTTTACCTAAAGAGTATTTTTGAAATATATTTTATATAAAATGAAAATAAATCTGAATTTCGAAATTTTCTGTTACAGCAGATAAAAAAATTACAAAAAGTAAACATGATTTTATGGACAACCAACTCAGTTATTCTAAATTTTTTTTTTTTTTATAAATGAGTCAAAGTCTACAATTTATATAAAGAAACTATTAGTGAATGCAAATAGAATTTTTTAGTTGTTTTATACTAACATTCTTATATTGATTTATGTCATTTTAATCCTTTTAAAACATTTAGGTGATCATTTATACTTTTAGAAATAAATGAGCGTTGCCAAATCTTTTTTCTTTTTATTTTATTTAATTCAAAGTTTATATTATTGTATGAAGTCATTTTAGTTTCAAGATAATTTCCTAACATAATCACACTACAAAAAAAAAATAAAAATCTCCTAAGAAAAACTCACCTACTTTAAAGATGGATTTACAGTTTTCTTTGAAATTATAAAAGTGAATTACCGAATATCTCATATGTTGCGTCCCTACGAATATATTTTAAACCTATAATGTAAAACATTAAGTTTCACACCTTAATTTTTGAACGTATTGATCATATTGTCTGTAAAAATTCCCCTACAACGATAAACATATATATCGTGTAAATATCAAGCAGTCCTAATTAAGGCAAAACCAGATTCTACGAATAATGTTTTAATTAAATTATGCAAATAGAAAATAATCGAATGATTTAATTTTATGAGAAAGAGACAAACTGGTGATGTGAATTAAACTAAAACAGAGAAATAGACAAATTGGTAATGTGGACTAAACTAACACAGAGAAATATCTCTTGTTCTACACAATAAACGCAATATTTTAAAAACATAGCTGTACAAAATAGCCTAAAAGTCCGTCGTTTTCTTAAAATATACTTCCTTTGCAAATAAAACACTCCCGTGTACATTGTTGATAGCAAACACAACTGTACAGAATAAAGTCTTTGACACGCTTTAAATATATTTTTTATAATTTCCTTTTATACAACAATTCGGTAAGTAAATATTTTTTAATTTAAATCTACAGTCTCATTTAATAAAAGTCTGCTTCATTTGAAATATGAATCTGTATTTATCTGTGATATATCTGCTTTCTTCTTTAGAGCAAGATAAAGTGAAAGTTCTGCGAGACGTGACCATAATGAAATGATATAAGCAGGTGAAAAATTCTATTCACATTCTTACCAAACTGTAATCAAAATGCGGTTCGGTCATATCCGTTTCCTTGATTTTATCTCCCTTGATTTTTTGAAGCATTAGCTGTCTTCTCTGGAAATCTTATTATAGTATGTGTAATCTGATACAAGATAAAATTTATCCAGATTTAATTTTTCTTTTGTTTTCGTTGTCTTAGTTTATGTTATATTCTGCAATCTCACAATTTTTGGCTTTAAACATAAACATATCGTTCAGAATTACGTTAAGCCATAAAAAGCCTCAGTGTAACAAATCATTTATGTTAGCAGATTAAAGTTGTAGAACTCGTGGTACAATTGTTTTTATTTCTATTACTACGGCATTATTTTGCTTCATTTGCTAGTGATTTTTGATAAGTCATCCTCGACAAATGATTTATTACTGGGATATTGCAAAAAAAGTATTCAAAAAGAAAATAAAATCCTCCAATGACAGAATATTTTGATACATTTGAGGAACACTTACAAAGTGAAAAATTTTACAAATTTTAAGGTTTCTATATATTTACCTTGTACTTTTATATTATCCCAGTTCTATAAACTCTTAACCAAGTATCAGTGAGAAGACATAAAAATAAATAAAAATCCAATTTTATTGTGAATGATTTTATTGTACAAAATTTCTGTTTGATAGTGACTGAACTGCCCAGGACTAATCTCACTATTTAAAGCAGGATACAAAGGTTAGTATAAGTATGGTTTGGAATACTGGATAGAAAAGCATGGGTGAATCCCGGTGAAAGAATACAGTTCATTACTCAGTCAGGACATTAAACTGAAAGATAATATCTATAAAAAATATTCACGTTGCATCTTGTTTATTTTGTTTCTAAACATGAATTTATAATTATGTTTATTATTTGCGAAATACAATTATTTTTAATATTTACAATTTCTTATAAATATATCGATTAAGGGTCAGCGACTGGATTATTGATTTAAAAATCAAAATACAAAAAGGCAGATTTAAAAAAAAGGCTGATAAATTCCATAAAATTTAAATTAAAAAAATCATAATGTTTTCCAGGTGTTGTAGTCTAGATAGATAAAAACAATATAGTAGATCATACATAGTGCATTAATTTCTGAAATTTAATGTGAGATGACTCACTTTCCACGTTGACCCATTTACCTCTCCTCACCTTAGCTCTACAATCTGGATCTAAATACTTTTTCAGAGAACATGGTTCATGCACCTTTTGTTAGTTTTGTATAAAAAGTAAAAGTGGGATGAATTAATTTCTTTACATTCTGAACTTAATGACTATAGTAGATGATGTCACGAAATAAGAAAAATTAATTTAAAAGGGCACAATTATTGTTAATTTATCTATATTAATTAATATATCTAAATTAATCTGCCACACTCTATCACACTCAATTTTCCCTTGGTACATACTTATTTTTGCAGATCGACTTGCATAAGTTGTGCATAAAAATAAAATGCATGAACCGTAACTACATTGGTTCGTGCAGATTTTTCTTTTCTTATTCTCAAACCTCAAAGATTTATAAACCTCCGAAAATTGTTAAATAAATTATAAGTTTTCCTGAACAAATTAAAACACTATCTTAAAAAAGCAACTATTTCTTCATAAAAGAAATAATGTGGAAGTTTTTCAACGAAATGATTTTCAGCACACAGTTTTGAGAATTATGGTAAAATTTCAAAATAACTGGACCGAAGCTTGCATATTGTCTCAAAATAGATTTTAAAATCATTAATCTGTTCATTTTCAACACACATACCCCATAAAACTTACTTTCGAAGGAAGATATATATGTAGCCATAAAGATTCCACTTCTGCTGTTTATTACGTTTGTATGCTAGTTTATAATAGTTGTGCAACGTGATACAGAAAATCATTTTCATTTTTCTAAACACTTTCATTTTATCGTTAGTTATGGAGGTTTTGCTGTTTAGAGGTGCATAATTAATAAACACTAGTAAGTCCGCAAGAGTATTTAGGACAGACCTTTTGTGTAAGATTTATGAATTATTTCGAAATTTGTGAGATCAACGAACTGTGAAAATAAACAGAAGATTTATATAAAAATGCGCCTCTTTGTTGAAATACATAAAAAAATTGTCGCTTGATTTATTAAGAAATAATTAGACACAATGATGTTGGTGAAAATTTCGACTTACAATCACTAAAAATAAGATCTTATTTAAGACGTAAGTAAATATATCTTTTTTTATTTGATAAATAGTTATTCGGAGTTTTTGGGATTTACTAGTGTTATTTTATATTATTTGATTTGATTTTTAAAAATCTTTCTTGGAAGTTAAAAGATACAAATCCAAAACTTAAAAAAAATGTTTACAGTAGTATCATTTTCCCCGCGTAAAACTCAAATTTTTGTTTAAATAAAATAACTATTTAGTCAATGCATTTGTTTATAGTTTATATGCATTTATTATGTTTTTAATGCTATTAAAGATGCCTGCGAACATCCTTACTACAGGTGTTCCGGATCATTAAATATAAAGATCCGAGGATACAGCCATGATACGGATAATTTATTTATTTTCGGAGATGCGAATATATAAACAAAGTTTTCGTGCCTACATTCTCGGAAGCAAATTTTTTCTTCTGAACTAGAAAAGTAAACAAATATAATCTAACTTATCAATTTTACAATAAATGAATAAATCAATAAAAAAAAACTTTATAAATTAGACTCTAACGGTAAGTGATCCTACAGACAAGAAATAAATAACGAATATTTATCACAAAATAACAAAAGACTACTTCCAGAATTCTAAATGTATACGCTTAATAAGAAAATGTAAATAACCACAGATTTTATTAATTTATTTTTAATACGGATTCTGAAAAACTCATGGTGAACCTATTAGTAGACAGGCTACACTTAAAAACTAATTTTATTTTTTCCATCCGCACATCTAACTTTTCTTCCTATTAAATAGACAGCGAGCGACGCTACATCGTCACTTTTAGCAAGCGAATATCTCGGTAAATCATTTCCCAGTAAAAATGTAAAAAAAAAAAAAAAAAAATCCTGCAAATTTTTTTTTGAGAAATTGTCAGTTTCTTATAATACAGAATTTAACTGAGTCCCAAACTTATTTATCAGAAAAATTTGACACTGATGCCTGACTTCTCAGAACTAAATGCAACAGTTCTGATTCTTACTAATTATTTTCTACTCAAAATGAACAATGAATCAGCAATGCACATTCTCACTTGTGATTTAATGAACTTTAACCCATTTGTGCCTGGATATTTTTGCGACTTTCTTCGATTTTTACTGATAACAGAAATAATAGATAAATTTCTGATGTCAACTTCTTGAACAAGGGATGATTTCTTTTAAAATCATTATGCATAAAAATTGAAATATCAATATACTACTTGGTCATGTTAAACTATTTTGTAGATTTGAGGCTCAATACTCATGAATAAAGGGTAGGAAAAATAAATAACGTTTTCGACTAATAGCGAAAATACCGTCCCAAAAAAGGGACGCTAGGCATAAATGTGTTAAATAAATCTAATCAATCAAACAATCTAAAGCTTTGAAAAGCAAAACCATCAAGCTGTAAATTCATGTCTACTGTGAATGGAGTATTAAATGCACAAAAAAGAAAACTATTTATATTATTTTAAATCCTGAAGTCGGTTATCAATTAAAAAAAGAATCAGATAAAAGTATTTATACGTCACTTTACTGAGTTTCGCCTGGTTGAAATATAAATGTCGAAAGTTGGGTGAAGGTTTGTGTCCATTTTTGTCATGCGGAAAGACAAAGCTCCATTTAAAAAAGCTCCTCCTACAAAATAATATCGTAAGTGCCCTTACTTTATTGATCTTTCCGTTGTAGACGAACATAAATTTATTTCAAGCTGCTAAGTAATAGTGACCATGCACATAAAGTAGCAAATCCACATTTCTTCTTAAATCTTTGACACAGATTTTAACTTTCTTCAAAAAACGTTTATATTTTATCAGAATCAGACACTGCTTTCAATATTTTTTGCGTGTAAATGATCTTATCTCCCAATAAAAGTTAAAGTCATCATATTCTAAAGACTTAAATAATCTTTGAAATCACGAAAGTAATTTAACGTCTTAGTGAAGTTTACTGTTTTGAAGACCACTGTAATGACATTGTCCTTTTTCGGGGAGATGAAATCTGATGAATAAAGCCGTGAAAATTTAGCAAGGATGTACTTTATACAGCCATCATTTAGGGCATCATTGTCAATCAATTTTACAAATCTACCTTCAATTCCAATAACTGCGGGCTCATCGTGTTTAGTTAAACTTTATAAATTGTTAAGATTTAATGAAAATCGAATTAGTTTCGCCTCTAAAATGTCTCGAGATGCCACAAAATCTATCTTTTTAAAATGAGCATCAGCAGTCCTGTTACAATCCCTACTTACGCAGTTTCTGTGGATTCAAATATGAACAAATACACATGGTTTTTGAAATTACCTGTATTTTTTTTTCCTGTCTCGTCTGCACACTGAGTAATAGTTTAACGTGACAGGCTTAAAATAAATAAAAACTTTGTGTAAAAACACACGTGAAATTATATTTATAACAAGAGTCTCTTGTTATAAGCATCATTTTATGAGTGTTTTTTACACAAAGATTTTATTTATTTTATCTTTTAACACCAGTATTTTGAGTGTTTGTTGTGACAGGTTTATTTTAGAGAATTTCTTTTTAATTTTTTGAACCATGTTCTTATAGTGATACTGCTCATGTGACACATCTGGGCGTACTACAAGATGAGAATCAGCGAGTCTTATGCGTCCTCGGCAAAATTTGTCACTCGAGGTATAAAGCGAAATAACTTGGATAACTTGTGTGAAAATAAAGATGTATTCAAACGTTTTCTCTTTACATTGTAGCTTATAATAGCTTTGAATGTATTTCCTTTTACAGCATTTTTCTGCATAAAAACATAATATATGAGTCCTTAGGGTGTCTCGGAAAATAGGAATGTCTGAAAATGTTTGCTCCCCGGTGTTTGTCTGGTTCCTTTTTGTGTGAAATTACAATGTGTGAAATTTCAAGTCTCTAGGTCAGCGTTTGACTTCGCCTCTAAGGGTATGAAGATTTGATTTTTTGTGAAAATACGTCATTTTCGGGTTTTTTGATTTTTTTCAACACTTTCCCTGCATTTGAATTAAGTTTTTATGAATTCTTAAGTCTTAAGTACAAATTTGCATATAAATAAGATTCATATAAATTGTAATCACAGCAGAAATTACTTACTCAAAAATGGAAAAATCAACTCCGCATTATTGAACTATTCTCGTATTGCTTAATAATGTTATATAGATATAACAATATAATTAAAACTGAAAGTATTAGAACATTGTAATATATTTTGATATAGTAACAAAATACTAGCTGAACAAAACCAACAAAAAATATACACTTTACGAATATGGCCACATTTTAAACTGAGTAAAAATTCAAGTAATCTATTGTAAAGTAAAACGAAATTCCTATATAAGTGCACTTAAATTAATTTCCTATTATTTCTTGTATATGTGATTAATAACATTATATCACATCAGAAATATAGAAGATTGTTTAAAATTTTACAAATGTTTTAAACAGTATTTAGTGAAGGTTGGTGCTGATTTCCTAGACTATTCAACCGACTGTAGCAAACACTGCCTCTGTTCGCCCTTCGTAATTTTCTGAGAAACTTCCTGCACCAGCTTCACTCCCCATTCTACTATTCGTTGACGATTTTTAATTTTTTTACAAATAATTTTACTTCATCATAATCAGCATCCTCTTCCCATACCAATGGATATTTTTTCAGTCAGGATCCATTCTGCTTAAATATTTCAAAACGTAGGTATGAACTTGGCCTTAGTAGCTGAAATAATTTTGTTTGTACATTTAAATTTGGGAATATAGGAACGCCCTTTGGTAACGTTATCGATTCCTTGAATTTTAAGAATGAAGAGGCAATTTTTTTCTTCTCGGTTTCAGAGATCTTTTTTGAAATGAGAGAAAACGGTATCATCCCCTCTGCCAAATACCACTAGTGTCGATTTAAGGCTGTCAGACCAGCCTGAACAACCTCAGGATCGATAGCTTTACAGCTGTTTAAACTATGTCAAAGCAGAATGTCATTGACAGGAGCATCTGAAGCTTTTGGAACATTCAACCAGCATCTAATATAAATAAGAAAATTAAAAAGGCATATTCTATGCAGTTTTTCAACTTTTTCTGCATAATATCCCAATGCTGATTAAATGCGTACATCTTTGCTCCATAAATTACTGTTGACATCGATCTTGCTTTATCGAAAGCTCCAGGCTTCTGCTGGTGAATTGCTAGAGGTAGAATTTCACCTAATATTGTAAGTAAGACTTCCAGCAAATTCCTTACAGTTTCCATGAAGAGAGAGCTATTACTTTTCGCTCAAAACAAGTTTTAAGAATGTGATGGCTTCCTCTTTTAAAGATTTTAGTTTTCTGTCAGTAAATGCAATCTTTTTGAAATTATCTAAATTGTTTGAAATAGTTTCTTATTGGGATTGAAACTCTTTAAAATGTAAATTATCTAGACTCATAGATTGTCCGGAAATAGACTTCCACATTACAGACTCAATTAACACAAGCACACGGTGTCGACAAGCGAGGCAAAATAATTTATTTTCAAAAGTGTTTCTAACCTTACACATGTTCAATTTATCCATCCACTGTTTTATGCAGTTATGACAAAGGAAAGAACAATTATATTTTCTGATAAATCCCATTCTTGAGTCAATGGAAAATCTCTTTCTGCTTGTACTTTAGTAGTTCCGTCAGGTATATTTGTCACCCCTAACAACTTTTCCTTCATATACTCGGGTATTCTCGAGATTGAGATAGTTAGTCTTTCATCAAACTCTCTCTCTCTCTCTCTCTCGATTTATATATGCAATCTATTATATACTATTCTTGAAGGTAATGTGTCTATTGTCTTTGTTAATTTACTGGAGGTTGGATGTGGTTTTGGTTTTAAGGTTGTAATTGGTTGGATAGGTCGGGCGGAGTAAGTTTTTTCTCTAATTATAAAAAAGAAGAGTATAATATTTATAAATCACTCTGGATGTGTATATGCAAGCATATATATATATATATATATATATATATATATATATATATATATGGGGACAAAAAAGGGGTTCTTATAATGTGATTATACTGTCCTACTTATAATTTTTTAATATAAAAACATTATTAGATTAATTTTCTGATATTAACAAACTTATTATTTGCACTTTGTTAATATTAATAATCATTATAGTTTTAAATACAATATGTTAAGTTTAATGGCTATACCATCTATTTTATTCAATAATTTTAAATACATTATTATTCTATATACTTTTAATTTAATTAATACACCTGGATACTAATAATGTTTAATAATATTACCCTATATATTTTGGGAATACCTTTATATTTTTCTATCCACTGTTAGACTTTTATTTTGCGGCAACACCGGTTTTCACTTACTACAATTTTTAATTTTGGCAACACTTTTGCTCGCCTACCATTTGGTTGCTACCACTTCAGAATGGTATGTAGATTTTTCTAAGATTTTTCTATAATTTTTATTTCTTATTGCATTCCTTTTACTTTCTTTTATAGTAGGATAGAGCCTAAAACGTATGGAGTGAATATCTCTTTTGATATGCCCCACAAACGAAATCTTACTATTTTGATTGTCTTTAATTATAATCTACTGTTATGGCTCCTGACAATGGTGCAAGTGATTATAATTTCCGTTCTATTCTATTATCACATTCCGTAATTATACTTAGTTTGGCTTAGCACCTTTTACCTTCCCCCCCCCAGGCTGATTTAAATGCATAGTAGTATCGCTTGTTTTTCTTTAATTTCTGCATGAATTAACCATTTCTTATTGGGATTACACTCAATATGAACTATATTTTTATACATAGATAAATTTTTAAAACTAATGAACAGTAAACGATTTCTTTAAGTTGACGGAACATATTCATAAAACTTTTTAAATTATTGCGAAATTTACGTTTCTCGCATTTTATTTTTAACTTTAAGGTCTTAGAGGCAAACACAGACGTTGACCTAGAGACTTCAAATTCCACACCAAAAGGAGCCCGATAAATCCCGGGGAGCAAACATTTTCGGACATACGTATTTTCCGAGACACCCTAATGAGTCCTATATCATGCTCATCAACCTCCTTTCATTACTTCTATAAAATATTATCTGAAAAGCTACTTTGTAAGTTACTTATTAAGCATTAAATTCCTTATTAAAATTTGCACAGATCCATCTATTACAGATTCATTGCTTTAATTAAGCGTAAGTTCAAAATTTTCTAACAAAATTATTTTTAGTACACTGCGTTCCCAAAGGAAGCAAGTAACGTGCGTTATGTCAGCCGGAGCTGGAAGCAGTCTTTATGATCATTAATATGTTCATTTTTAACTATCCACAAAAATTTATTCACCGAATTACTCCGGAAGAGAGATGGTTATGGATCCACAAAGCTTCCACTTTCGCTGTCTATTACATTTGCATTGAAATTTATACAAGTTGCTTTTCGCGATTAAAAAGTGATTTCAATTTTCCAAACACTTTCATTGCATCGTCATTTAAAAGATTTCGTTGCCTTGAGATTTGTATTTAATGATTTTTAGAATTTCACATGCAGACATTGGATTATCGGTTTGTGCTTTTGATTATTAGTTAAAAGACTTTTGAAAGCTCTGAACTGTATATATAAAAGATCATTCCGAAATGGCTAGACTTCTTTGAATGTCCCTATTTGTTTACGGCATGTAGTATTGCAGAATGATTTGTACAAATATGTTTGTACGAAAGTTACCGAAATAACTGAAAAGAAGCATTATCCCCGTTTTTGTTAAAGAAATTTTTGAATTACATGAAATTTCACTTTTCATTAAGGTAATTTTAACAGGAGCTATCTAATAATTCTCCGTTGCAGTAACAATTTTCTGGAAATGAAAAATCTAAATTAATTAAAAGTAATTAAATTATATATATATCAAATTTAATTGCCAAACAACTGATTTGTACCTACATACCTATGTTGGGATAAATAAATTTAACAAGAAACTTCAATGTATTCTTTGGTGGAGATTCATAATTCTAGTTTAAGTGCTAAATACATGTAATCTAATTTTATTTACAAATCTATTATTTTAGATGATTTTGTAAGAATGCTTATAAGATAATGCAATTCAAAATTTTATAAAATTGAAAACCATATTATTTCTTAAGTTTTGGCTTGTTAGTGGATTTAACTGATAATTTTCTACCGGTATCTCAGGTAAAGCAGCCTGAAGATTTTAAAATGATAAGCATTAAATTTAGTCTACAATAACTAAATAAATCAAGTCAACGCTCAGAATGAATGTAAAGTTTCTAAATATATTATATATTATTTACTACGCTTGGGAAATGGAAAATTATTACATTCATTTGTTTTTATATATTTATAAGTCTATGTTGAAAAACATTAGTGTGCAAAGTGTTCTGAAATTTCAGTTTAAGACTTTTTGAAGAACATTCATTTAGTTTATTGCATAAATTACAAGAATTTTTTTACCCAATTTATCCAGTTATAGCATGTACTATTTTTTTTTTAATTTTGCAATTAGCATTTTCATAAAATATATAAAAAATGAATCAGAAGAAAAATAATTCTTTGTTTAATATTTCTAAAATTTTAGTTTATTCAACAAGAGTTTTGCCATTAAATTTCGGCTTCAACAATTTTGTTTTCACACCTCCATCCATTTAGAATATGCGCACGATAAGTAAATATATCATCCCCAAATACATTAATCGATACTTCTTTAAAAACCTCTTAAAACTATTTATTCATATAATACAACGGTATACCACTGTTCTCTAAATATTAAATAGCATTATTGTTTTGCATTAATCTAACTAGCATTAGCGGGAGATTTTAACCATAACGTGAAAATTACATAGTAAATTGTTTTCAGTCCATTGTGTACTCCATTAGAGCCACAAATGTGCGATACATAAACCGGCTTTGTCATTTCTCCTTTCCGTCATTAATATTGCTAACTTTTAACACACATATCCTTCAAAATTACCTCTGAAGAAAGTTGCTTATGGTTGCATGCTTCAGTATTGTGGCTATTTATTATGCTTCTATGAAAATTTATCCTAGTTGCCTTTTGTGATAGTAAAGAAGTATTTTGCGTTTCAAAATACTTTTACTGCGTCTTTAGTTACGAAGAGGTGTGTAGTACACTCATGTCCATAAATTAAGGATAATGAAGTTCAGGCAAAGAAAGAGAAAGAAGCAAAACAAATTTGACATATTTGTAAAGTCTATTTATTAAACAAAAAGTAAAGAGCAAAAAAGATGCTATATGTTTGACATAATTAATAAAAATTGCAAGTTTTACTCCCTTGACCAAATTAGAAAAAGAACCTATTTACAAAAAACAGTATAACATGGTTAGTAGGATGGTTAATACGGAGTATGTCTCCCGGTCGATGCAATACAGGCCTGACAACGCCTAGGCATGCTGAGTATCAAATGATCAATCTGATCTTGGGGAATATTACACCACTCATCAAGCAATGCACTCCGAAGTTCCGGTAGACAGGTGGGAGGGGGTTGACGGGCTGCAATTCGTTGGCCAAGCATATCCCACACATGCTCTATTGGATTCAAGTCCGGTGAGTATGCTGGCCAATGCATACGGGTGATATCCTCCGATTGAAGGCATTCGTCTACAATGTTTGCACGGTGAGGACGGGCGTTGTCATCCATAAACACAAATTCAGCACCCATGGCGCCCCGAAACAAACGTACATGTTGTTCCAGAATGACATCCCGATAGATGTGGCCTGTCATCGTTACACTCTGAACATGCAGGTCAGTTCTGGAACCAAGAATAATTCCTCCCCAAACGAGCCATCCTGCACCACCGTAACGGTGTCTTTCAATGGTGTTCTCTTGGTGGTAACGGGTACCTGACGCTCTCCAGATGAATGTCCGGCGAGAATCAGACTCCAAACTAAACCTGGACTCGTCGGAAAACATCACACAAGACCACTGTTGCGGTGTCCACAATGCATGCTCTCTACTCCAGGTTAATCGCAGGCGACAGTGAGTTGCGGTAAGTGGAACACATCTGACAGGCCTACGAGCATATAGACCAATGTGCCCTAAGCGTCTGTACACGGTCTGCCTTGAAACTGTCGTACCGGTAGCTGAAGAGAGCTGACGAGACAGGTCTGATGCTGTACTCCGTCTGTTTCTTTTGGCAGTAACTGCCAAATAGCGGTCCTCATTCGGCGTTCTAACTCGGGGGCGAACTGTGCTGTAACGTCTACTCACATTACCATCATCTTGGAATCGTTGCCAAAGCCTGGAGATGACACTCTGGGCGATTCCAAGTTCCTCGGATACTTCCAGCTGGGTACGTCCACATTCCAGTCGTCCGATAATTCTGCCACGTAAAACATAATCCAAATGCCTCCTTTGTGCCATAACTATGCGGTTTTTGCACTGAAAGGCTTTCACAGCGCTTGTGAACAATTTTACTTCTTTGCCACCATTCCTTACATACCCCTCTCTTACACTCTCGTCATTGTGACGTACCATCCATGCCATCTGGTGGTTTCCTGTAATTTGCATATTCTTTCACGATGTGTGTGATCATACCACAGGTGAAATTTTTATTTTAGAGATCAATTTCTGTGTGATTCTGAATTATCCTTAATTTATGGACATGAGTGTAGTATATGAGTTGCACATGATCAGGGGTAAACATGGTGATCAGGGGCATACACAGTAATTATTGCACAGAAATGCACAGTAATTATTAAAAAACTTCTATTTTAAAACATTTATATGAGGTGTAGTAACAATAAGCTTTAAAATGCCGGATGCCCCCCCCCACCAGAAATGGAAATTTTCATATGCTACTGTTGAAGATCGTCAGCATTTCACGAGATTATCTAGAAGCAAAGATTTCCTCATTTCGTGTAGAATTGCGGGATTTGATCTTACTATCAAGTAATAAAATGATGGATATTCAAAATCGCACAAGATTATTTGAATGATTGTAAATATATTTTGGCACCAGATTGACGAATAATAATGACATCCAGTAAAATAATCTGTGTCAATCTTTTAGATTAAAATTACAAGAATAAAATGTGTTTATATCTAAGACGTTGCTTTTTACTAGCAAAGTTTGTTTTCATTTTGATGAAAGATATTTTGAATTTTCCTTGTTATTTATTCTCTTTATTCTTTTATTCCAATTTAAAAGCACTTTATTTATACGATAGTCTACTTTTAAAGTAATTTGAAACGCGTATTATCAAGCTCATAAGGATATTTTTACTTATAAAAAAAACCATTAAGAATAAATTTCTTTCACACAGCACCGGTATGATTGAAGCAATACTGTTAGCATAAATTCATAAGTTTTCCATGAAATGTCATATTATGAGCACAAAACATTTAATGCTTTCTGTTTTTATTACGATATAACGCGTTAGCCACTAGGCAACATGAAGCGCATTTGCTTAAACAATATAAAAACTATGGCTGGCATCTCCAAAAATTTAGTTTATGGAAATTAGTATATGGTTTTCAGAAATTTATTTCAACTCTTTTCGAAATAAATTTCTGATCACAACCGTATAATACCAATTTTATTTTTTACCACGGTTGATAAAATTGCTCTTTAAATATCTTTATCAAAAAGGTTCTACTTACTGTAACATCTTACGTGTGTTTTTTAAAAAGTTTTTTATTTACTTTAAGAAGGTTCTTTCTTTCAGCCGTTATAACGTCAAGTATTAAAATTTCTAAAACTTTTATTAAATATTTCATTAAAATTTAAACAAATTCATCAATTTCTAGCAGGTGTTTCTAAAAAGTTAATAGAATCAGGAAAATTTCCACCGAAATTATTTTCAGGAAACTAACATTCCCGATAAGTGAAAGCTCTTCCTTTTTGCGCTCTTTACGCTCAATAATATTTTCATTTAGAGCACACGTTTTCTGTGAAATGATCACTAAGAAAATTTTTTGTAATTCCACGAATCCCCACTGTTGTTGCTCAATGCACTTGTGTGATAATTCAACATGTAGCTCAACACTATGAAGAAATATTTTATACTAGCAGACCCGCACGGCGTTGCCCCTTAAATTATGCGATTTACAAAATCTGACATGTAAACTGCAACTCCAGATTAGTACTCTAGGCCGCAATTATATAACAGAATGCAGATAATGGTTCCAGAGTTTCAGGTACGTACTTACAAACGCACCACTAAAAACAACTCACTGCTGTGACGTCACATATTTCTCCCATTTGAAAAAACGGAAGGGGAGTTTCGCAAAGTATTCGAATGGCAGAACAATTTTTCACAAAATAATTTTTTAAACCACAGTTTTTAAGTAATTTTTTTAAAAAATTGGCCAGGTATTGTAAAAGGAATAGATATAGATGAAGAAAAATAAACATATAATTTGCTTTAAAATTGCTGGAGTTATTAAATATTTCAATCATTTAATCAAATTAGCTTGTAAAATCCAGGATTTTCGATTTAAATTTCTGAAAATTTGGAAATAGTAGATCATTAGACGGTTTAAACACCATGAAAATTGATTGAAAAACACTGGAGTTATTCAATCTTTAAGTCAAAAATCGACCATTTATAAAAATTTTCTTTAAAAATAGAAAAATTGTTAATTAAAAAAGTAATTAAAATTCCGATTATCCAGTGCACTTTATCGGACTCATAAGCTTATATGTTCAAATTTTCAGAGCTTTGCATGCCGCAGGTTTGTCTGGAGACCGCACACATGCAGACACACAGATATACAAACATTCATTTTTATTATTATAGACATAGATGAAAGAAATTGCAACACTTAGCAGTATTTGCGTGAAAAAATTTCCTACCTTAACATGCTTGTTTACAGAGCTTCAGGATAGATTATATTGAATGTCCTTCCATTTGGAGCTAAGACCAAAGATGTCCTTCCATTTGGACCAAAGATTGTCGGCTTTTCCAACTCTTGAACAACCTACGTAAAGTTGACCATAGGAGAAACACGGTTTCGTAAGATCGAGACCAACAACTTTCAGCGACTGTCCTTGTGCTTTGTTGATGCTCATGGCGAAACTTAAACGGACGGGAAACTGAAGGCGTTTGAAGCTGAATGGCAGATCTGAAGGGATGATTGGGATCCTTGGTATGAACACATCTTCGCCTGCTGAATGGCCAGTCATGATGGTGGCTTCAATAATGTTCGGCATGAGTTTCTTGACAGAAAGTCTTGTTCCATTACAGAGTGATGGCGGATGCATATTCCTGAGAAGCATGATTGGTGCCCCAATCTTCAATTCCAGCTTGTGCGAGGGTACTCTGTGTGGTTCCAATGTGTTCAAAAACTCTGTTGTGTAGTTAACAGCTTCATGTATGTCGCATGTTGTGTCAATGGATTTGTAAATTTCTAGGCTACCGGGCAATTCATGTAAAAGTTACTTATTTATGACATGGACAGCTTCATTTCTTGGGGCCAAAATTGCTCTTTGGCACAGCCATGCGTGATTAGTAAAGTGGCGTGCCACATTTGGAAACACTGCCTGTTTTAGTTCATCTTGTGTTTCCACAACTCTTCCAATTAGTTGCATAGCTATGCAACTAATTGGAATGATTCGAAATTCTTGGCTGGAGGATTCGAAATAATAGCCCCATCTCCTAGGTTAAGTAGATTTTCTGCAAAATACCGGGCAGAGGGATGTCAGAGGGGCAGTGACTGGAACGCGCATGTTTGTTGACAGTCCAAGTCTTTCAATGCCATTCAAAATGTACGATGACTTAATGCAGGCTTTCACTTCATCTGCCCTCGTTCCACGGGGAATAACCGGCAGCGTCTGTCGAAAGTCACCGGCCAAGACCGTAGTGATGCCTCCCATTCTGTAATTGTTATGTCTGAGATCTTTCAAAGTGACATCAACTGCCTCGAATGCGGCTTTATGGGACATAGTACATTCGTCCCAGACAAAGAGCTTGCAATTCTGTAGCACCTTGGCCTTTGCTGAATTTCTAGAAATGTTACATGTAGGAGTCTCTGTGCATGCGAGATTTAGTGGTAATTTGAAGGTCCAATGAGCTGTCCTCCCTCCTGTGAGTAGTGTAGCAGCAATACCGGATGAAGCAACAGCGAGGGCAATCTCGCTTTTTTGACGAACTTTAGCCAAAAGAAGATTGATAAGGAAAGTCTTTCCTGTGCCGCCATGAGCATCCAAGAAGAAAATGCCACCCTGCCGTTCAAACACTGCTTTTGTAATCTTGTCGAATGCTTCCTTTTGATCTTGGACTAATTTTGGCTCGTTCTCCTCTACGTATCTTGTTAGCATATCTGTGTCGTAAATTCTTTCCATCATTTCTTCACTTGGTATGGCAGAATCACAGTTGCGAGTCGGTTCTGGAAGTCCAAAGCTTTTCAGGCTCGATCCACCCATCGATACCATCTGATCTTCAATATAGATGAGAGCTTTATTAAAGATATCACTGTAGTCCAGATTCGTGTTCTGTTGTTGACAGGTTCTCCTTGTGGTTGATCCATAACTGTTTTGGACCAGACACTGAGCATGTTTGCAGCATGACGGCAAAAAGGTTCCGGAATACCTTTGGAGATCGAGAGGCAGCAGCTTCTTCCAGTGCTCCATTCCAATGGCCATCGTTCTCCAGAAGTCCTCTAAGTTGGCAAGCCTCTTTGTAAGTTTCGCAGACCTTTTGACCAACTGTTCTCAAATCTATGAATGACTTCGGACCTCTTACTTCATGCAGAAGGAGTCGCAGGTGAAAGCATTCAGAGTTGTTTGGATGGATGGAGTACACTCGTCCAAGTGCATCGGTGGACCTTATTCCTGATTGTTCTGGTACAACCTGTCCTTGTATCCGACGGTTTCAAGTCTTGTTACTATTGTTCCAAGAGTAGTACTTTGGAAGTTGGTTGTAGAGTAGCATGCATGCAAACTCATCGTGGGTGCAAAGCTTATAGAAAGACGTAAGTGTTGTTTCCTGAGGTGTTTCTGCCCGCTGAGCAGCATTTTCGGTCCTGAAGTAGACTCTATGTCCATTCTCAAGGTGAACACTTAGATGAACCACTGTGGGGTGACGTTCATAAATTGGAAAGCTGAGTATTCTCCATAATGCTTCGTTAGTGCTGATGTATCTGCCCATTTCATACTGGTGAATTTCATCCATGTCATTCCGTCCACTGGTGACTTCGAACACAGCCATGTCTGATCCTTTATTGACATACTTACAGATATATTTTATCGATTTTACGGAATTGCAAAATTCAACGTTTATATGCGCATTCAAAATTTTCAACAAAAGAGGCGAATAAGGAACAACCCAGGTGTTGTCTACAGAAATTTCTGATCGCTGGAAAGGAATGCGTGCGGTGAAACCACCCTCTTGTGGGCTTCTACGGCGATAGAGTGGATATCCATCTTGTCCAGTTTGTGTATCTTTCGAAATTTGCGTGGGAATCGCTTCGTGCAAATTCCATCTTTCATGCATGGAGAGAGTGGATTTATGGATCCGCATGGGCCGTGCACCATGAAAAGTTGTGGGTCTTCTTGTTGATTCGGTATTTCTGCTCTGATTAAGTCATCCACTCTGTGAACATGAACAGTATCTTTGAGCCATATGAGAATGTGAGCATGAGGGAGTCCTCGCTTCTGCCATTCTATCGTGTACATGTGACATTGAACATCACCAAAAATCTTTCTCTTTGTGATGAGACTCATCAGTGCCTTTTGCTTTTGATGAAACACTCTTGCAGACAAATCATGACGATCCTGTGGTTTTTGCTCATGGAATAGTTCATGCTGTATTTCGGTCCAATTGGGATTGCACGTAAAGGGGATGACGAGGTCTGGTCTACCGTAGTTTCTGACGTAGGTCATGGCACCTTGAGTTCGCTCATGCATGTACCTGGGACCCCCAGTGAAGCTTGAAGGCAAGATTATCAATTGGCCAATATTTTCAACATTTCCATCGTTCATCATTGCATCTCTTAAATGTGCATACTGTTCCACTCTCAGCGTTCTCTGATTCAGTCGGATGTACCTCAGCCTTTCAGCCTCAATTTTGGCATACATGTCCACGTTGAATTGATGAAACAGGTCCTTGCTTCTCAGTAAAATGTTGAAGCTAGAAGAGCGCACCATAATCCTGCATGCGTAGAAGTCCATGGCAGAAATCTTCTTAGCCTGTGGTATTCCTGTAATCGGATTTCTCTGTCGCAGTTCAAAATGATATCCATCCTCCCCCTGCCAAAATTGGAGTGGATACTGTAGGGCGTCGTAGGACCTGTGCGTTTCGGGAATTCTGTAAATGGTGCCACTCCTTTCTTCTAAAACTATGTCTCTTGCTCCATGTTCTTCACCCACCATGATGACAGCCACTTCTGATGTTGTTGGTACATTGAAGCGCCTTTGATGTTCACCCTGTGGGGTTTTGTCTGCTAAGATGACGACTTTGAAATCAGGCCTCATCTTTTCCATGGCCTATCTGCAGCTTCTCTTTGTTGTCTTTCTCTGTCCTGCATCTGTCTTGATAGCCTTTGGGTAATGCTTTCAAATTGCCTACTTATTTGATTTGTTTCTCTCATGTCTTGCAGTCTTCCTTCTCTTTGTGGGGAGGTTTCGTCTTCTCTTCTTCTTCGATTTCTTTCTCTATTTTCTCTCTGTATCGATCTTTGACATCTTTTCTTCCTTGGTGGCATTGTTTGATATATAAACAAATTATCGTAAACAGGAAAAAAACTCAAACCACTTCAAGAAAATTGTGCAGAAGTTATCGTAAACAAAAAATACATAGTTTAAATTGAAAATATCCAAAATTGCCAATTTAGCATCATACACAAACTTTAGCACATAAACTGCAACTCAGAGATTAGTACTCTAGGTCGCAATTATCTTACAGAATGTGCAAGTTATAGTTCCCGAATCACTGGTACCTACTTACAAACGCACCACTAAAGACAACTCACTGCCGTGGCCGTCACATATTTCTCCCAGAAATATCGTGTAATTTGCATTAAAATTGCTGGAGTTATTAAATATTTCATCCAATTAAACAAATTATCATGTAAAATCCGCAATTTTCGATTTACATTTCTGAAAATTAGGAAATGTTAGGTCATTAAACGTATTGAATACCATAAAAAAATTTCATGAAAAGGCCCCATTAGGAAAAACGCGCCAAATAAAGAAATATCGCCAAATTTGGCGCTAAAAATAAGTCCCCAAAATTAGGTTTTCGAAGATCTACGACCCATAGAACCCGAGATTTCCAGACCATTACATATCAATGCAACAAAAAGCAAAATTTAACTATTTAACGCATAGAATACGAATTTTAAACTATTTTAAACCCCAGAACAGCGGGTTGCTCCCAAAATTCGTAACACAGGGTAAGAAAATTTCCGTTTTAGAACGGTTTTTAATTAATAATTAAAAAAAGTAATTAAAATTTTAAAATTCTGATTCTCAGGTGCACATTATGGGCATTCATGGGCTTATATATTCAAATTTTCAGAGTTCTGTGTGCAGTAGATTTGTCTGGAGACCGCACACAGACAGATTTACAAACATTCATTTTTATTATTATAGAGATAGATAGATTTGGCGTAAACCTGATGAAATTTTCGTGCCATTTCATGCTTCTGAAATGCAAACGATTTGTTTTATAGTAGCATTCGGGCGAAACTCGCCAAGCATGGCAACGTAAAAAACGGTTTTTTACTTTTGCGGTTACCACTCACTTCAAGCATAAATCTTTTCATGAGGCCAAAGTTCGCCAAACATGACGATCTAAAATCGGTTTTTAATTAATAATTTAAAAAGTAATTAAAATTTCAAAATTCTGAGCCTCAGGTGTACATTACCGAAGGAATGGACTCATATGTTCGAATTTTCAGAGTTCTGCGTCCTGTAGTTTTTTCTGGACATCGCACGCATGCAGATTTTCAGACATTCATTTTTATTGATATAGATTGACGCAAAACTGACTAAATTTCCGTGCCATTTCATGTTTTCCAATGCATGCGATTTTGTTTCACAGTATCATGCTGGCGAAACTCGCCGAGCATGGCATCCTGAAAACGGTTTTTAATTAACAATTAAAAAAGTAATTAAAATTTTAAAATTTTAAAATTCTGATTCTCAGGTGCACATTATCGGACTCATGGGCTTACATATTCAAATTTTCAGAGTTCTGCGTGCAGTAGGTTTATCTGGAGACCGCACACATACAGACAGACAGATTTACAAACATTCATTTTTATTATTATAGATTTCTAAATACTTTAATCGTGACCTTCGTTAGAAGTACACTTTGTTGTTTTGGCTTCAGATTGCATGAATGATAAGCGTTCTACGACAATATCTACAAGTGACTACTGGTATTCAAGCGATAACCGTACTACGGGTCTAGATAGAATTCTTTGAAAAATTGTGTTTTGTAACATCTGTTATAAGGCAAAGCACTAACTTTCCTATTTATTTAGATATATAGTCTTTCACTGCAGAAACATGGCTTGGTTTACTAAATAGAGTTTTTTTTTTTTAGATGGGAATTGTACTTGTTAATTTGCTATTTTTCTCGGCGTCATCCGTAAAATGACTTAAAACGGACAGCGATACTGACGGGTAAAATAATCAATCTGTTGTTGAAATCCTGTACCTTTTCCTAGCCATCATGCCAGCCCTCCAACCGCTCACAAAATGCGTTACTACCAATCTTTCTCTTGTAGTCCCTGTGATATTCAACAGTTGCCAAAGAAACGAAATCCTTTTACATATTTTATTACTTTTACATATTTTACTTTTACATATTTTATTTTTCCGATAAAAAAACAATTAACAATTATTTTCAAATGAAGGATCATTTTGCCCTTTGGTGAGGATAAAATGATCCTTTGGACACATTTTCAAAAATAAATTTGTGTATTACTAAATGTGCTATTAAAATATTATTAAAGCATGCTTATGATGCAAAATATAGTGTGAACTATGCTAGGAAAGGCACAAAATTTTATTGAAACACTTGTTATTTTATGCAAACTTTCCCCTTAAGAGTATATTTTAGGCCAACTTCCACTACAGCTCAAAAAAAGAAAGAAAAAAGAAAAAAAAACATGCATACTTGCTCCATATGTGGCCGTTGTTCATTCTATAGTAAAGTTATACATATCATTGGCTTACAAATAACTTATAATTTTATTTTATTAACGGCCGTCTCCATATTTATTATGTGTCATTTTTATTAGCAGCAACACTCCATTTTGGCTGCATAAAACGAACGAGAACCTTCAAATTATCCTAAGTACTAATTTTCACGAATTTTTTACGATAATTTCAGTAGATATTGAGAATATTTTACTGCGCGATTTTAAGGATATTTTTTCAAATTGAGAACTGAATGTGAAAAATCCGAATTTTCCGGCCATTAGCAAGTTCGTTCTCGAGAATAAAATTACGTACAGTGAAACCTGTGAAGTTGACCACCTTTGTAAGTTGACCTAATTAACCTAGAATGGAAGTTTTTAGTTCCTTTAACAATCAGTGAACCTTTTATGAGTTGACCATCTGTCTAACTTGTATGTTGACCAGTTATTGAGGCAGAATTTTTCCCAAAGCATAGCTCAAAACCTTTGTAATTTAATCACTTCCAGAATTTTTTCTGTCTTCTAACAGCTTTTATACATTTTTTTTCTTTATTTCTTACCATCCACACTGAATACATAGTACAGTAGGTATCTGTACTATCATAGTGTTCTGTAATGTAACTGATATTACAGTGAATGCTGCAACAGTGAGTCCAGAATTTACTGACGAACTCATGCAGTTACATGAGAAATTTGAAGAGCATTGGTTGAGAACAAAACTTGGCGACAAAGCAAGATTGATGACTATTTCAGTCCAGATTCTTAATGTACCATTTTCATCTTTATTCCTTATGTAAGTACAATATTGTAACTACATTAGTACGTATTCAGAAGTGGGTATGAGTGAAGTACAAAGTCCTTAATACACACGTACACTGTGCAAAATGTATACAGTAATAAATTAAGTGTCATAATTAGAATTTTTCAGTTCAATTTACATATGTATTTGGGCAGTAACTATACGTACTATGACACTATGCAATAATTAATACATAATACAGTACTATGTACGTATAATTCATATTTGACCCTAATAAGCAATATCATTCTTGTTTTTTTTCATTTTGATTTCATATTTTAGAGAATTTTGTAGTATACTACATGTACTATGTAATGTATAAGTACCTAGGAAATAAAATACGAAAAACAAAAATAAGTATTGCATCTTTTGTAAATTCACCATGAAAACGTGGAACCACTGGGTAGTCAACTTAGCAGGTTTAACTGAATTACTTACAAGAAAAATAATGTTTCTTGTCTTGAAGTTTTCTCACTCACTAAGAATGTAAAAAGTCAAGACTCTAAAGCATAAAATATTTATTACTAGGCATATTCTAAAGATTCGGGTAATCGTTGAAACCACGACGGTAATGCAATGTCTTGGTGCAGTTTTGATGACATTACCCAATTGCGGGAACATGAGTTCTGATTAATACGATAGTTTTAAAATTAAAAATCAATATACTATTATGGATATTAACATGGATATAAAGTCTTAAAAAAAAAACTGCAATAGGTTTACCGATCTTTTCAACACATTCCGCAATAGTCTGAAACTAAAATTTTGTTAATATTTTAGTATTTTGTAGCTAATTTTACCAATAGATAATTATCAAATATCAAATCCTTTAGTAATAGAGGATTGTCAGAGAAAATTATAATTATACATAAATAAAAATATGCCATTTACTAGTTTTACGTTAGATTAGGATAACTATTATGTAGAATATACTTATTAAAGTTGGAATAAAAGGCAATCAAGAAAATAATTCAGATTTGATCGCAATTTAAAAATTAGTTTTTAAGTATAAAAAGAGAACATTCATTTCTTTCAAATAAATATTTCATTCGGCATTACGCTATTCAAAAAGGAAGGGAAGACTTTAAACTCTCCTCTCAAGAATATAAATTTATTAGTTGTTTTTTTTTTTACCGTGATATAGCTTTTTAATAAAACTTTTATGACTCAGTTAAATAATTCTCTGTTGCCTGAAAAAATTCCCTTTATTCATGAGTTATTTTGAATCTGTATTTACCTGCATTTAGGCTTCATCAATTTATGTATTGATTTCGTAAATTTATATATGAATAAAATAAATGTATAAACTGTAAATATAACAAAGGAATTTATATTAGAAATCCACTATGTGTAAATTTAATATTCTTCTTCAAGTGCATCTTATTTCTTTCATAACACTTAAAATAAATCTGCGTATAGTGATAAGAAAAATATTTGCATGTATAGACCAAAATTTTTCTGTGAATACATAAGTAATTATTCTTGTCAGCAATTTTTAATTGTGCAGGCTCATGTAGGAAGAATTAGGGGATAATGATAAAATTTTGAATAACAGCGGTATGAAAAAATAGCTGATAAAAATTACGCTGATTAAGCTTAAGAAATTTAAAAACCACTAATTTTACAAAATGGCATGGAGTAATAATGAAATAATATTTGTGCATGAATATAGATTTCAAGAATGAATGCACTGTTTCTGTTTTTAACCCTAGGAAGAGATACTGTTTAACGGTTTCTAGAAATATAAAGAAGTTTAAACTGTGACAGTTAGACCTTTATAGACCAAATTAAGAATTATCAAGAATACCAGCTCGAAACTGTTTCTTTTCTATTGTTTTATTTAGAAAATGAGTGATTGATACTGATTAATCTAATGTGAAAGGAAATGAGAAAAAAAAATAATAAGCACCAGTTGTATGTATATTATCTGTTTCATAAGCAATTAATGAATCATAAGCAATGAGTATAGCACAAACAAAATTGAAGGAGTCAAGTAGTAGTTTTAATGATGCCCTTTCGGGAAATATAATTCTTTAAACATAAAAACCAACGTTTGGAGGTTCAGTAATCGACTTTTTTTTTCGGTGCGTGTGTGTTCCTGTGTGAGTGGGAGAGAGGGGAGTCTTGGTATGATTATAAAATGAGCAGAAAGCTATCCATATCACTTTTGTGGGATTACGGCCGATTATCTTCATAAGGGATCTAGATTGGGGGGTTCCCTCCTTGGGAGTCTTTTTGGTAATATTTTTTTTTATTTTTTTGTCTACGCTTAATTAACACTATTTTCAGGTCGGCAGATACGACTTTTATTTGAACCAGGCACTTTCCGTCTCCCAGTTGAAAGCGCAATGTGATCGATCACTGGCGGGGCGTTATCCATTTAAAACAATCTTACCTTAAGAGAACATTCATTCATGATGTAACCTGATTAAATGAAGTACAGTTGGCTCTCCGTTTAGCAACGCTCTACTTAACGACGATCTCTATTTAAAGACGATATTTCACAGTCCGGCCCCTCCAACGTTAAAAAAATTCTGTTCAAGACGATATTGGTTATGATTAACGACGATTTTTTTTAACATGATAAACATTTTTTTTTCAATTTCTTCTCCGATGCAGGGAGCCCTCTGTGGAGGTACAAGTTTGGGGATGATGATGTTTCAATTCAACAGCTGCGATGAATCTGTTTTTAACAACAGATTACAGAAATACAGAACAGATTTATAAATTTATACTAAACTTAAACACATTATCAGACGAATAATATGCAGCTGGATACACGAAAAGGAGACGTAGCATTGCCTTATACAGATGTCACTTCTGACACATTTAACATTTTGGAAAATCTGAAAGAAAGAGAACAACGGGGTAAAAATGAAGCAATCTGCAATATTTGATTTTTTAAAACCTAATTTTATTCAAAAGTTTGTTTGCACTCCTTTTGTTTCATGGAACTTAAAGTAGATTTTGTGAATAGAACAATGTAATGATATTAAAAGTAACATTTTTAAACACGTCAATAAGAAATTTATTGGCAGTCCTTAGCAGTGCCGGTCCTAGATTTTTTTCGAAGTGGTGCGAAATACAACTCCGCGCCCCCACCCCTCACTCACACACACACACACACACACACACACAGCTAGAAATGTTTTCAAAGTGGTTAAAACGAAAATTTCAACATTATATGGATACTGAAATATACATATACCAATTATAAAGTAACTCATTTTCGCGCCCCCATAGAGATGGCACCCGATGTGCTCGCGCCGTTCGCTCCACCCTAGGACCTGCTCTGGTCCTTAGCATGTAAATTGACAAGGGAAATGTCATTTTTTTTACAAATTCTGTTTAAGGATGATTTTTCACGGTTCCTTGAAAGTCGTTAAACAGAGAGCTAGCTGTATTAGGTACTGAATTGTCAAAGGAATTTTTAGAATTAATTTATTTTTACAGTTTTTGTAAGTATCGTCAGTGAATAAAGGCTTTAATAATTTCGTATCTATTAGTGTTAAAAATGCACATACATACACATATTTTAATCGAACATTTCTTTTAATATTCGCAATAACGTAGTTCGTTTTGTGTCTTTGATTTGGTGTCCATAATTGATGTTGTCGTCTGGATTTATCAATCTATAACTATTAGCTACTCTTAAAAAACTGATTAAAAACAGTTTTGAAAAAAAATTTGTTTATTTGTTTAATAAAATAAGATTTGAAATATGAAACACGAGATAGATGCTTACCTAAAAAGTGTCTAATGTTCATATTCAATGAGATGCATTTATTATATTTGCGACAGAAAAAAAGAGCAGTTTTGAAGTATTAAAATTCTATTAAATAGTTTTATTGCGATGTGGCACATTTTTTTTCAGTTAATTAAAATAACAATATTTTGTAAAATCTCTTTTAAATTTATTTCGTAAGCAAAATTGTAAAATGATTTTTCTTAGTGTAAAAAATAAGTTCAAAAACTATGTAATCTGATAAATTAATCGATAAAATTTACACAAATTACACGAGCGATTATTAATGCAATAATTTACGAAATTTTAAAAATTGAATAAGAAACTGAAATTTTTATTTATTCAGAGTATCGCAAATATACTTTCAGCTGCGAATGATTTAAATAAAATTTCAGGATGCTGTAAACCAAGAAAGTTTTCCAGTACATTTATGAAAACGGACACCGGTTCCTACATAGTAACTAATGTGAAATTTGTTGTGCAGTTTATGCAATATATATGAAGAGAACTTTATATTAAGATACATTTTATTGGCAACAGCACTAAAATTACTTAAAGATATTTAAACCTTATTGTTGCCCAGTTAAAATTATTTTGTTAGTTTATTATCTAAAAATGATAAATACGATTCGCTAATTTAAAGGTAATTTCAAATGCATTTTGTGAATACTAGCTTTTTTGAGAAAAAATAAAATAAATAAATACAAAACCATAATCAGTTTCGAACTCTCCTAAGATTTAGAAAAAAAAGAAGAAATAAAAGTAGACATTAAATGTCTATATTGATACCTTACACTTCTGGAACTTTTATTATAAGTATTATGAAAATTAACGACAAAAACATAAGGATTGTACGAACAATTTTATGTAATCTTGAAAATTAAAAAATATCAATTTAACGTCCATCGAAGCGAAATTCCAGATAATGCACAGGAAGGAAGTTGTAACATTTCTTTTCTTTCTCATTTTTCTCTCACACAATCATAAAACTGCTCAAACGTTCATAAAGCTTGTCTTGTGTGAATCACTTTTTTTTTCTACACACATTTTAAAGAAATGAATACTAAACACTACTTTGCACGAATATCCGAGCAATAAAATACTTTATTAAAATGAACATAAAATTAGGTTTTTATAGATATCCTATTTTATGTATCTTTTTATATGCTGCATACACGAGTGAATTTATTGAGATAGCAAAAATTTCTTGTTTTTTCTTCGCTTTAGCAAATTTTATTTGTTCAGTAGTCAAGCGAAATTATGCCAAATTTAACATAACTTTTTAGAGTGCATGCACGTAAATTCTTCATCGATTAAGACACACTTAGTATGTATGTCTGCTAAAATTGCATATAAAAACTCTGGTCCTGCTGAAATAAGATAGATGTAATGGCATACATCTTAGGTTGCAGTGAATAATGTTAATGTTATATTTTTAGGCTTTTTGTAGAAAACATTTTGTTCAACAATATATATACGTTTAGAAAATTAAAAAGCAATTCAGTTCATACATATAAATACAATAAAATTGATAAACACGTACTGATTTCAAGTTTAAAAAAATAACTTTTGCAATTAGAAATATTTTAAGAAGAGCATTAGCTTAATTTAGTCAGAAATTATGGTAAATTAGAAAATTAGGACGCTCAGCAATTATTAAAAATTATTTCTTTATTTTTCGAAAGCTAATATATATATATATTATTCATTTATTTATTTTTGCATTCGTATATTTATTTTTTTTTCCTTCCTTTATTTTTGTTACTATTAAATATATGTGCTTACCTAAATTCATTAAAATCGCATTTTATCATCTATTGTTTGCTAAGATACAATATAAATTTATACTCGGTATGCCACAATTCCATCCCGGGTTTGGAAGGCTATCTTGAAGGAAAAAAAAAATATACATTACCAACACAGCAACAAACTCTATGAGAAAGAAATTTTACAAGTTCTACTTCAAAAAAGTCCAATGTGTAAACCTTCGGTGACAGCGAAGGATTAATGCAACTTTCGCAGGTTTAAGGGAAGGGCAGTTAGTTTGTCGGTGGGGGCGGTTAGTTAGAAGATTCACATATACATCCATTTTATGAAAGTAAAATAGTATCTTTTAAATTAATTTCTTTTTTCACATATGGGGCGGTAGCCCCTCCTCCCTCCTTACCCCGTTGTTCTTTCGTGAAGTGGCAGATATCAAGTCTAAAGTAAAATTCTTCCCACTCTCACACTCGTTTTAACATGGCAACAAATGCAGTTGTGATACTTTGGCGTAAATTTCGTGTCTGGCACGAACACACCATCTTTTATATAACCCCATAAAAATATCGCCTGGAACTAGGTCCGGAGAGCGAGGTGGCCACGGAAGAAGGCAACTGTCGTCGGCAGAACCTCGCCCAATCCAACGACGAGGAAGTCCGTGATTTCTGAAACAAACTTTACTGGAGATAGAAACATTACAAATTTTGTCGTTCTTGTAGAACACACTAACTGCCCACTCCCCAAAAAATTGCATTAATACGTAGCTGTCACGAAAGGTTCACATATTGGACTTTTGTGAAATAAAACTTGTTACATTTCTTTCTCCAATAAAGTCAAATTTCTTGCTGTATTGGTAATATACATATTTTTATAAGCCTTCCACACCCAGTAAGGAATTATGACACTCCCTGTATATACCGGGCGTTTCAAAATAGATTTTAAAGCGATTATCTCTTAAACCGTAAGTGATCGAAAAATACTTTCAACTAGTAAAATTCGTCAAATGAAGAGTAGCTATATACATGTTAAAATATGAAATTTAATTTCTATACGGTCCTTCCTTTCCTATCAGTTATATTTAAAAGATATTGCTCTTTGTATAAAACGGCAAATTTTAATAATCCCATGACTCTAAGTGAAATAGTTTCCGAGATATTGCGATTAGAAAATTTTGGCATTTGTTGCCAAGTACTAAGTGGATGTCTTAAAAGTGAGAAAATGCAATTACTTTTCAACTGATGTTAATTCATGTTGATAGTCACTCGATAGATACAGTTGACTTCTCAAATCGTAATTTAGCAACCCTTTTCCTGTAACGGATCTTTGGCAGTTTCTACGGAAAGTTACCGCACCGTGGTAACAGATAGAGCCATTATTTTGTCATTCCATTTAAAATTTAAAACTCCTTTCTAGAAGCGTGACGTAATTAGTAGATAACCCCCCCTCCTAAAATACTAAATTATCACTAATTTCATAACACAGTACCGATCCCTTCAGGAAAAAGTGCACCTTTTAATTTCGAACGCTTGAACGTGTTTAAATGCCATTTGACAACAATGGGATCATTACTTAACTTTAATCAATTCATAGTTCGTCCTATTCATCTATATAAATAAAATTAGACTTTTGTCTATACATTTCTTTGAATTCAAAAATTTTGCGATTTCTATCCGTTTCAAGCACCCGGGAATCCGATGCGACCCTCAAAAAAAAGTTTGTCTGTCTGTCATTCTGCCATTCTGTCATTCTGTCCGTGACGCTTTTTTTGTTTAAGCATCACGTAAAAACGACTGAAGCGAATGATATGAAATTTGGTGTCATGATAGGTGGTCACTCAACTTAAAACATAGGCGTCGAATTTTTAAAAAATCTTGATTAGATTTTCAGATTTTGCGAAAATCGTTTGAAACTGCGTAAATTTGTGTTCAAGCATAGGTGAAAAAATGATATTTGGTGAAAGGAGAGGTGGTCACTCACCTTAAACTATAAGCATCTAATTTTAAAAAATCCATCAGATTTCGAGATTTTGTGAAAATCGTTTAAAACTGAGTGAATCTTTGTTCCGGTATTACGTAATAACGACTAAAGCGAATGATATGAAATTTGGTCACACGATAGATGGTTGCTCAACATAAACTATAGGAGTCCAATTTTTTAAACATTTTTATTAGATTTTGAGATTTTGTGAAAATTCTCTCAAAATACGTTTATATTTCTTCAAACATCACGTAATAACGACTAATACGAATGATACGAAATTGAGTGATATGATAGGTAGTTACTAATCTTAATTTATAGGCGTTGAATTTTAAAAATATTTTGCTTACATTTTGAGATTTTTCGAAAATCGTTTTAAAATGCTGAAAATTTGTTCCAGCATCACGAAATAAAGACTGCAGGGAATGAAATGAATTTGGGTGACATGATACGTTGTCAATCAACTTAAATTCTAGGCTTCAATTTTTTCAAAAATGTTGATTAAATTTTGAGATTTTGCGAAAATTATTTAAATATGCGTCAATATTCTTTCGCGCATCACATAATTACGACTAAAGCGAATGAAATGATATTACTTAGTTACTCTCTAACCTGCAATATTTTAACAATACATAAAAATTATAGCATCGCTTTCTTTACTCTGGCAACATACTGCATCCTTTCTGTGTACTCCTACAATGATGACGAAAGTTCTTGCTTTTTGGAGATTTTCATTCACTAACCCGTCGAGGACGGGTACTTGAGCTAGTAGTTACATAAAGTAAAGATTTTTTTTTGGCCTAAAAACCGACGCCAACACAGTAGGTAAAGTGCTGTAAGCCATAATTTTAATGTTAAAATTTTTCGCTAACTATTTCACTTACAGACATGGGATTTTTTAAATTTGCCTTTTTAGAAAATGTGCAACATTTTTATAAATATAAGTGACTAGCTGAAGTACCCGTCCTTGACGGGTTAGTGAATGCAAATTTCCAAAAAGTAAGAACTTTCGTCAGCATTGTAGGAGTACACAGAATGGATGTAGTATGTTGCCAAAGTAAAGAAAGCGAAGTTATAATTTTTATGTATTGTTAAACTATTACATGTTAGAGAGTAACTAAGTAATATCATTTCATTCGCTTTAGTCGTAATTATGGGATGCGCGAACGAATATTGACGCATATTGAAATAATTTTCGCAAAATCTCAAAATCTAATCAATATTTTTGAAAAATTGGAAGCCTAGAATTTAAGTTGAGTGACAACCTATCCTGTCACCCAATTTCGTTTCATTCCCTGTAGTCTTTATTTCGTGATGCTGGAACAAAATTTCAGAATTTTAAAACAATTTTCGCAAAATCTCAAAATGTAATCAAAATATTTTAAAATTTCTACGCCTATAAATTAAGATTAGCAACTACCTATCATATCACTAAATTTCGTATCATTCGTATTAGTTGTTATTACGTGATGTTTGAAGAAATATAAACGTATTTTGAGAGAATTTTCACAATATCTGAAAATCTAATAAAAATGTTTAAAAAATTGGACACCTGTAAATTATGTTGAGCAACCATCTATCATGAGACCCAATTTCATATCATTCGCTTTAGTCGTCATTACGTAATGCGGGAACAAAGATTCACTCAGTTTAAAACGATTTTCGCAAAATCTCGAAATATGATCGATTTTTTTTTAATTAGATGCTAATAGTTTAAGCTGAGTGACCACCTATCATTTCACCAAATATCATTTTTTCACCTTTGCAGTTATTACGTGATGTGCGAACACAAATTTACGCAGTTTGAAATGATTTTCGCAAAATCTCAAAATCTAGTCAAGATTTTTTTTTTAATTCGACGCCTATGTTTTAAGTTGAGTGAGCACCTATCATGACACCCAATTTCACATCATTCGCTTCTGTTGTTTTTACGTGATGCTTGAACAAAAAAAGCGTCACGGGCAGAATGACAGAACGACAGAACGACAGAATGACAGACAGACAAACTTTTTTTTGAGGCTCGCATCGGATTCCCGGGTGCTTGAAACGGATAGAAATCGCAAAATTTTTGAATTCCAAGAAATGTACAGACAAAAGTCTAATTTTATTTATATAGATATAGGAAAGGAGGGACCGTGTAAAAATTTAATTTCACATTGTAATATGTATACATGCCTACATTTCATATTTTAATATGTATATGGGGTCAGAGGCGCTACCGCCCCAAATGAGAAAGAAGAAATTAACGTAAAAGATACTATTTTCCTTCTATAAAATGGACGTGTATGTGAATCTTCTAACTAACCACCGCCGCCGACAAACTAACTGCTCTTCCCCCATAACCAACAAAATTGCATTAATCCGTCGCTGTCACGATAGGTTTACACATTGGACTTTTGTTAAATAAAAATTGTGACATTCCTTTCTCCAACAACGTTAACTTTGTTGCTGTATTGGTAATAAACAGCTGCGGAAAAAAAAGGCCCACTTGTACTTTTTTCGGCCGTCGTTCGTCGTACGGCCAAGTTACAGATACCAATCGTTTAAGATTGAAGTATACTTTAATTTCATATTCATAAAACTTACATAAGGGGGCATCTACATATTAAAATTCGCACCTTTAATTTACTTTTTTTTTTCAATAGCAACCCCTAGATTTCACTTCATATTTCAAAAATTTAGCTCATTTTAACCCCGGATACCAATTTTCAATAAAGTTTAACTGAAAATGGGCAAGTTATGAGCTTCCAAATTCCCCCTCCCCATATGTTAAAATATTTTTTCATATTTTAATTCATATCTCATATATTTTTGATAATAAGAAGCTGATTTTTATTCGTACTATTAGAACTAAACGACCCAAACATAATTCACTATTATTATGATTTTTTAATAAAATATTAATATGAATTATGAATTATTAAATTAATATTAAAAAATATGAATAGCAACCTAGCCAAATTTCGCTGGAAATAGATGCAGAAAGTAATATTACATGGCTGTGCAAAATTTCAAATTTTTACGTTAAGTAGTTTAATTTATTTTAAATAAAGTGTGTTATTTTCGTGAGTTAAGGGACCATATATAAATTTATCAAGTAACAATTTTTTGAAAACTGCTTAAAATAAGCGTAAATTAGATTTCTTTTGTGCAAAACACAGTAAAAGATAGCGGTATTAAAAAAATAAAATTTTGAAGCAAATAAATTAGAGGTTTTTGCAGTTTGATGGCCCAAATAAAATATTTTTCCATGTATAGAATTAGATGCAGTAGATGTATATGTCTTCTAATATAAACATCCTATTTCTGAAAAACTAACATCCTCAAAATTCTAGGCATGAATTTGACCTTTTTAATATTAGAAACATAGGGTCGTTGGACTTCCCCATATTTTATCAAACATTCAAAAAATATTCAAAATCACGTTTTTCAGTCCAAATTTTCATCCGACAATAAATTAAAGTACCCTCAAAAGTCTTATAAGAATATTGCACAATATAGCAGACGATAATATTAAATGAAGAAAGGGAAATAACAAACACAGGGAAAATGTTGGCTCAGCAAAAAAGTAATTGCGTTTTTTACACGAAATTCAAACAAATAAATTTTCAATCATGAAACCATTCTTCTAGTTCGACCGTAGCTGAGTAACATTCATGCTTGTAGTCAGAAGAGCAGAGAGCAGCCTCTTACTCCTACCAACATTTCACCTGTCTAAGAAAACCTCCAAGGGAAATACTCAATAACAATTTCAAAATTAGAAAGATTTTCAAAATCTTGAGCAGTCGTTTTGCATTTTCCGTTTAAAACATGTGTACGAACCAAGGAAGTTATGAAATCACGGGTCAATTGGACCTCTGACTAAGCATTCTACTTTCTACCCTTGATATTCTATTACAAAAATTTTTAAGAGAGATGGTAACAATATTTTCCTTGAAAATAATAGTTATTTCTTTTAACTCTTGCGAGCGAAATGAATGAAAGGTGTAAAGTTCGGAACCTACAAATAGCGCTTTTCAATTTTCAGAAGTCCCTTAAAAACGCGCAAAAAGTAATTCGCAGTATCTCCGGAAATTATCGTAAAAAATGAGTGAAAAATGATATTTAGGGTATTTTGAAGGTTTTCTTTCGTTTAATAAAGTCAAAATAAAGTGTTGCCATTGAGAAAAACGGAGTTGATGCAGAATTAAATATGAAGACCGTCCCTTATGCAAATTAAATTAAAAGGAAATTAAAGTATCCGTTATTTGCAAACAAATGGTATATATTACTTTGCTGTACGGCGGACGACGGCGAAATAAAGAGCAAGTGGGCCTTTTTTTCTGCAGCTGTACATTTTTTTTTCTAACAAAGCCTTCCAAACCCGGGTGGGGATTGTGACTCACCCTGTATATATTGTGGCTTAGCAAACACTCTGGATCATAAAAAGCAATTTTAATCAACTTAGGTAAGCAGGTTTATTTAATAGTAAAAAAAATGTAAGGAACGAAAAAAACATAAATATACGAATACAAAAATAAACAAATAAATATAATAACAATAAAATAAATATAACATTAAAATAAAAATAAGAGTAAACAGTATCTGTGATGATAAAATACGTTGCCGCTTAGCTTTAAAGTCAGTCTGAAGATGTATTGGAAACATAAAAAAAAATAAATAAATAACATCCGACTTCTGTGCTACAATCATAAGACAGCGCAAAGTGTCATCGAGCCTGTTTCCGTGTTATATATTTTTTCTATTCGCAGAGAGATACTTTACATTGCTTTTGACGGGCATCCGACCAATGAAACACTTTAGATAAATGAACATCCCTACTAGCAATTTTGCTCGGATTACCACGAGCCAAGTAGCCAGCCCGAGCAAAATTGCTAGTAGTAATGAAATTTTGTTTTTATATGTTATTTTTTAAATGCTTTTTATATCTTAAATGCATGAGTCTATCATATATCGAGCGAAGCTTAATAACTGGCATTAATTACTTCCAAATTTACAATCACATAATTTCGATCGTTCGAACGGTGTGGAAGGAGTTTCCGGACAAATAAATAAACAAACAAATTTTCACATTTATATAATAGAGTTTATAAAATGTTTTTTATATCTTGAAAGTCTGGCATATATGAAGCGGGTCTTAGTATGTGGTATTAATGCCTTTAAAATCTATAATTTTGGGGATTTGATGACGTGGGAGTCAATATGAAAATGCTTTGTTTCTACTAAATTATATAGCAAAATGTGAAACTAGAAGTGTTCTTTATAAACATTTGAGCCTGAAATACTGTCTAGAACGCATAGTATCAGGTATTGCCTCCTTTAGAATCTATACTCCTCATAAATGTTTTCAAATGGCGTAGGAATCAGGATTAAATCTCTTTTATGCATATGAGTGCTTAATACATTCTGTGCAAAAAATTAGATACTACATAAGGGTGAACCAGAACCGGTTTCAAACAACAAAAGTTGTGTGAAGACGCTTATAAGTATTTTAAATCTGCTTATATTAATCGAGTATTTTTCATGTGTTTCAATCGCAGAAATATATTTATTTTTAGTACATTTAAAAAAAACAATTCTTTGTTGACTTTATATGTGTTCTATGGAGATCGCAATCTAAATATTCAATAGTAAACGGAGTTTTACTAATTCCTAATATTTATTTTTTAAATTCTGACTTTGAAAGTATGAGGATCACATCATAGTGATATCGATATTTAAAAAATAAATAATTATATATATGAAAAAAATGGAGGTAAAACAGAATTACTTTTAGTAACGGAATTTCCTTTCAATGGCGAAAATACAATAAATTTTTATATCTCGTGTTGTAAAAATGCTATTGTCTCCAAATCACATCAGTACTTGGAACATATATTTGTATAATGTGTGTGCCAGTTTCAACTATCTGTGACCAATCCAATTTATTTTAGATAATATGTTTCATTGTACTCCAACTTCCCGTACACTTTTTCGACCTTCCCGTGAAATTAAATCTACATAAAATCCTATCCAAATCTTTAAAAGAGTATCAAAATTATATTTTTCTATGCACGCCATCAGGATGATCATTAGCAAATATTTATTCCATCAGAAGCAGATACTCCAGAACAGGCGATTATTAAGGAAGATAAATGATCTAGCCAACGATCCTGTAAAGAAGTATACGCTTTTAGTAAGATGAATTGACGTTTGGTTAAGAACAATACAAAATAAGGTCAATAGAGACAAATTGTCATTACGTAATTTGTCGTTGCTAATCATACACCAGCCACTTGACCTGACAACTTAGTGGTCTTATCAGTTACCTAAAAATAACGGGAATTTTGACACGCGCCTTTCCAAAAATGGCGCTTTAAGTATAGGGTAAGAAAATGCAATGAAAAGTATAGATTGACATAATGATGGCAAATACTCCTACAAACATGTTTATCTTATCTAATCCGTCAACAAAAGAACAACAACAAAATGTTTATAGTAATCGTCTTTTGTATTTCATTTTTTAAAAATAATTTCGGAAAAATAAGCGAAAAAATAAGACTTTTTTGTAGTTTTCATCGCTGATGACATTAATCTTCCGAACCATAATTATGTCAAAAGATATGATGTACAAGCAAGCATTTTTGTCAGGAAATGTATGTTATTTGATGTGTAAAATTTGAATCTTAAAATGTTCTCGCTGTTAAATTTTATTTAAATCCCTTTAGGGGAATAATTACAATTTTTCTTTCAAAATTACAAAATATGTACTTTAAAATTTTAAAATATTTAAATTATGATTTTTAAATGAATTTTATTTCTGATTCTCATCGGATTTTTAGCAGAGACAAATTAGAATAAATTTAATTTAATAAATGCAAATACTTTATTTACCCATTAATTCTATCAACGAATAGTTATACAATGAAGATTTATAATGCGTCTTTTTGGGATAACAAGTGTTTGAATAATTCAGAAGGATAATTTTATGGAAGATTTTTATATGCATTATATTAAATTATGGCATTTTATGAAGACTGTATTGAAATTAGAAGTAAATGACTGAAACGATAATTTCTATTGAAATGAATGAGCACATTAAACAGTATACACATATACAGTGTAATTCGTAACCCTTATGAAAAGCTTGCAAGGCGAGATAGAGGGAATGAAGGCGATTCAGAATTACTTAGAAAATACGGGATCAAAAACGTCATCCCCATTAATGAATCTTTCTCAGAAAGTATGTCACTAACGGATTGATTATTAAAGAGTTGAATATGTATTGATTACAGGATTGATTATTAAATCGTTTATATTAAATTGATTATTAATAGATAAATGTAAGCGACGTTTCAGAACCGACAATGCTATGCGATTCCTAACGTTATGTTTTCTACTACAACTTCTTATATATGTTTTACATGAATAATGAATCGCCTCTATAATACGATTATGCAGCCTAACAAAAAACGTTCGTCAACTACACCAGGAGTGGTGCCAGAAAAATATAGAACCTAGTAATTCTGTAACAGTTTTTTTCGGAATTAACACATATTACACTATTTAAAGGATAATTTTGGTGAGAAATATCGGATGCGCATTTCGAAAGGAAACAATATTCTATAAATAACTTTGTGGTTAAAAGTTTCTACAAATATAACTAGGTTGCACAATAGAGCCATCTATATGCGCCAATCGTAACTCATTGCACTAACACGGGATCTGCACAGTTCTGTAAGGATTGCATAGTTAACATTAGATATATCAATACATGTAATATAAATGTATCAAAATACTTTATATTCCTTCCAAAAAGAACTTTTTATACATTTCAACAAACTATAAAAATTATTTTAAGGAAAATTATCGATAAAATATATTTTTAAAGTAGATGAAAGTAATATTTTATTACGTTCTTAGAATTTAATGCTGTTAATGTGGATTAGAATTCTAATTCTGCTAGAATTACCGATTCAATTACCCCAATTATCCGAGAACATAAAGCTGTGACTCGTAGCATTTGATGAGAATAGTATTTCTAAAAAAATCTATAAATATATTCGGAGGAGTAAATGAAGGTAAGTCATCTCAGCAAACCTGAGTGTTTGCGTACATTTGTTGCGTGCATCGTTCTTGTTCAAAAGTTTTCTCTTCAAATGATTTATTTCATTTTAAAGATGTAAAAAGTATAATAAACGAATGAGTGATGTGGCTAATGGTGAATAGTGGGGTTAATAATTAAGCAAAATGTATCTAGAATAGGTTTAGAGTCTAGATAAAATTTGCTCTATAAATGAGGCTCTATTATTTGAAAACTTAAGTAACGAGTACTTTTAAATATGTATTAATTACCTATCTTTATGCAAATAATAGTTTTAAATGTTGAACAATTATTTATTATTATTATTTCACCATATTTTATACAAGGTGATATCATAACTGCATAACTTTTTTAAAGTATGCTTCTTTTAACTTTAAAACATACAACAAAACATGAATATACAAAATCGAATATTTAAATACTAGAATCAAAGAAGTTTCTTAATAAAGAACCATTATTCTGAGATGCTAATTTCAAAATATATTAGCTGAGTTCTAATAAATAAATATAGTTATAACTTTATAATTTTAATATTAGTGAGCATTTTTTCTAGCAGTTAAACGGATACCGTACTTATCTTATTTAAGTATAAATTTATACAACCTTGTATATGTTAATCAGTTAATATACCGGGTGTTTCAGAATAGATGTTACAGCGATTATCTTTTAAAACGTGACAGAAGCAAGTTTTTTTAGGGGCTATATACATATTAAAATACGAAATTTAATTTTTATATGGTCCCTCTTTTCCTATCACTTAGAAAAATGTTGCTGTTTGTCTAAGAAAATTAATAAAAGAAATCCCGTGCCTCTAAATGAAATAGTTAGTCAGAAATCTAATGTTAAAAATACTGACTTACACCACTTTACCTACTGTCTTCGCGTCGGTTTTCACGAGAAAAAATCTTTAATTTAGGGGACCAAATATGAGTGGATAAATGTTAAATGACGATCCCATTGTCACGAATGCCAATTAAACGCATTCAAACGTACGAAATGAATAGGCAAAATTTTAGCTGAATGGATCGGTACTGTGAAATGAAATTAGCGATAATTTAGTGATTTAGTGAGGTCATCCAGTAATTACATCAAGCTGAGAGAGGGAAGAATTTTAAAGTGTAAATGAAAATGAAAAAATAATGGTGTGGGTTATTATGGTGTGGTAACTTTCAATATAAATTGTCAAACGTGCGTTATAGGAAAATTCTAGATATACTAGGATTTGTGAGGAATCAACTTAGCATAACTTCATTTGAAAAGTAATTACATTTTTCTTACTTTTGAGACAAACCCTTAGTGCTTGGCGACAAATGGCAAAATTTTAAAATCGCAATATCCCGGAAAATATTTTTAGAGATACGGGATTTTTTAATTTTTCTTAGACAAAGAGCAAAAATTTTCTAAATATAAGTGATAAGAAAGGAGAGACCGTATTAAAATTGAATTTCGTATTTTAGTATGTATACACCCCCTAGTACAAAACTTGCAATATGTGAATTCTACTCTTAATTAGAAGAACGTTTCTAATTGAAAATATGTTTATATCTTACGGTTTAAAAGATAGTCGCTGTGAAATCGATTTTGAAACACCCAGTATAAATAAATAGCATACGTCCTTCCAAATTGATTAATACTTACGATGCAAGAAATGTTAACTCATTTTAAAAAGGGCCTTGTAATTAATCTTCAAAATAACATATTAAAAGTCGTCTTGAACATAGCATAACTGTATAAAATAAATACATTTGATTGATTTCTTTTTGCATATATATATATTTTTTTACTTACTTTAAAATTTGACTGTGAAAAATTTAAGTAAAGCATGTTTAGATCTGTAAACTGTATGGCACAGTCCTTAAAAATCTCTAGATTCTGAAAATTTAACATTCTTCATATTCAAATACTAAGTTACTTGACGATCAGAGAGAAAATCTATATATAGATTTCTCTACTGTAAACAAAACATGTCTGAAAATATATAAATAATATACAAAACCCCATAACAAAGAACATTTTCGCATTTTTGAAAATTCTCTAATAACTGCATTATATATATAATGAAAAAGTCCTTTCCTGAAAGTCTTAGAACCGTTTTAGTTGTGAAATATTGAAGTAAAAAGTGTGATTTATTTATTTTTCTTTTGGTTGGTTGGCTAGAGAAATGTAATTTAACTCTCGCCACACTCTAAAATGTTTTTAACTTGATTTTCTTTTCAAGTATGGTTTGAAATAGAAACGTGCCACCTGAGGCCGTGTTATTTATTTTTATCTCATATATCGTTTACATTCGTACATTCTAGGTGCATTTCAGTGAAAAAAAAATGTATAGGAGTAAAAAATGTATAAAAGATTTTAAATATTGAAGCTCAGCTTGACAAAAAAGTTTTAGATAATGAAGTTCGACATATGATTCACTCTTAAATTTGGTGTTTCAAGCCTTTATAGCGTACCTTTATACGCAATGAAAATGTGTAGTTACGTAGTTTTAACGGTTTAAAACTGTTGACATAGCAAATGCGATGAAATGCATATTAATTTTATTAAAAAATATGAAAAAAGTGCGAAACAAGAACCATATACTGTTTAATTTAGTACCAGAAATGTAAACATTAATACCATTTTTTGCACTCAGATTCCCTAAATTTACTCCACTTATAGAAATGATTAACAAGTTAAGTAACCTGCTTGTAAAATATTAAGTAATTTATTTTATTTTATTAATTGCGGTAGAAAATATCTAAAGTATTAAATACTAAATTTATTTCACTCAAATATTTTGTAGATATACAGGTTTTTGGAAACTTTATTGTGAATTTGTTCACAAAATTTACATAACGAAGTAAACAATAGGTATAGCTTTTAAAATTATACCTTTTACGCTTGTTTTATGGTAAATGTAATATTTTCGCATTTAAAAAAATATTTTGAAAACATTAAAGAAACTCTAATCAGAACTCTAAAACTCTAATCAGAAATAATAATGTGAAGTTTCACACCTTTACACATGTCCCAAGAAGATGATGTAATTCATTAGATGTTGTAAAGCATCACTTACAACAGAAATACAGAGAACATATAACTTTACTTCAAACAATTTGATTGATTATTGAGGTACGTCTGGCATGCCAGGATATCCTTCATAAAGATATTTCACAACAGTTAACTTTCAGTGGCAGTCTCTAGACTAAGTTCATTACGTTCAGTTTGAACTCAGCACGCAATAAAGAGAGCTGAAGAGTTTTTTTTTTCTTTTACTGCACTATTTTTATAACATTTGATCAGGCAGTATATTCGCATTAACAGTTGCATTTTACATGTGGTATGAATTATACTATAGAAAATACGCTTGGGTAAGTAAATGGGGAAAAAACCTTTTAATATGATCAAATCTTTTTCAAATTATTCACAACCGAAGTTCCATATTATCCCATATATATATAGTTTATTTACAAGAGAGAAAAACCAAGTTTAGTAAAACCTTATGAACCAAATCTCATTTTATTATATACCTGTAATAACCTGCGTAGTGTAATAATAATTAAGATCGGTATATGAGTAATTAATCCATATTTTACGGTGAATAATATTCTATTTGGCAAATACCAGCTGGATATTATAAATCATTTACAACTGGTCAGAAAATACTCTATCGTAATATGGCGTAATTTGAGTAGTTTTGTCAGGAACTACCGTTACAGGGATGAGAAGATTGTTATTTGAAATGACCGCATGAAGCTAACACTCATGTTTCTATCAGAATGATAAATATACTTAAATGAAGTACCTTCGAGACTTTAATTTTCTATTGTGACTGCTATTTGCAACGAAGCACCAAATATATAACTTCACAAACACTGTTATTATTAATGACAGAGTAAATTGTATTTAGATACAAAAGAAGCTGCTTAATGCAGTTATTGTGTTAATAGGCTGGCTTTTGAAATATGACTTTTACACTAAAAACTTTACTATTTCAGTTATAGAAATTAAATAAAGTGTTTTCGGTATTTCTTAAATGACTGCCTTTTTATTATTTCTTAAAAGACCTTTGTATTTTCCTAATTAACTGGGCACATTTTTTAACACAAATACACACACACACACACAAACACACACACACACACACACACACACACACACACACACACACACACACACACACATATATAAATATATATATATATATATATATATATATTAAAAAATGTGCTTATGGAAGATATCCAAGACATTCATTGAAAATTCTTATAATTATATATTATGATAACAGACATAAATTTAAAGCATTTAACAATTTAACAAATTGTTGCAATTGATACCATTAATTTTTGCAAATTTTTTTTTCATTTTAACCCCCTGTATGGTAATAAAATAATTCTTCTGCGCATTATTTTTAGGAAAATAAGACTTCTCGGTGAAAAATTAAAAATAAAATAACTTTTAATCAAATGCGTTCTTAAATAAGATTAATGTACAAAGATTCCTATTCCAGCAAATTTATTTTAGAAGAAAGGAAAAACTCAATAATCTGTGTTTAGTGTCACTTTTAAAATTTTAAATGTGCGTTAAATCATAATGAATTCTTATTTTGAATAGAAAAATTGCTTTTAAGAAGTTGCAGTTAATGATGTACGCTTTATTAACTAATTTTGTTCATATTACTGTACGTTTCAAGGAATGTACAAAGTAGTTGAAAATTTCAGCATTCGTTTTTGATTTCGATTTACGGAAAGGGTATGATATAGTGCATTATATTCATGCATAGGGGATTATATATCATAAACTTGTCGAATGTGAAATTTATATTTAAATTTACAAATTTATACAATTTCCCTCTAGGGAAGAATAAATAAGAATTTCTTACATAATGCATTCTACTAGTTTCTAAATTAAGGTGGGACAGGGAAACGGTAACTTTAGAACATTTCTTGAAATATATTTGTAAGATAAAAATAAATTTTGGTTTCCAAATTTTCTATTATGGCGTTATTTTCTAATATGTACAAAAAGTAAACATAATTTAAATGATTAACTCTGTTAATTTAACTCTTAATTTGGAAATAAAAATTCATCTTGTTGAGACCACGGATGTTGAATGTCGAATTTTAGTAATGAAAATAAAAAGTAACATATTTATCAACGATGGAATGATGCAATTGGTATACTCTTAGCTGAAAGTGAAACTAGGAGAGTAATTGGAACATAATACAGTAAGGTAATACTAAACTAAGTGCTGCTTTATTGTTAAAAAGCTAATTTATATAATTGAAATTAGTTTGCTTTCTCCAACATTATTAAAAGTTGACAAATGTTAAATTGACTTTAAGTGAGTAAAACCGTAACAATCTTCTAAACATTGACATTATCAATTAATTAATTTTTAAAATAATCATTTTTCCCGTATAACTGCGTATATCGCAATATCCACTGTTTATGCGAAACAATCCTAATACTCTCGTAGGTTTAGAGAAGGGAAATCATATCGTTTTCAAGTAAAACTCGATAAAGCAAAATTGCTTAACAAGTGAATCTTTACTCCAAAAAATGATAGCTACAAAATAACACCTTATAAGTTGAAATATCATTAAATATTATTACAAAATTGAAATAATTGTGTTTTCCCGCAGTGGTGGAAAAGAGAGTTGTGCCTGCATTATTGCAAGTATAATAAGTAGGTGACCTTGGCGTCAAACTTGGCGACCGTTTCAGTGACTTAGTGACAAAAAGAAAGTTCTCGAAAATAGTAGAATTTTGGCTGTAACTCAGATAGGAAAGAAGTTACTGGAAAAATCTAGAAATTTGATGTCATGGCCTATATGACGTCACGTCGGCTGGCAAATTTATAAATAAGGAGTCACTCTCACTGTCGATTTAGTGTGTGACAGATTGCAGATTTTGAGGGAAAAGCGATACTGTTGACATCGCGATTTAAATAGTGTTATCGGTGTGTTAGTTAATGATTTGCCGTTGCCTGTGTTTCTAATTTCTATAATTTTGTGAGATGTTAGTGTCTCGATTCGTCGTATAAAGTGTTATATTAGCTATTTGGGCTTGATGGACTAATTTAACATACACGTACTACCAGATTTTTTTAACACTACTTATTCTTGAACATTTTTGTTGCTTCTTTTTTAATATTACCCAAGTCGCAGACAACCGTTAAACAAACGGCAAAATACCCTCTTTTTGCCCTGTCCTTTTGACGAACTTTCGTAAAATTAACGTTTATCCGGAGCGCAATATATACGTTAAAATGTTCGCCACTTTCCACGTAAAAAATACGTTAATTATTGCCTTTAATATGACCTTTCCTTAACATAATTTTCACGTTTTTTATTTATTTAAGAATCAAAGTTTTAAATAAAGGCCGTTATTAAACTATATGTTATATTTTTTAGCTTGTTGGTAAACAAAATATTAATATGGAGTAAATATTTTTCTCGACAAATGGTAAATATTAATTGATCGATTAACACTAGAAGTGCCAAACTTTCGTTTCACCTAGAAGAGTCAACGTCAGTCAAATTGACTGCTCAACGAATTTTATACATTTAATGAAATACAAAAGGTTTGTGGCATTAAAAAAAGCTTTTTTAAAGAATAAAATTTTATTTTTCACCAAAATACATGTTATAAAAATATTTTTACTTACTTTTTAACTAACTCAATATTTTTACTAACTCATTTTACTGCTATTCACAATTATTACATGTTAGAATTCTTTTAATGCTGGAAGTACATTTACCACTTACATCACGTAAACTTGTTTTGTTGTTTTACAAAGTCCATTTTTGCACTAACGTCTCTTTTTGGAGAGCTTGTTGTGTTTGAAATTTCTGGGAACAACTTTTAGCTGGGTCATTTTTTTCAAACGATTCTGTCTTAGCTCTTCTGCCAATTAAAATAGGAAGTTATGCCTTCTCCTACTTTTACCTCTCAGTTCTCAGTAGATAATAGAGACATTAGTTCCTTCCAAATCCAGCACATTGTAGAAAATATGCGAGGGCCATATACGGGAACCAACCCGCACATGATATTTGTGTGTCATTTGGTCAATAATATTAACTTCACATTTGCTTTTTTGTAGAATTCTATTTTTTCTGGAAGTTTCTTCAAAGTTTGTGACTCTACATTTACATCTGCATACAAGGTGCTTAGAAAGAGGGCATTGCTATTCTTTTTACCCTGATAGACCGTCAGTGAAGTGTCTCCATTCTTCAGTAAAACTGTTTCATACAGCTCAGTTTTCTATTTCCTTATTTCATGTGGAATTTCTTTTCCATGTCTTCTTATTGTCCTCACAAAACTTATATTTTTCATTTTAAGTATTTTAGCTAATGGCAACGAGCAAAAGTAGTTGTCCGCTTTCACACTCTTACCTGCATTCAGATAAGTTTTCAGAAGGCGCATTACTATGCTTTCAGAAAGGCTTTCATTTTCACTTTTTGTGTTATCCTTTCAAAGGTATGGAAGAGAATTACATATAAACTTTGAGTCAACATCAACTAGCAACCAGAATTTTATTCAAATTTATCTGGTTTATTCGGCATATATTGAATAAACTTGCACCTAATTTTGGACGGATGTAGTTGCTCATTCACCGCTAGATTTTCTCTTGGCTCATAAGAAATAGCATAGACTATAAATTTATTTCAGATGTCTGAAAACATAGCATACTTATCAGTTTCTAAATCTGACTCCTAGTTGACTTCAAATCAAACTTTAGGTGTTTCATGATATCTCGAAAACAATAACGGGACGAATGTAACAGTCTATAAGGATCCATGTTTCGAGACATTATAATTTTGAAAATAAGAGCCTTTTCTCATCCATGTTCTGAATTAGAAGTCTTCTTTTGCTTTGATACTCTACCTTGTAGATGACTGGGACCTAAAATATTTTTTTAAATTGAACAATACAAAATTCATATTTTGAAAAGTGCAAATATTTCAGAAATTGTATCAAAAAATAACAATTTCTTAACTGTTTCAGTGCACGAGGACGCCGAAAGTACTGATTAAGAAATATTTAGTCCAGAAACCAGATGGGCTGAGTAATTTGTTCTCATAATTGCTCGTCCATATTTTCTTCAGAATCAATAGAACTGCTTTCCTTTCAGCGTTTTCTGGAACCTCGTAAGTCATATCAACTTCAATGTTAAAATTGTACTATTTCTTCTGCACTAAGAATACGGCGTCTTCGTGCAACCATTATTGAGCGTTTGAAAGAAGTGGCGAAAACACAAAAATCGCTCAGCTCCTGCAAAGTATTGACTGTTCATTTCACACAAAGGGTAGCTTGGTAGACAGGTGAAAGTCAGTGAAAGGAAATTTTTCATTCATTTCACTCCCCCTCCCTCCACCTTGTTTTTAGAGATATGTTATTCTAAAGATTTCTTTTGTCGGGTTGTTTAGATTTTAGGCGGTAATGATGACAGAGCAGATTATCGACATTTCGCCCTAGAATGAAAGGAAGGCTTCTCGTGAAATAGTTGAGATACCTGTTTTAAAAGTAAGGCTATGAGTGTTTGTGGTTTAAAGCCGATTGTTTGCACTGGGGTCCTAGGCCTAAACGGGGAATGACGGCTTCCGCTGCAAAACATGCGGAATATGTCACTTTATAATTGTTTTTTTTTTATTTTGTTCCCCGAAATCTTGTTTTTCTGGTATAGTTTTTCCTCTGTGTTACTTTAAAGTCTGAGGGGTCTTAGGAGGATTAAAAATAAAAAAATAGATTTCTCAATTTTAACTTCATTTGAAACCTTAGTTACTTCTGAGCATTTTGACCCCAGTTTCATGCAATAAATCCAATTAGAACCCGGGATACACATAAAAACGTTTTATGAAAGTTTCATATTTCAACGCAATAAGATAACTTTAAACTTCCTTTTATCAGTGCATTTTTATGAACTATCTGCAAGATAAAACAATTTCTATGATTCGTATCTTCACCAAACTTTGTATAGTTATAACTGGTATCAAGATCTACACAATGATTTAATATTAAGAATTTCAAAATGGTATTTGAAATTGAAATTTGTAAAAAATAGTACTTTACCCTTATATTTCTGTTCAAAATTTCAAAAGTTTTCCTCTCTCACTTTTAATATTAATTCATTCTATAGATGCTGATGCCAGTTATAACAATTCAAAATTTCGGGAAGATGCGAATCATAGAAATTTTGTTATCTTGCGGAAAGTTCATAAAAATGTGTTTTTAGAAAACGCTATTTAAAGTTTCTTTGGAAAATGTATCGGGTAGCCATTTTTACGCTTTTAAACGTTTCTAGTACCATACCTTTTACGAAATGTTATCGGTTCAAAGCTGGTATAAAGCTGGGCCGGTGTCATCTGAGAGCCGACACCACTCCATAGCCACCCCAGTCTGACGGACCAACTTTGACCCACTCGTGCGTGATTTTGACGTAATCGGTAGCGCATGCCGACGTCTGCCCATAACTAATTCAACAGAACTGTGTTTGCTGGGACATGAAGGAAAGGACCTCCGGGCAGTACACGAATTTAGATTTTGTACTTTTCACTAGTCCTCTCTGCTTCAAACATTTAATATCTTACTCTGCATATAATTCTGACCATTTCTATAACTGAAAGTATGCATCTAGGACTAACATTTGCAATAAAAAGTCACTCAACTGTTAGGTGGATACGCTGTATATTCTTCATTATATAAGACCTTTACGGACATTACGTAGTATCGCGTAAATATGCACAAAAGTCCAGATGCAATACAGTGTAGCCTACAGAAAAATCGCATATTTCCGAAGCAAATGGTTATATACCATATTAACATCAAAGCGTTTTATTCAATTGTAATCTCTTTGGACATGATATAGTCCCGTGAGCTACGGTGATCACAAAATCAACTGTACTCAATAAAAATTAGACACGCTTTGAGTTTTATACTATACCATTTTTATAGAACAATTCGGTAAGTTAAAATGCACAAATACAAATCCGCTGCATTATTTGATAATAGTCTGCTGCAAATGAAGTATGAATACGCATTTATCTGTGAAATATTTGTCTTCTTTAGAGCAAGATTAAGTGAAAGTTCTGAAACGAGACGTGATCATAATAAAATGTCAAAAGCAGGTGAAATATTCTACTCACATTCTTACCAAACCATAATCAAAATGCGCATCGGCCATATCCCTTTCCTTGATTTTGTCTCCGGCAGTTTTTATAAGTATTTACTTTCTTGTCTGTCAATGCTATTAGAGTGTGTAATCTGATACAAGATAAAAATCTTCCAGATTTAATTTTTCCTTTGTTCTGGCTGTCTGAGTTCAAGTTTCTTTCGTTAATCTGAGGGTGTTTTGATTTAATCTAAAATATCGTAGTTTAGATTTACGTTTGACTTTAAAAAAGTTTTAATGTAACGAATCATTTATGTTAGAACTTGTAAGTTATAGAAGATGCTGTACTACATTTCATGTTATCACACCATTGCTTTAGACACCTTACTATTATTTTATCGTAAATTTGATTTTTATGTCACATCATCAAACTATTTACAATTTATTACAGTAAAATTATCTTTGTCATTCACAGAACATTTTAGGATATTCAAAACTCTTTAAAACGTAAAGTATATACATATAAAACATGTACAAAACATACGTAAAAATCATAAGTTAAATTTTGACGTTTAAGTTTCAAAAGTGTGTATTAAACACTGAGGAAATATTAACTTTAAACTATATGCGATTTATTTACTCGCCATAAAAGCCGCTATATTCTAAAATGTTTTTATTGAATCCATATAATTTTGTCGAATGCAAAATTCCACTAATCAGTTTTACAGCATAATAGTAACACTTAGTTTATGTTGTAAATTTAAAATATTAACAACTTCTATTATTTAGTGCGGAATTTGAACACGAAAATTATTGTAAAAAATATTCACATCCGAATTAATTTAGTTTTTATATGTTTTCTAAAAATGAAGTTAATTTATAATTTACAATATATAAACATGTTTATTTTTTATTGTAAGTATTTATTTAAAAATCTCTCGATGTTCGTCATCGTATTATCCTCAATACAGTAAGATCTTAATTTATGGTCAGAAAATGGATTATTTACAATATCTTGTTTGTTCGCTTCCAGAATCAATTTAACAAGAAAGGACGAAAACATTGAATTTGTCGTACATATTTCATTTTATTAATTCTAAAATTTAGATCTGTAAATGGTTTGAAAAAGCCTAAAAAGCATTCATGTTTTGTTAATTTTGCAATAACAGTAAATATTGAAGGAATTACTTTGTTTGCGTTCATAACTTTCTTAATGGTTACAGCACAAGGTGTTACATCAAATAAATAAATAAATAAATAAATAAAAAATAAAAATAAAAACACACAGTAATTTAAAATTTTATTATATATATAATTTCTATACATTATTTCGATCTATTTATTAATCTTGTAAGATGAATTTTCTATCTGTAAACGCATGCTAAGGTACTAATAATGCATGCTTTGCCCAATATTCTGTATCAAAGGAAATATTCTATATGATGTGATATTACTTCATTAGGTATACCAAAAATGCTTTAAAAACATGTTCTATTAGAAATAGTTCAGAAAAATATGTTTTCCATGTTTTATTCTACTTTTAAAGTAAATTCATGAAATTAAAAGAACTCTAACAGTCAGATGAAAGTGAACAGTTCACGTACATTAATGTATATGTAAAATAATTATTTCGATCAACCATTCAGAGGCAATTATAAAAAAATACTAGAATTTAAAAGATTTGCATATAGATTTTATACACATTTAATTGATACACTCTTTTGGTTTTTCAACATTTAAAACATCCTAAATTGAAAGCTACTTATTACCAACCATTAATTCACAACTATGGGATGAAATAGAATGATGATGAGAACAAAAGTGTCACACGTTATTGATTTTAGTATTAGTTTAGCAGAGCTTCCGTAAGTGAAAGTTATTCATTTTCGTCTTAAGCTAAACTTGAATGATGAGTTTTCGATAAAATTTATTTGCTCTGATCTACAAAGATGTATACTATGATAAAGAATTAAACAGAAAGGGAAAATGGAAAAAGAAAGAAATGGGAGAAAATGATTTCTGATAGGCTTTGTTTATTTGTGAATTTCTTGCGGGCGATTATGCAGAATTAAGTTTTGTGTAAGAAAACAAACTTCTCTAATTGCTTTAAAAATAATTTTAAAATTGCTATCGGAAACATGCAAATGTATAAGATTTATCATTTTTGGTGAAAGTATATAATGTATGTACAGAAGAAATTATGATTGTGAAATGAATTTTAATATATTGGTGATAGCCATGCGAAAGCATGTAAATCCAGAAAAAGAAAACCGTAGAGAATTAAAAAATGCAGGCGCATGTGATCGATGATAGTGGTTAGTGTTTGATGAATTAGATGAACACAGGGTTTTTCCCTGATTTACGTATTTTCCTTCTAACATCTTAACAAACACACACATATCTAGAATACTTGAGCATGCAGTAAACATCTTTATCGAAGGAAAAGAAAACGATCATCAACATGCAAGGGGTGAATAATTCCTTGCACTAAATAAAACATCACTTCCGAACTCTATAGATGAAGACGAATGAAAATGCACTATTTCTTAAATCATCGTAATTGAAGAAAACAGATTATTGACGATAATGACAATTTTTTATTTTTAGGATCACAATATCACAATATAGGCTTCTAGGTTAAATAGCACACGATCAATATTGAAGTAAGGAGAAACAACATATTTTCACATAAAATTAGAATATATTATGGGCACGGACAGAGGCACAAGCCCCGAAGGGAGAGTGCTTGTCCAAACCTCCAACGCAGCTCTACTCTGCTCGCTAACTTACAACTAACTGCTCATATTCAAAGATGCACAGGGGGGTATGTCACGAGGTCAAGTTTTGCCGTTAAGCTATTACATATGTAAGAGAGAAAAAGGAACACGAAAGACTTTACTAGAACATTCGATGCATGCAGCTGCTCACAGAGAAGCAAAACAAAAAAACTGAGGTCAGGGAGTAGTGCAATACTGCAAGTTAGGCTTTCATATGAATAATTGCGAAAAGAGGATGGGAAGAAAAAAATATAAATAAAACAGATTGCAGCTGTAAATTTGATTAGCATAGCAGAAGGCAGGAAATCGAAATGATTAAAAGTGCGTTATTGCCTTACAAATAAAATGGCTGAAAGGAAATTTGAAAGCTTTGAAAAGAGTTACTGTTAAAAACTTATAATTAATTAAATTTAGAATAGAGTATTATTTTAAATTTAGATAACAATAATTAAGATTTGTATTGGTAATTTTTTTATAAAAGATATGCACGTTGTGTCAACGTGACATATACTCCCCCAAGTTTAGGAGAAAAAAATGTACGCATTATATCGATGATAGTGGTTAGTGTTTGATGAATTAGTTGAACACAGGGTTTTTCCCTGATTTACGTATTTTCCTTCTAACATCTTAACAAACACACACATATCTAGAATACTTGAGCATGCAGTAAACATCTTTATCGAAGGAAAAGAAAACGATCATCAACATGCAAGGTGTGAATAATTCCTTGCACTAAATAAAACATCACTTCCGAACTCTATAGATGAAGACGAATGAAAATGCACTATTTCTTAAATCATCGTAATTGAAGAAAACAGATTATTGACGATAATGACAATTTTTTATTTTTAGGATCACAATATCACAATATAGGCTTCTAGGTTAAATAGCACACGATCAATATTGAAGTAAGGAGAAACAACATATTTTCACATAAAATTAGAATATATTATGGGCACGGACAGAGGCACAAGCCCCGAAGGGAGAGTGCTTGTCCAAACCTCCAACGCAGCTCTACTCTGCTCGCTAACTTACAACTAACTGCTCATATTCAAAGATGCACAGGGGGGTATGTCACGAGGTCAAGTTTTGCCGTTAAGCTATTACATATGTAAGAGAGAAAAAGGAACACGAAAGACTTTACTAGAACATTCGATGCATGCAGCTGCTCACAGAGAAGCAAAACAAAAAAACTGAGGTCAGGGAGTAGTGCAATACTGCAAGTTAGGCTTTCATATGAATAATTGCGAAAAGAGGATGGGAAGAAAAAAATATAAATAAAACAGATTGCAGCTGTAAATTTGATTAGCATAGCAGAAGGCAGGAAATCGAAATGATTAAAAGTGCGTTATTGCCTTACAAATAAAATGGCTGAAAGGAAATTTGAAAGCTTTGAAAAGAGTTACTGTTAAAAACTTATAATTAATTAAATTTAGAATAGAGTATTATTTTAAATTTAGATAACAATAATTAAGATTTGTATTGGTAATTTTTTTATAAAAGATATGCACGTTGTGTCAACGTGACAATGTATTATGATTACATTCTAAAATTTTAAATTTCAAATAATTAACATAGTGTTGTGTTTTTGTTTTAAATAAAAAATTTGTTGTATGCCAGTGTTCACTAAGTAAACTTTTATAAAACTACCTCTAAATTCTATGCTTTTATTTTTTCAAGTCACAGTTACATCAATGATTTAAAGTTAGTTTTACTCTTATATTACTTAATTTTCGTCGATTTATGAGTGTAATTTATATAAACGTTCCATGAATATTATTTAGAAGGGATATTTTGATTTAAGCTGATTGATCATGTAATCAACTTTAAAACTATATTTTGAGATTCAGGACGCAAATTCTAATTTTACACTACACAAATGTTTTTCCATGCATTGTCTTTTACAAGTAGAAAAATAAATAAATAAATAAAAGGAAATTTTCATATTTGCTGTAAAAAAATAAAGAATACATGAACACATTAAGCGAATTTTAAATATCTCTCAACACCAAATCAAAATAAACCTTGAACTTCCCTAAAATAAAAAATTATCATTATTTACACTTCAGGAAATTTTATTAAAACCAATATGAAAAATAATAATGGAAACATAACCTTTGGTTTTATCCATTCACCTAACTTTAAAAATTGAATATATTAATGTAGCATGTATCTGTACAAAATTAGAGATAATGTACAGCAAGGAAGCTGCAACTTTTCTTTTCTTTCTCATTTTTTTTTCTCACATAATCATAAAACTGTTCACAGGGTCATAAAGCTTGTCTCTGTGTTAATGATTGTATTTTATTTTTCGCTGAAAAATAATTTTTAAAGATAAGGATACTACACACTGCTTTGGACGAATATCCGAGGAATGGAATATTTTAGTTAAATGAATATAAAGTTAGGTTTTTATAGGTACCATTTTTTATCTCTCTTTTCATACCTTAAATACACAAGTGAGTTATTGAGATATCAATAATTTCTTGTTGTTTTCCTCTTTAGAAATGTTTAATTTTTGGTTGACAAGCGAAGTTTTGCCAAATTTAACACCAGTTCTTACAGTACATGTAAGTAAATTCTTTATCAGCTATTATAGACTTAGTATGCATTTCTGCCAAGGAGTCATTAAAAAGCTTGAGTCCACCTGAAATCAGATAGATATAATGATATAGTGAATCATGTAAAAGATTAATGTTATATTTTTGAACTTTTCGTACATAACATTTTTCTCAACAATACGTTTGCTTTTTCAAAATTAAAAAGAAATGCAGTGTACGCCTTTAAATTCAATAAAAGTGGTAAACACTTACCGATTTCATATGTTGAAAAATAGCTTTTGCAATTAATAATATTTTAAGCAAGTTATTTAAATTTTTAGTAAGAAATTCTGGTAAATAAGAACGCTTAGTAATTATGAAACATTATTTCTTTATTTTTTACAAGCTAATAAAAATAAAGTATATATTTTGTAGCTTAGCAAAGCAATTTTAATCATTTTATTGCACAGATATCTAACAGCAACAAAAAAATAAGGAAGGGAAAAAGTATAAATATACAATTGCAAATTAATAATAATAATAATAATAATAATAATAAGAGTAAACAGCTTCTGTAGTGATAAAAGAAGTCGCCGCTGAGCTTTAAAGTCACCTTGAAGATGTATTGAGTACATTTTTTCAAAAACATTTCCGACTTCTCTGACAGAATTCTTGACCGACTTCTCTTCTCTGAAGAGAGTGCCAAGTATCATCAATCCTGTTTCTGTGTTATACTTTTCCTTTTCGCAGAGAAATTCTTTCCACTGCTTCTGTCGGGTATCCTACCAATGAAAGACTTTAGACAAATGAACATGAAATTAAATTTATCTAGGTTATTTTTTAGAATGTTTTTTTATAGTTTGAATGAAAGAGTCTAGTATATATGGCGTGAATATTAGCATTTGGTATTAATTCCTTTAAAATCTGCAATCACATAATTTCGATGATTTGATGAGGTTGGAGTCAATATAGAAAGGTTTGTTTCTGCTAAATTATATAGCAAAGCGTAAACTAGAGGTGTTCTTTATAAAAATTTCTAGAAGGCATAGTATCGGGTATTGTATTCATTAATATCTATATTCCACATAACATTCTTCGAATTGATGATGTGGCAATAAGGATAAAAGTGCTTTTTGTATGAGTTTTTAATATATTCTGTACAAAAAAAAGATAGTATAAGTGTTCTTAGTTACAGTGTGAAACAGAACTGGTTTCAAGCAATAAAAGAGATGTGAAGACGTTTGAAAAACATGTATGAGCTACCTTATTATCAGCATCATAAGTCCGCTAATTGCGTACTTAAGTGAGCATGCTTCAGTTTTATTTCAATCCAAGAAATATGTTTATTTTTTGACATTTTCATCCAAAAATATTCAGTCTAACTTACAAGTATACTTTTCACGCCTCTCGGTCAACTCACCCTTAAACAGTGTAATATTCAACCTATACGCATTGTTAAACTTTCCGTAGAATTAACTTTGCTTATTCCAACTTAAATCTTCAAACGACATTAAAATTATATTTTTCTGTAAGCGCCATCATGAAGATCATTAACAAATATTTGTTCCATCATAAGCAGGTACTTCAAAACAAGCAGATATTAAGGAAGATAAATTATAAATAGCCTCCGATCCTGTAAAGAAATAAACGCTTTTAGCAAGATGAACTGACATTTAGTTAAAAACAATACAAAATAAGGTCACTAAAGACAAATTATCATTACCTAATTTGTCGTTGTTAAGAATACACCATCCACTTGACGTCATAACTTAGTGGTCCTATCAGTTGACGAAAAGTAACGTGGATTTTTACGCGCGCCTCTCTAATAATGACGCTTTAGATATTGGGTAAGAAAATGCAATGAAGAGCATAGATTTTCATAATGATGACAAATAGGTCAACAAAAATGTTTATATAGTCTAATATGTCAACGACAAAATAAAAACAAAATGTATAGGATCATCTTTTGAATTTCATTAAAAAAATACTTTCTAAAAAGTAAACGGTAACATTTCTCATTTTTTTCACTCTTTTATGACATTAATCTTTGGTAACATAATTATATCAAATGATATGATGCATAAGTAAGCATTTTTGTCAGTAAATGTATGTTACCTGATGTGTAAAATTTAAATTTCAGTATGTTTATGTTGCTAACTGTATTTAAAGTTCCGTTAGGGGAATACCCATTACAATTTTTCGTTTTCAAAATGACAGAAAATGAATTAATATTTTAGAATATTTAAATTATGAATTAGTTATAAATCATAAGTATTTACTTATGATTTATAACTGAAAGAAAAAGTTTTCATTTCTGTTTGTTTATTTTTTCAGCTGATAAGAAAGGCAGAATAGAATAAATTTTATCTAATAAATAAAATGCACATATTTTAGTTGTACATTGAATTAGTTGTACATTTTATGTACATTTAGTTGTACATTTTATGTACCTGATAATAATCTGTTTGGAATAATAGTGACATTTCCGACCACGATATTTGAAAATTTATTTATGTTTCACAGAAAGCCCTTGAATAAAATTTATTATTAACTGGTTTGATTATAAGATATTGAATACATATTGATTACATGCTATTTAATAAACTGACCATTAATGTGATTCTTAATGATAAATGTAAACGACGGTCTGCTTTGTGATTCCCAACCGTCTTGGTTCCCACTACCACCCGTTACCTGTGTTTTACATAAGTAGGGAATAACCCTGTATAATACGGTTATGGTTCGTTAAAAAGAGCGATTAGCAACAACAAGAGGAGTAGTGGTAGCAACAACAGAATCTGATTCCGTAGTAGTTTTTCTTAATTAACATATATTGCAAGGTTTACAAGATAACTTTGGTGAGAAATACCCGCTGTTTATTTCGAAAGTAAACCATAACCTTTAGAAAGCCTTTGCGATCACATTTTGAAATACACATAACTTGATTGTATAATAGCACCATGTATATACAGCATTTGTAACTACTTCCACTAACATGCAAATGTTTTGTAGGGGATCTCATGGCTAATATCACATATATCATAACATGCAATATAAATCTATGAAATACTGTATATTTATTTTTGAAAGAACATTTTTTACATTGCAGCAAACTATAAAATGTTCTTTTTAAAGAAAAATTATTCTATTTAAATTGTATATATTTAAATTAGATGAAAGCAATATTTGCATTGCGTACTTTGAATTAATTGCTATTAATTTGCAGTGAAATTCTAATTGTATGATAGTTACCGATTGAATAACTCTTTCTGTCCCAAAAACTCCAGAAAATTCCTGGTATTTCTTGAGAAGGGTAGCTTTAAGAATTTCTATAAATATATATGGAAAAGCAAATGGTGACAAGTGATCCCAACAAAGCTTAATTTGTGTTTACGTTCATTCGTTGCGGGCACCATTCTTGAACAGAAGTTTTCTCTTCACCTGATTGATTTAAAAAAAAATCTATAAAACAAAATTTAGTGATGTGGTATATGATAAATAAAGTTGTATTGTAGTTCGTACATAGTAATGTTACTTCTTTTAATTCTTAAGATTCTTTAAATTAACATATTCATACATTTTAATTCATTAATCCTAATTTAACGCATTAAAATTAACATATTCATACATTCATACATTTTTACTCTATAAATGAGGCTCTAGTATTTGAAGACTTAAATAACGACTAATTTTAAATATGTATGAATTATCTATCTTTAAAAATATCCAGATAATTTAAAATTTTTACTAATTTGTCCTTATTATTTCACCATATTTTATATATCCTGATATCATAAATGTATAATTTCCTTAGAAAAATTCATACACAGAGCAATACATGAATATTTAAAATTTAGTATTCAAATACTCGAATTGCAGATGTTCATCATTAAAAAGTTATTATATTCAGTATTAAATGTTTTTATAACAGATAAATAACTATTTTTAAAAAATACTTTTTCATTTGCATTCAAAGCTATAATTTTGTTTTGTTTTCAGCTAATTTTCATACTAGCTTTTTCGTTTCCTTCACAGCTTTGTTATTTATGCTGACATAAAGACAATGCAAAATTAAATCGCACATAGAGAACTAAAATAGTTCTGTATTTACCACTAGCAGTCCCGCACGGCGTTGCCCGCGAACCCCTTAAATTATGCGATTTACAAAATTTGACATGTAAACTGCAACACCAGATTAGTACTCTAGGCCGCAATTGTATAACAGAATGTGCAGATAATGGTTCCAGAGTTTCAGGTACGTACTTACAAACGCACCACTAAAGACAACTCACTGCCGTGGCCGTCACATATTTCCCACAGAAACATCGTGTAATTTGCATTAAAATTGCTGGAGTTATTAAATATTTCATCCAATTAAGCAAATTATCTTGTAAAATCCACAATTTTCGATTTAAATTTCTTAAAATTAGGAAATGTTAGGTCATTAAACGTATTAAATACCATAAAAAGTACCATAAAAAATTTCATGAAAAGGTCCCATTAGGAAAAACGCGCCAAATGACAGAAAAATCGTCAAAATTGGCGCCAAAAATAAGTCCCCAAAAATTAGGTTTCCGAAGACCTACGACCCATAGAACCCGAGATTTCCAGAACATTCCATATTGATGCAACAAAAAGCAAAATTTAACTATTTAACGCGTAGAATACGAATTTTAAACTGTTTTAAACCCCAGAACAGTGGGCGGCTCCCAAAATTCGTAACACAGCGTAAGAAAATCTCCGTTTAGAACAGTTTTTAATTAATAATTAAAAAAGTGATTAAAATTTTAAAATTCTGATTCTCAGGTGCACATTATCGGACTCATGGGATTATATATTCAAATTTTCAGAGTTCTAACCTCGCCAAGCATGGCAACGTAAAAAACGGTTTTTTACTTTTGCGGTTACCACTCACTTCAAGCATAAATCTTTTCATGAGGCCAAAGTTCGCCAAACATGACGATCTAAAATCGGTTTTTAATTAATAATTTAAATAATTATCGGTTTTTAATTAATAATTTTTAAAATTTCAAAATTCTGAGCCTCAGGTGTACATTACCGAAGGAATGGGCTCATATGCTCGAATTTTCAGAGTTCTGCGTCCAGTAGTTTTTTCTAGAGATCGCACGCATGCAGATTTTCAGACATTCATTTTTATTGATATAGATTGGCGCAAAACTGACTAAATTTCCGTGCCATTTCATGTTTTCCAATGCATGCGATTTTGTTTCACAGTATCATGCTGGCGAAACTCGCCGAGCATGGCATCCTGAAAACGGTTTTTAATAAATAATTAAAAAAGTAATTAAAATTTTAAAATTCTGATTCTCAGGTGCACATTATCGGACTCATGGGCTTATATATTCAAATTTTCAGAGTTCTGCGTGCAGTAGGTTTGTCTGGAGACCGCACACATACAGACAGACAGATTTACAAACATTCATTTTTATTATTATAGATGGACGCCATTCCGAAAAGTAGCACTGATAAATCGTTTTAATAATATTGCATATTTAAAGGTAAAATCAAAATTTATTAAACCATTATCATTTTCGCTAAGATAAATAATGCAACTTTGATACATCTAAATGCGCATTTTAAATAATTCCTAATGTATAATTAAACTATCAGGGCGTATGTCGACAAAATGGTAATTTCAAAATATATTTCTGACTTCTAAGAAATAGATAAATATAGTTATAAATTTCTATGTAAATTTTTAATATTAACGAGCACATTTTCTAGAAGTTAAACTGATAAAATACTTGTTTTATTTACGTTTAAATTTATACAATGTGTCAGGGGCGTAGCCAGAAATTTTTCATGGGGGGGGTTTACGACTACTACAACTCATACATGTATACGTGTGTGTGATAATGTAGTGAAGAATATACATTTTGTATGGAAAAAAAATTTCTCATGGGGGCGTTATGACCCCCCTAACCCCCCCTTGACTACGCCCCTGCAATCTGTATATATTTTAATCAGTTTATGTATAAATAAATGATCAGCATTTATTTATCTACACTGAGTAATCTTTATGATATCAGAGTACGTTAATACATTTTATAAAAAGCCTACGCATAGTGAAATTAATCTTCAGCAAACTTCATGACATAACTTCATAAAATAAACATGTTCGATTTGATTTTTTTTTACTTAACTTTAAATTTTGACTATGAAAAGGTTAAGTAACGCATATTTATACTGATTAATTACGTGGTATATATATCTCTAGAATCCGAAAATATAACGCTTTCCATTTTCAAATACTAAGTTATTTGACGATAAGAAAGAAAAATCTATAAATAGATTTCACCACTGTAAACAAAACATCTCTGAAAATGTTTCAGTAATATACCTAAAAAACCAATATTATAGAACATCTTCGTATTTTTAAAAATTTTCTAATAATAGCATTATATATAGATAAAGAATAAGTCCTTCCGCAAAAGTTTTACAACCGCATCAGATACAAAAAATAGTGCGTATAGTTTTACCACATAATAACGAAAAAAGTTTTTTATTATTATTGTTATATTTTTTATTTATTTATTTTGTTTGCTTGGAAATGTAATTTAACTCTCACAACACTTTGAATTGCCTTTAACTTTATTTTCTTTTGAAGAGGTTTGGAACAGAAACGTGCCACCTGAGGCCGTGTTATTTTTTTTTCTTTTCCTATATCGCCTGCATGTTATATATCAGGTGCGTTTCCCTGCAAAAAATGCATAGGAGTGAAAAATGCTGAAATGATTTAAAATATTGAAGCTTTCTTTGACAGAAAATATTCAGATAACTAAAAAAGTTAGAAATATGATTCACACTCGAACTTTGTGAATTATGCATATACAGGGTGAATCTAAACTCTTGGACAAAACTTTAAGAGGTGGTAGGGCACATAATAAGGAATCAGGATCGCATAGCAATATGGGGTCGGCATCATCGTCTTCATGTAGCTGTTAATAATCACTTTGAAAAAACTGCTGAAACAACAGAGCACTTTCCGACCATTGTTCGTCAAAACTAATGTATTTTTCTCCGAAAACAGAAGACTAAAACTCATAGTTTAAAAATTCTATTTTATTTCATGGATGGAATGTTTGGAGAATAGCCTATTATTTATGAAACTTGGTTAAGAAATTAGACGAACACTTCAATACTTTCCACAAAGTGATTATTACCCGTTAAGTGAAAACTGCGATTTTGACCCCACATTACTATGTGGTTCTGATTCCTTATTATGTGCTCTATCACTCCTTAAAGTTTTTTCCAAGAGTTTAGATTCACCCTGTATAACTTGCCTTTATACATAATTTATATTAAGAGATATGTGCGTTTAACAATTTTAAATCGTTGATATAGCGCACATATGGGAAATTGCCGGCCCGCGGACCGGGCGTGTCCCACCATGGCTTTTGATACGGCCCGCTAAGCATATCAAAACCCCGCATAAAACCCATATGAACCATTCAAAATACTACATAAATCCCAATTATATGGCCCGCGACATCGGTACACTGCAAAAAACAGTCAAATTTACAGACAAAAACTGTCAGCCAGGATGCCAGTTTTTGTTTCGTTTTTTTACAGAAGTTTTCCATAAATTTTACAGATTCTCAGTTTATTTTACAGAAATCTTCCGTATGAGGAAAAAAAAATACGGATGACTTCTGTAAAATATAATGGCTTCCTGGAAATAAAATGGCGTCCTGGCTGACAGTTTTTTTTTTTTTTTTTTTTTTTTGCCAGTTAAACAGACTTTTTTTCAGTGTAACATCCTAAAGTTTGGCCCTCGACATGGACAAGCAATATACTACTTAATTTAGTATCAGAAGTATAACCATTGATTCAATAATTTGCACTGAAATTTCCTAAATTATTTTCACGAGTCTTATTAAAAATAATAATTAATTAATTTGACAGTAAACCATTTACTTCTTTAATACATTTTATTTTATTATTTCGTCAATAGATATATAAAGTACTAAATTACTAAATGTATTCCATGCAAATATTTTGAAGATACAAAAGACACTCGTGTTGGAAATTTTATTGTACATTTATTCACAAAGCTCACATAATGTAGTAAACCATACTTATAACATTTTAAATTTATTACTTTTACGTTTAATATCAATTCTATGAAAAACATCCGATGATTATGATTAATATTTTATTGATTGTGAGATTACATTAGACTGAAGACTGAACATTCGGCACAACCGTAAAAGAAATATATATATATTAAAAAATGCGCCTGGAAAATATCCAAGACATTTATTCAACATCCTTATAATTATGATAGCAGTAATAAATTTATAAAGCCTAGTGCATACAACGGATTGCTATAATTTATACCATTAATTTTTTCAACACATATGTTTTTCATTTCCATTTCAACACCGAGTATGATAATAAGATAATTCTTATGTAAATCATTTTTTTGGAAAATAAGACATCATCAAGGAACAATAAACAAGCATTTTTTTATCAAATGCGAATACAGTGCGATTTTAAATAAGGTTAACGTAGAAAGATTGCAATTACAGCAAATTTATATTAAAAGAAAGAAGAAAAGAATAATAGTTTGTGTTTACTGTCAAAGATTTTAATGTGCATTTATTTTCATAATTTTTTATTTTGAAGAGAAAAATAGCTTAATTGGATTTAAAGAAGTTGGAGTAAAGTTTGTACACTTTATTAATTGATTTTGTTTACATTACTGTTAAGTTTCAAGAAACATAAGAAGTAGTTACAAAATTAAACATTTGTTTTTGATTTTAATTTACGAAAAGGGTATCATACAGCGCATTGTATTTCATTCATAGTGAATGAATATCTCATAACTGCTACAAAGGTGAACAAAATTTACTGTATTACTATACGACATTTAAAGTTGAAAAATTAAAGCTTTATTCTAGGAAAGATGATAAATTCGCATTTCTTTGAAAATGCATTCTAAATTAAGGGGCAAAAGTGAAAAGTTAACTTTAGAACCTTTTTTCGAAATATATTTGTAATGATAAAAAGTAAATCTGGGTTTCTGAATGTTTTTATTATCGCAGAGAGAAAATAGTTACAAAGAGTGAACATAATTTTAAGGTATAACTCAGTTAATTTAACTCCGTTAATTTCGGAACGGAAATTCATCCTGTGAAATCACGGATCGTGAATGTCGTATTGTAATAATGCAAAGGAAAATTAATATATTCATCAACAATATTAATGGAATACAATAATCTGTATATTTCTAGTTGAAAGTAGAACTAGTCAGGTAATGCTAAACTAAGTGCTGCTTTATTGTTCCAAATCTTATTTATATAGTTCAAATTAGTAATGCAAAATTCTGTTTTTAAAGGAAATGCCAAATTATTGCGTTTATAAAAATATATCTACACTAAGGGTTACTATTCGCATAGTAAAATCCCAGTTGTATCTAAAAGGAATTTGTGACACAGTACAAGATAAATAATGACTGGTCCAAGTATTGCAGCAATGGAAAATTTGATTCAAAAGCTCAAGAGAACTCACGACAATTCCGAATGTGCAGAATTTTGATACTCGTCTGCACCACATAATAGCTATTTATGGCAAGCAAATCGAATATTGCATGAACTAAATCCGAATAACTGTAGTTAATTTTACAATTTGCAATTTTTTTAACTGAATAGTTTTATTTATTTATTTTTTATTTCATATAGCTAATTAAAAAGTATCATGTATTATTTAATAATGCTTATATAAAGAATGGACTTAATAATATAACAGAAGAATCAAACATCTACATAAAAAAATGATCCAGTCGGTTATTTTGATACAAATATTGACATAACATGATTTTGTCCTTGCAAAATATGGCATTTTAGCCAACTACTGCTATGAAAATCAAATTTTTTAAAGTTTGCTTGAAGTCGCTGATTAATTAGTAGGTTTTATAACAATGTTTATAATGAACTTTACCTGAGAATGTAAAAATGTATTTTTATGTAAAGTATACATTTTTCATCTTTTTAATTTGTTTGACAGCATATATGCATTTAATATGTAAATTAAACATATTAGTAGTAAGAAATTTATCAAATCAAATAATGAATATTTAAATAAAAACTTGTTTATCTAATGATGCAGTATATATTATATTGACTATCAAAATGTATTACAATTATTATTCTCACAAAATAGCAATTTTCATGCTCACAAATTCATAACCATTGCAATTATTATTCTCACAAATTCATAAATATTCTCAGTAGATGCAAAGCTTGCAATTTTCGTCACTATAGCCACAAACAGCACTAAGTAAAATTTTCTTAATTTTGAACTTGGAGAAATTCTTAATTTCTTCCTTTGACCTTGGGAACTGATTATAAGCTTATTTGGGAAATGTGTAGGGTGGCGGTCTTTCCGCTTTTTTATCATTGCTGATGCCATACAATTTGAGAAATGTTGTCGATTTAAAATTTCCATAAATCTGGGCCAGCGTCGTCTCAGTAAAGGCCTATACCACTATCACCTGAGTATAAATAGGTGCTTTTGGCCCATGCGTGCATGATTTTGACGTATTCGGTGACTCATGTTGATGTTGGCCCAAAACTTATTCGATATTGCTGTGTTTGCCGATAAATGAAGATAAGGATCTGTGGGCTGTATACGAATTAGATTGTGTACTTTTCACTGGTTTATTTCGCTTCAGATTTATAATATCTTTACTCTGAATCTAATTTTAGGAAGTCGGCATCTAGGACTAATGGTTGAGAAAATGAATGTCAGTTAACTTACGTACGCTGTATATTTATCATTATACAAGATCTTTACGTGCATTATATTAAATACATGCAAAATTGAAGATGCTATACAATGTACTCTCCACAATAAACACAATATTTTCAAAACATAAATGTTTAGTATAGTCATCCATTATTGCGCTTTGTTAAAATATAATCTTTTTAGACATGAATATTAATTACGCTTTGTTGATCTCAAAATCATAATTGAGCATATTGAAGGAAATCTAGACACTTTCTAAGTTCTTTATAATATACATTTTCGTAGAAGAATTTGGTTAGTAAAAATGCACAAATGCAAATCTGCCATGTAATTTAATAACGGTCGGCTGTATTTGAAATATGAATCCACATTTATCTGCGAATATTTGTCTTCTTTAGAGCAAGATTAAGTGAGAGTTCTGAAACGAGACGTGATCATAATAAAATATCATAAGCAGTGGAAAATTCTACTCCCATTCATACCAAACCATAATCAAAATGCGTATCGGCCATATCGCTTTCCTTGATTTTGTCTCCGGCAGTTTTTATAAGTATTTACTTTCTTGTCTGTTAATGCTATTAGAGTGTGTAATCTGATACAACATGAAAATTCTGTAGATTTAATTTTTCTTTTGTTCTAGCTATTAAAGAGCCTTTCTTTAACCTTGGGTTGTTTCGATTTAATCGGAAACATCACAGTTTAGAATTACTTTTGCATTAAAATTTTTAATGTAACAAAATACTTATGATAGTTCTTGAAAGTTACAAACGACGTTGTACTACTTTTTCTGTTACCACGCCATTACTTTTGCTTATATTTATATCATTTTATCGTAAAGATGATTTTTTGTGTTATCCTCATCAAATGATTTACAATTTGTCAGCTAGCATAAAATTTCCTCTTGAAAGAAATTTGTCACTCACAGAATAATTTAGGTCTTTCGAAATACTTCAAGTTTTAAAAGTTAAATACGGCATATAAAAAATTCGTAACAATCATAAGTGAAAATTTTACTAAAGTTTCAAGGTGATTAATTTTGTGCTAATAGTAAATGTTGAAGGAGTTATTTTGTTTTCATTCATAACTCTCTTAATGGGTATCACATTTGATGTTACAAAATAAACAAATAAAGTAAAAACTAAAATACATCTATAGATTTTTTGTCATAATTATAATTGATTTATGAATTATTTTATTCTTTTATGACTCTTGCAAAATGTAGTACTTTTTGTATCTGTTGATCGCGTGTTAAGAGAATTTTCGAAATATTTCATTTTTCTGTTCTTTACTAAAGGAAAGATTCTGCATGTTATGCTATTACGTATACCGAAAATGCTTTTTAAAGAAAATAAAAATGCTTTCCAAGTTTTTTATTAACTTTTAAAATAAATTAAATTCATCTAATTAAAGGAATCCTAACAGTTGAATTGTATAAACAGTTTACTTAGCAATAGGCATGTTGAATAATTAACTGCGTTAAAAATTCCGTTGAAATTATATAACAGTACTTGTAACTAATATATGTACATAGAGTTTTATATAAATTTGCATTCTTTAGGTTTTCAACTTTCAAAATATCAGAATTTAAAAGCTACGTTTTATGAATCATGAAATCGTAACTAACTATGTAATGAGGAAAACTAAAATGATGATGGGAACAAGAGAATCAAACTTTATTGATTTTAACATTAGTTTAATAGAATTTCAGTAAGTGAAAGTTATTCATTTTCGTCTTAAGATAAATTTGAATGATGAGTTTCCGATAAAATTTATTTGCTGTAATCTACAAAGATGTATAGCATGATAAAGAATTACACAGAAAGGGAAAAAGGAAAAAAAAAATGAGAAAATGATTTCTGATAGGTTATTTTTGTGAAATTTTTGCCGGTGGTATTGCAGAATCAAATTTGTAGAAAAAAAATTCCTTTAATTGCTTAAAATATTTTTTAATTAATATCATTCAACTTGCAAATATAGAAGATGTATAACTGTTGGTGAAAATAACTAATGCATTGTATTTGAATTCTAAAATTTTCATTTTCACTTAATTAACCGTGAGCTGTAGTTCCGGTTTAAATAAAATATTTCTTGTATTGAAATAGTCAACAAATAAAGTTTTGTACAACCTCCTCTAAAGTGTGTAGTTTATTTTTTTCAAGGTACAGTTATATTCGTGAATTAGCGTTATTTTTACTCATGATTAAAACTTCATTTTCACCAGTTTATGTGATTAATCAATATAAAGGTACTATTAACATTATTTAGAAGGGTATACTGATTGAAGTTGGCAGATGTATGGCATGTTGAAGTTGGCAATGTATAGTTTTAAGGTCGTGTAATCAACCTTAAAACTATACATTGAGATTCAGGCAGCAAATTTAAGCCGCTTAATTTTACATGACAAAAAATATTTTACCATGCATTTCCAATATTACAAGTAGGAAAATAAATAAAGAAATAAAAAAGGATATTATCATATTTGCTAAAAAACAATAAACCGTTCATGGGAAGATTAAGGAAATTTTTAAACAAACAAATTTTAAATATCTCTTAACCCAAGCCAAAATGAATTTCTCTATAAACAAAAATAATCGTTATTTACACTTCAGTAAATTTATTAAAAGCCATATAAAAAAATACTAATGAAAATATAACGTTTGATTTTACACACTAACATAATCTTGAATGTATTAATTTAACATGTATGCATAAAATTAGAGATAATATGCAGGAAGGAATTTGTAACATTTCTTTTCTTTCTCATTTTGCTCTCATGTAATCATGAAGCTGCTCACGAGGTCATAAATTTTGTCTCTGTGTTAATATTTTTTTCTTTTGCTGAAAGGTACTTTTTAAAGATATGGGTACTACACACTGCTTTGGAAGAATATCTGAGCAATGGAATATTTTAGTTAAATGGCTATAAAATGAGGTTTTTATAGATACCATTTTTTTACACGTGTCTTTTTATATCTTATTTACACGAGTGAGTTTATTAAGATATCGAATATTTCTTGTTGTTCTTCGGTTTGGAAAATTTTATTTCTTCGGTAGTCAAGCGAAGTTATGCAAATTTAATATCACATATTAGAATACGCGCAGATGAATTGTCCTTCAGTTATTACATACTTAAAACGAACGCCTACTAAAAATGTATTAAGAAGCTCAGATGATACAGAAATCCGATAGCTTTAACAGCAGTTGTTTTAGTTTCGAATTAAAAATTTAAACTGTCATTGAAGAATTACTAAATACCGTAACAGAATAAAACTATGTTGAATTTTAAATCAGACAGGAACACACGTTTATTTCAACGATATTTTATGAATATACTGAATCTTAACTACTGGTTCTTCCATATGTTCAGATAGAACACTTTCAGTAAATGTTCAATTGATTCTGTTTAATATTCTGCTGTTACAGACTAATAATTTGAGCGAAATTTTCAATTTAAATGTTTTCAGATAACTTACACATTTAATATAAATGCAATACGGAGATATACCACAGTAAAAGATTCATACGCTAAAAAAAGCTATGTAAAAAATGATATTTATGAAATCCAATGGCTTGTGTGCACATCAGATTACCAATATGTGTTATCTGCGTAACCTATAATTAATAAAATTTGAAAAAATGAATAAGCTAAGCAATACACCAACCTTAAGTTCGTAAATAGTTCTTTTTACTAATTTGACTACGAAAAGTTGGGATGTATTATTTTAAAATTTTCGATTTAATTGAAATGTTTATGTCCCAGCAAACACAGCCCTATAAGTTTTGGGCCGACACTGGCATGCCGGCGCAGAATGTGCCGGGGCGACATCGCTCACGCGGTACCAAAAACGACAAAATTGCGTCCGCCTGGGCGTGTGTCGGGCCGGAAGGATGGGGTGGTTCCGGTTCGGTGTCGGCAAAAACGATAACGGCGTCGGCCCAGCCCTGTGCCACTTTTGAACCAAAACCATTATGTTTTTGGTGTGGTATCGGCAACGACAAAATATCGAAAACCGGCCAGCACCTTATTGATTTCCAAAATACCCTAATTAGCTCCGTAGTTAGTTCTATAAAGTATTAATCAACAAATTAAAGTAATAATAATTATTATTATATAAATGACTTTACACCAATACGACTAAATTTATTAAAAATACCTAATTAGCAAAATATTTTGTTTTTAAGAAAATATTTGATGAATTTAAGAAGGAAAGCTCTTTATAAAATTAACCGTATTATTTTTTTATGCATCAACCAATGTTTTACTTTTTTTAAACGTGTTATTATATGTTTATCAGACAACAAAATATTAGGCTCAAAATCATCAACATTTATCAACAAAATATTAGGCTCAACTAGACAATGTTCCTTTTTCTTTTCCAAAAATTTTTTAGAAGCCAAGAAAATTTATAATTTTCTAGAACCAAAGATTATGAATAAACATTCATGCAATGCTAAAAAAAGAGAAAAAAAAAAATTAAAGTTATACAATATGCTTTTTTAAAAAAAGGTTTTAATTATTTTTTTCTTAAGTTATGTCATAATAGAAAATAAAGTTGACTTTGGATTTTATATATTATTTTAAAGAAGAATGTAAACAACATACGTTAAAAAAAATTAAAATATTGGCTGATTCTACAAATCAACGGTTAATTTCATAAAAACCTTTTCTCTTCAAAATAATTAAACATTTTCATATACAAACAAATTATTTTGTTTATACTTAATAAGTAAGTATTTTTTGGATTTTAAGTAAGTATTTTTGGCAAAATTAGCCCCAGTGATGTAAAGTAATTTATATAATAATTATTATTATTTTTAATAGGTTGATTAGTGCTAAACTATATATGAAACTAATAAGTATTAATGGAACCATGTTTATTATTAGAAGATACTTACTTTAAGTAAATATTTTATATTACTGAATTTTCACAGGATTATCCTTTATTAGAAGAAAGGAACTTTCTATAACAGAATATACTTATTTTTTTCTGGTTTTTTTTTTTTTTTTGAGTAATATGAAATTAAGTACTTAAGTAAATAGACAGTATGTAAGTTATTTATTAAAAATACCGTCCTGCTTGTTTATTAATAGTTTCCAAGTTTGCTTATTTGAATTATATATTTCATTTTCGCATTATTTAGAAATAATTAGCAGTTTTGAACTACATCTTATTTTAGTAGTCTCTGGGATAACATTAAAAAAATCTAGCTAAGAAAAAATACAAATTCTTAATATATACTTAAAAATCAACTTACCCCTTTTTAACTGTCGTGAGAACTTAGCAAAATGAAAACCAAAAAGCTCTAACCACATTTAGACAACTTTAAAATTTTGTCTAGTTGAGGTTAATACCAGTTAGTCTTTAGAAAAAAATCACAGTTTATCCAGAGAAAACTACATCAAAGTCCGATCTACCTGACGTAAGAACTTAGCCTATTTAAAACTAAAAAGCACTGACCACATTCAGACAATTTTAAAATTTTTGTCTAGCTGCACTCAGTGCCATTTAGTCTAGGAAAAAATATCGCAATTTATCCAGAGAAAAATGCAGCAAACTTCGATCTTCATTGCTCTGAGAAAACTCAAAATCCACGTTACTGAAAAGTTTACGTTGCGAGATGATTTCTGTAGTTACAGCCTTGGAATGGAACGAAGGCAAACGAAAAAAAAAGAAAAAAACAACTTCCGCTCTTCGATTGACCGTGAATAGGGACCCAAAGAATAGGGAAAGGTCCATTTTTTCTTCCTGCGTAATACTGTAGTTCCTACAAGGGGTGGAAAGCCCCTAGGAATGCACTCACACCCCCCACTGCGCCTGTGCTACATGTTATGTGTACGCGGACACGGGGTAATTGGAAAAGAAAGTCCGAGAGATTTTAGCTTTTAAATTATTCACTTTAAATTAGATCGCGTGGAAAAAATACAAAGCAAATTAGTGTTATTCTACTGCAAAATAGTTTATACTTGAATATCTGCAATGAATGAATTAATTAATTTTTAGAAAGATAAAATACTATAATCAGCAAAAAATGGTTATTTTTATTCATTTTTAAGGAGATAAGAGCATTAAATTTTATTTAATTTGTAACAGCATTTTACAATGTTGTAACAAAACATGATTTTGGCGTAATTTTTACTATTATTTTATTTGAACAGAAACATGACAAACAAGTTGTTCAAATAAATGCTATTAAATTAATTATTCATAGTTATAATTTTAAAATGAAACTATTATTATTTTTCAATTTATAATTATTCAGTATACTGCATTAAAACTTTTATTTATTTATTTAATTTTATTATTATTATTTTTTTAACAACAGCAGCTAATGTATTATAAAAAAAATTCCTTAATTATACTGATATTTTTTATTTTTATGGAAATACTAATTAAAATTGGTATTTTTTCTACTATTTTAATCCAATTTAATTTCAGAAAGTTTTGTTGTTTTGTGTTTTTTGTAAGGCAAAAACACAGGAGTTAAGCCTTAGGGCGTCGGTGCCCAGAGCGGAAGAAGGCGTCTAGCGTTTGTTCCAATAGATAAAACAATTAATAAGCAATAAAATTGGGGTTGAACAGTAATTATAATAATTATTTGTTCCCTAATTTTATAAAAATCAACCATATTTCCTTCATTTTATAAATATTAGATAATGTTTTGAATTTATATAAAATTTATAAAATATCCCCAATTTTTGTTCCAGAATTGGGGATACAACGGTGATTTGTCCTCAATTCTATGTTCAAAAATCTCGTTAATTTATATAACCCATATTCACATTACATCTGGAGAAAATCACCCAACATCCAAACTGTAAATTGACAGATGCGCGGTAGACCTGAACCCTGGACCTTCACACTTCAACCAGCGGCGGATCCAGAAAAAAAAAATTTTGGAGGGGGCACAAGACAATTTTTTTCACATTTTCTTATAGAATGACTTGAATTTACAAAACAAGTCAATGCTCTATAGTGTAAACTTCATTCGTCTGGGGGGGATGGGGCTCTGTATCCGCCAATGACTTCAACCATATTCGGTGTCTTATCCACTCGGCCATGGTGGGCTCCTTTTGTGAACTTTTAAAATGCTGCGTTTAATGTTCTGCATTGTATGTATTTTATTTTTAATTAATTAATTAATTAATTTTATGATTATTTTTAAATTGGAAGTACTTAACAACTATCACTTTATATAAAATGAAATTTATAGTCATATAATTATTTCAGAGTTGTGAATAACTAGACAGAAACTGCCCCAATTGAGGGGTGGGGGTGGGGACTTAGAAACCCCTTCAATACTAAGTCATAAAAAAACTGGTTAACTTATCTAACGCATATTCACAATACATCTGGAAAAAATCACCAACATCTAAACTGTAGATTGACAGATGCGCGGTAGACCAGAACCCTGGACAGGACCTCAGGTAAATTAACCAGATAGAATGATTCCCTCCCTCCCCTCCTTTTTTTCGCCTGTGAAGGAGGCACTTGAATCCTACGGGCTCAAAAAATTGTAAATAGTAAGTATTGAAATCATAAATTAAAAAGAATTATTATAACAATATATATGTGCTGCTTGTGCTGGCTTTATACCGTTCAGTTTAGAAATTACACTTCTGGACCGATATCGGTTTTGACGTATGGTGCAGTACATCGCCAAAATCACATGTTAACCCTAAAAGGCTATCCGCTATCGGACCGTTGCATGCCCGAAATCAACTTTTATTTCCCTACACCAAATCGTTTTGCCAGCACAGAACCGACACCGTCCCAATTACCATTATGCCAATGCCGACATCGAAACGGTACTGCCGATGACGGCCCATCCCTAACCCGATACGGCTGTGTTTGCTGGGGTGTTACACTGTTATTGCTGACGGTGAATTTAAAGTAAGAAAAAGCCTTTAGGCAAGTAGTCTTGATCGCATACAACTATTAGCACTTGCATACCTGCCAACTCTACTGGATTTTTCAGGAGACTACTGAATTTTGATGGTTTCTTCTTGACTCCTGATTTTATATTAAAATCTCCTGGTTTTCTAACATTTTGAAGCTTTAATAATTGACACATTTATTTCCCCACCAGTTCTGAAAGATTACTGCTCTTGGGGTCTATTCATTTAATATGAATCAATATACCATGGTATTTTGGTTCAATAATAAAGATTTGTGCTTATGTTGATTACTCGTTTGTGAAGAACTCTTGAAAATTTCATATTTAAAAAAAATGATACATAGAATAGATGGCGAATTTTAAGGTGTGAAAAAATTTTGAATAGTGTTTTGTGACTTAAATAAGTAATTGTGACTTTTGAATTAGATACCATATAAATCTACTGGATTTTCTTCACTAGATGTTGGCAGGTATGCGACTTGTGTTCATGAATATCCTGAACCGTTCGCACTGAAAAATAAACAGTGTAATTTATCAATACAATTAGTTTATTCATAAATATTAGAGATACTTTTATCGGCGGCTGATAGCATAGCATTAACGTAATGTACGTACAAAAGGACAATTTAAGAGCTAAGTGACGGAAGCGGTATGCGAACAAACACCACAGCCAAGTAGGAGAGACCGCAAAGTGTAGGGATACAATGTACGTCTAAAAAAGCGCCAAAGAGCATACATCTGAAGTAGTGCCTTTCTGAGGAAGTGAATAAAACACTTGTAATAACTTAAAAATGTAGACACGCCAACTAGGGAATCAATTCAAAAAGATGGTCGCCCAAGCTCTTTTATTCAAACGCAGGGGAAATCTTGGAGTAGATCAATTTTTATACTTGACACGACAGGTTGAAACCAAACGAACGAAGTTTTAATATAATAATAAAACGGAATAATTTATTATAAATTGTTCCATTTGAAGGAAAAATTCAATGTAATATTCAAAAACGGAAGAAAATAGGCGAATTGCGCGGAAGATGACAAACACGGAAGTGGCTAAATTTATGAAATTAAACTTGATAAAAATTAGAATTAACTAAAAATATGCCAAAATCTACATCACACTATGCCCAAAATGTCCTGCACCAGGATTTTTTACCAATCTACACTCAGCGTAATTTTGTTCAATATGATAAAGTGGATGAGAGTATAAAAAAGTTTTTTTTTTTGCGTGAAAGCTTCTGCTAAATTACAGAGAAGATCAAGGCACTACAGGTGCTGTTTATTAAAATTTGAGCCAGAATTAATTTAACTTAATAAAAGACGCATTGGAGTTCCATATCTGTCTTGTTCTCAGTATTTTAAATGTACTTTGTACGTATTCAGTGAGTATTCTTCACGTTTATTTCAATACCAGAAATCTATTGTATTTTATGATATTTTGATTCAAAACGTTTAGGTTAACTAAAAGCTGTAAACGTATTCTCTTTGTTGACCTTCCCAAACAATCAACTCTGCATATTCCTATCTACAACTTCAAAAGGGCATCAAAATTATATTTTTCTTAGCACGCCATCATACAAGTCATTAGAAAATGTGTACTCCATCATAAACAGACACTTCAAAACAATAAAGATAAATGATCTAGCCTCTGATCCTGAAAAATAAATATAACCACTTATAAAGGCTAATTAGTGTTTGGTTAAGAACGATACAAAACCAAGTTCCTAGAGACAAATATTCGCTAATTGCTCGTCGCTAATAATACACCATCCACTTGACCTGAGAACTTTGTGGTGTTCATCAGTTGTCGAAACATTACAGATATTTTGTGCACGCAACTCACAAAATGGCACTTTAAATATAGCGTAATAAAATTCAATGGAAAGTATAGATTGTCATAATGATGGCAAATAAGCCTACAAAAATGTTTATCTTATTCAATCTGTCAGCAAAAGAATAACAAGAGAAAAATGTTTATAATAATCTTTTTTTGCATTTAATTTTTAAAATAATTTCGGAAAAATAAACAGCAAGGTTTTTTGCAGTTTTCACCTCTGGTGACATTAATCTTTCGTGTCGTAATTATGTCAAATGCTGTGAAGTGCAAGCAAACATTTTTGTCAGAAAATGCATGTTATTTGATATGTAAAATTTGAATCTTAAGATTTCCCAGTAGTTAACTGTAATTTAAGTCTCGTTAGGGGAATGTTCATCACATTTCTTTTTAAATTTCCAAAAAATGTTTTTTTAAGATTTTATAATATTTAAATTGTGGAATATTTATGATTTTTAAATGAACGAGATAGTACTATATCGGTTTCTCAGCGGCTTTTAACAGTGATAAATAAGCATAAATATAATCGAATAAGTGAAATTCAAATATTTTATTTGTAGATCAAATCTACAAATAAACATTCATATAATGTTGATTCATAATGTGTTTTTTATGAAAATGAGTGTTTGAACAATTCAGAATTACTTTGTGGGTGTGTTTTGAGAGAATTACGTTAAACATATATCATTTTTATGACGAACAATTTAAAATAGGTACATAACATACAGGTATACATGCCGACTATAAATGCGCATTAAAGATTATGCATATATAATTTGGTCATACAACTATAATAAATACAAACTCTACAAATTGCGACTGGCAACGACAGTAGAAGTTGGGCTAGAAAAATAAGAACCTGGTAATTGCGAATTAGATTATCCTAATTAACTCTATGTCGTAACTTTTAACAGAAAATTTTAATTGAGAAATGTCGACAGGACAATGTGAAAATAAAATTTTCTTTGGTAAACTTACCTTATTACATTTCGACACAAACATAACTTAATGGTACAATAGTGCCATCTGTATGTTCATTCGTAACTAATTGTACGCAGATGCTCTGTAAGGAATCGCATAGATAATATTAGATGCATAAATGCTGATATAATAAAATAATTTGCATTAATTTTGAAACGAGCTTTTATACATTGCAATTAGAGGCTCTACGTCACCACATTCTACGTCAGCGTACAATCGGTGTCATTCTTTTATAGAAAAGTTGAATATAAACTTTCTACGATAGGGATTTTTCTTCCAGAAAGCAAAGTAAAATTTAAATTGTTGTAAATTTTAGTATAAATGTGTTATATACTGTTTAAGAAATCTCCTCACGAAAAAATGTATTCCACTTGCTTTACTTAAGACTAAAAACTGGAAAATTGTATCGGCTATGTGTTCAACATGATACTGTTCCTTTTCTTTGTTTAACTTTGTATTTTCAAGTATTCTCACATTTTACTCAGTACTGTCAAATTAAAGTGTAAGTTCTTCGATTAAAGGGAAATATAAAGGACCAGTGGCTAAAAAGAAATCAAATGCTGCTACTACTGAAGGCTACACATGCTTTTTATTTTGTTAAATGAAACTGAGGGAATTTTTTTGGCTTGTTACTTTGAACTACAGAATCAGGACTCAGTACTGAGGTTTCTTTATTTACTGTTAGAGGTTATTCAAACAGTTACAGCCGATGATAAGGAAAGTAAAAATGTATCTAAATTTAATTATGAAAAGTGCATTATATATGAATACATATATTATTTATTTTTATTTATTGATTTATTTTGTTTTATTTTTAAAAACACTATATATTCGTGTAGTGAAGTTATAGTATATGTAGATAATTATTGTTTGTATTTTCATATTTTTTTTCAATATTAGTTTTTTCAAAGTGTGTGCAATTTTGTAGTCTAACCTTGGAATAGTTTTTACCTTTCTTTCGTTTTCCATATAATTGGAGGTGTTCATATCTGTATTACAGCAACTTAAAAAGATGCTTATCAGTATTTTTATATTATATATATTTTTTGTTAATAATAAATAAATAAGGGCTTTCTTCCGAACAGTAGAACCCTTCTAATCCATCACCATCGGAACTGGAGGTACGACCGAAACGTAAAAAGGGCGAATTATCAGAAAACACAGAAAAATGGGAATTTGCAGCAAAATAAACAATCTCTGAGGATTCAATCTCTGAGGAGGCATGCAACGTTCTTTACAATAAAATGACAATATTAAACCTAACAAAAGCTGGTATTATTACTGTAAAAGAACAAAACTGTATGTATTTGCTGTACATATATGTAATTTATGTGCGTCGACCAGCCAACAACCAGCCAACGAGACGGGACAAAGCTCGGTTCGAGGACGGTCGGATCAGCCAGAGTGACGACAAGTCGAACGCGAACAAAAGAGGTTCTACTGTATTTATATTTTGTTCTTACCCAAATCTGAAATTTAATTTTAACCCATTTGTACCCGAATATTTTTGCGACTTTCTTCGATTTTTGCTAATACCAGCAATAATAGATAAATTTCTGATAACAACTTCTTGCACAAGGGATGATTTTTTTAAAAAAACATTATTACGTATAAAAATTGAAATATCAACATCCTATTGGATCATGTTAAAATATTTTGTAGAGTGGAGGTTGAATAGAGTCTAGGAAAGATAAATAACGTTCTCGACTATAGCGAAAATGCCGTCCCAGAAAAAGGACATTAGGTATAAAAGGGTTAAAGCACTGCTGTTTAAAGATCTGTACTTGTTAGACAGTAACGAACTATGTCATAAACGTTGCATTATACTTTAAAACAGTACAACTAGTTTCATATCGATGGGAATTGTTTATGTCTATGCTGTGGAGGGAAAAAAAAAGCTGAAATCGAATAATGTATCACTCGTATAGTGATAAATTAATGCATCGTGAATGTGCTATTTAAACAAAGTTTTTGTTGTTTATAAACTACAACAAAACAGAAAGAATAAAATTTTTAAAATCGATATGTTTTGTTATAGTAATATTTATATATAATTATGCATTGCATTCTTTTAATTCATTGTAGTTAATTTGTGATGACATTCTAATGCTGTTAGAGTTACTGATTCAATTACTCCTTTTATCCCAGAAACTAAACTGGAATTCTTTGTATTTGATAGGAGGGGCGATACTAAGGATTTCTATAAACCTATCTGGAAGCGCAAATGAAGGTAAGTCATGTCAACAAAGCCCAAATTGTGTTTGTGTACATTCGTTGCGTGCATTGTCCTGTATCAGAAGTTTTATTTTCACCTGATTTACTATAGTAGAAAACATTAACGCACCGTAAATAAAAATAATTTTGTGATGTGGTTAAGATGTACAGTGTTGGATTTATTTGATTTCGCAAGTAATATTTTTAGTTCTGTTTTAGATTCTTTAATACCTTTTTTACTACATCAAAAATCCTCTAATACCTGAAAAAATGGAATAAAGAGTAGTATGAATTTCCTATCCTCAAAATGTCTAGATAATGCTAAATGTTTATTAATTATTTACTATTATTATTACAGCACGTTACATGTATAATGATATCTTCTTTATGTATTTCACTTTTAAAATTCAGATATAAAGCGAAGCGTGAATATAAAAGATTACATATTTAAATACTTGAATCACACGTTCATGAATTAAAAATCGTTATTTTCAGCATGTGATTAAATTAGATCGATAATTACAAATATTCGTGAAATAATTTAACTTTTTTGACTCATTCGAAGTTATAATTTTCTTTTGTTTTATCATTAATTTCATGTTTGCTTTTCTTTTCTTCGCTACTGCCCAATTTATGCTTGGGAAGAGTTCGATACCATGTCTCAAAGAGTTTTGTAAGTATTATGAACGACATTCTGTTAAATATGTCCGTCAATTTCGAAACGCTTGTCTTAAATTTTAAAACAATATATAATTATAGTTTTAAATATCCATCAGTATTTAAAAAATACTTTTTTGGTTTACGAATGAATTTATACCTGCATACATTATTCGTTTCTTTCTAATTTTACAGATATTAGCAACTTGAACATTTGGCGTTATTTCTTATTAAATATTTAATTTACAAATAGATGATCAGCATTTACCTTTCGAAATTTAGTTGTCCTTTTTGTATAAGAAACTGTTTAACGATTTAGGGGGGGAAAAGATTGCCAAAGAAACTTATTAAAAAGTTTTTTGAACATAACTGAATAATGTAAATACTCTTGATTGGATTTTTACAACTTACTTTAAGATTTTCCTGTGAAAAAGGTAAGGGAAACATATCTAAATCTAAAAATGATATGGTATAATTACTTAAATGTTTCGAGTGTCACACTACGTTATGTGTTTCAACTACAAAAATTAGTTAGTCGAGTGTAACACTTCTTTATATTGACGATCTCGAAAGGAAATCTATGTATATATCTTTACACTGTCAATAAAAGTTATCTTTAAAGTATTTAAGTAATGTCCCTGAAACCGATTTTTCAGAATATTTTCGTATTTTTAAAATTTTTTCATTATATATATATATATATATATATATATATATATATATATATATATATAAAGAATAATTCTTTGTAAAAATTTTTACAACGGTATTACTTGTAAAGTATCTGTGAAATATTTGTGAATTATTTTTTATTATTGTTTTTATTTTGTTTGATAGGCTAAAGAAACATAATTTAATTCTCACCACACTTTGAACTGCTTTTAACTTGATTTTCTTTTCAAGCATACTTTGAAATAGAAACGCCCCACCTGAGGCCATGCTATTTATTTTAATCTCATTTATCGTCTACATTCATAGATTCTGGGTGCATTTCAATGAGAAAAATTTATAAGAGTGGAAAGCAGAAAAAAGTTAAAATATTGAAACCCTGCCTGCAAGTAAAAACAACAACATTAATAAATGTCACATCTTAACTCAGAATATAAAGCTATGAATATTATTTACTCATGAATTTTGTAACTGAAAACCTTTATATCTCATATAGTACATGATGGAAATGAATAGTTACTTATTTTGATAGAAAAATTATAATAACTACAGACGAATGCAATATGCTCTAGTTTTATTTTTAAAAATACTGTACTGTTGTTTAAAAATTGCAGTGAAAAAGATCACGAAAATACTTAATGTAGTATCAAAATTGCATTATATATACGCACAGTGCATTAATGCAGTTAACCTTGAAACATATATTATAGGATGTTCTAAACTGATATTTCAGGATATTATGGACTTTGAATTTATTTTTGATTCAAGCTGCGTGTCCACCTATGGATAGTTTAAATACTTTGAACAACTTTAGATTATTCATTTTTTATATAGCTGCCTTTATAGACCACGACAACTTAAGTTTTAGTTCAGCTGTTTTATTGCTCTACTTGCATGCCCAATATCTACATTTAGCTGTAGATAAATTTTCAAAGGCATAATTTCATACTTTTTTCATGTCACTATAAGCTTAAATTACATTCATACATGCCATTTTACATCCTCAAATGTTTCATGACTTAAGAGTAAAACAGAACTCTAATGTAAATGTGCTTGAAAATCAAACAATGGTTAAGAATATATGCATTTTGTTCTATTGAATAGGAAGTTGCTACTAAAAAGCTGTTTAGATAAACCAACAATTCTTTCCTAAAAAATATCAAGTTTTAAGGATATTTTAGTTCCCAGTTCCTGCCTGCCAAAAATTACTGACTGTTTGGTTGTCCACTTACATCAGCAAAGGAACTTTAAATAAACACTACCTATACTGAATTTTTTAACCCACTGAAGATAAATAAAATATTTTTCCCTTAAGAATAAAACATCTTTACTTTTACTCATTAACAAACCCCAAAAACCTATCGTTAGCCTGTTAAAACTGCTGATAGGTAATCTACTAGCCCAAACAAATGAGTAAGTAGGCCAAGTCCACTGAATTTTCGTCGCTTCTTTCTGACAATCAAATCGTCAATCAAAGGCAATTATTGTGAGGCAATGTGAAAAAAAATCTTTCTCTTATAACAGTGCAGTACTACCTAAAAGAGTCAAATTATGTTATTTTTCTGTCCCAGTTACCCCTGCTTTACCTCATACAATAGATGTAATTGTAATACTTTATTATGAATTTCTTCATAAAACTCATTTATAAAGTAAACCACAAAGGCAACATTTATAGAGTTATTTGTTCTATGCATATTTTATGGGAAAAATTTCGCACTTTTGTACTAAAATAAACATGATTTTCGCTAAACTGTAATTTGTAAGAAGTAATACATTAAATTTGCAGAATCAACCTTAAAAAGTACGAATTGAGTTTTATTAGTATTCTATAAATCATAAAAATGTAAAATGTCACTTCAGCAGAAATTTGTGATCACGCATACTTTCATCTCAAACATATTGAATGAACATAGAGATATGTCTGACAAGTCGGTAGTTCCTTGAAAGTCTTATTTGGTATCTGATAATTCACAGAGGCAGTCTCTAGACTCATATTGTTACATTCAGTTCGAACTTATACATCATAAAGCAAGCTAAACTACTTTTTTTCACTGAACCATTTTTTTTACGTTTTACATGGTTGTAGCAATCTTGGATGGAGAAAATCTGTTTAATGCGATTAAATTTTTTGCAAGTTATCTACAACCAAAGCTACATATTATCCTATATAATAAAAATTAATTAATTAATTAATTAATAAATATAATTGTAGTTGAAACTGAAACTAACACTATGTTTACCTTATGAACGAAAGTTACTTTTAGTCTATACCTGCTATAATCTATGAATAGTGAAATGATAATTGAGATCACTATACGAGTGATTCATCCATATTTTACGGTTAATAATATACAGTGAGTACAGAATAGTAATATACAGTATTTTACAGTGAATAGTTTGGCAATTACTCGCTACACATCATCAATCATTTACAACTGGTCAGAAAACACACCATCTGAATACGACTGAATTTCAGTTATTTTGTCAGAAACTACCGTTATCAGAGATGAGGAGATTGTTATTTGAAATGACCGCATGAAACTTACACTAATGTTTCTATTGGAATGATGGATATTCCTAAATGAAGCGCCTTTCAGGTTATAGCTTTCAGTTGGGACTGCTATTTGGAACGAAGCACCAAATGTATATAACTTAACAAGCGTTATTGTTATTAATGACTGAGTAAATTGTAATTAGATACAAATGTAGCTGCTTAATGCGATTATTATATTAATATCAGGTTGTAACGAAAGTCGTCCGCCATATCTGCCTGAAAAACTAACTTCTAACTCCTTAAATAACTGATTTTGAACTTTCAGTACCAAACCTGCACAGTCTCACATGATACAATAGTACTTAAAGCTGTACTCATAACTTGTTGATATTATGGAGCTGACGTTTTGCAACACAAATGGAAGTAAATGATGGTTCTAATCCTCTAGAGTGATAGTTCCATTTGGGACACCTTATACTTAATGATAACTATATTTTTTACAGATTTCACAACACAGTGTTATAAAGTAAGCCTCTGTCTTTCAAATGCCAAAAATCGTTTGACAAAATATGAGCAAATACGCCAACGCGAACTGTGTGCTGACGATGTTTGCGGTGACGGGAAACTTTCGCTACAACCTAATAGTTCGGCTTATGAGCTTAATTTAATATTTATAAACTGCATAATTTTCGTTATGGAAATAAAATAAAGTGTTTTCTCTCTTTCTTCTCTAATTCTCGATTTTCTATTTTCGGTATGGGATTTTTCTTTAACTGATAGTAAATCAAGATCGCATATTGGAAATAGGAATAATTAGAAATAGGATCCCATATTTATAAAATCCTATAACTGAGAAACAGGATGTATTCTCAGAATGCATCATTTATAAATATGTTGTTACACATTAATGCACACACAAAAGGCTTACTTCATGCCTGATTTGTAAATGCGAAGTTAAGAATGAATAATTTATATTTTAATGGAAGCATTCTTATATTTTTATAAAAATTAAATTGCGAGTTACAAAATTCACGAAAATAGTGAAATACTTCTATTTTAGCTGCTCCTATTTTAAAGAAGAAGTGCAATCCGATTTAAATAAAAAGAATATATGATTGTAATGTTTTAATAAAAATGATGTTGAATCAACATGGAGATTTAAATAAAGTGCGCGAATACTCTGCTATTCATTACAGAAAACAGTAGAAATATAACTAAAAATGCACCTGGAAAATATCCAAGACTTTCTTTCAACATTGTTCAAAATTACATATTATAATACCAGAAAAAAGTTTATGGAGTAAATTATATTTAAAATATTGTTACAATGGGCGCCATCAATTTCTTTCTCCATTCAACAAATGTTTCTTAATCGAAAAGAAATTTCCACTTTCACTTCAACATCATGTAAAGTAATAAAACACTCCTGTAAATTATTCTTAGAAAAATATGATTGCATCTCAGAACAATAAAAAATGATAAAAGATTTCAAATCAAATGCGAACACAGAGTGTTCTTAAGTGGGATTAAGGAAAAGTTGGCAATTACATTAGATTTAATTTAGGAGAAAAAAATGAGTACTTTATATTTATTGCCATTTTTCAAGATTTAAATCTGCATTAAATCTTACTAAACTGCTATTTCGAGTAGCAAAATAGCTAAATTAAGCTTCATGAAATTGTAGTTTTTGAAGAACACTTTTCTTAATTAATTTTGTTCATATTAATGTAAGTACTAAGAAACAAAATGTAGATGTAATTTTAATCATTCGTTTTCGATTTTAATTTTCAGAAAGGTTATCATAAAATGCATTTCATTTCATGTACTAACATAACAACAACTAAAGTGGAAATTTTAAAGACTAATACATTATTTCAAATGAAAAACTCAGTCCATGTTTTCTTTTGTGAAGAATAAATTGGCATTTATTTAAAAATACATTCTAAATTAAGTTGGCTAAATAATTAATTTACTTTAAAACATTCTCAAAAAAATGGCAATGATAAAGATGCTTTAGTTTCTAATTTTTCCGATATGGCAGAAGAAAAATAAAGATTAAAAAAAAAAAGTACAACAGGCAAGCATATTTTTGAGGATAGTCAATTCAGTAATCTTCTTGACTACAAATTCATCTTGTTGAGACCACGGATGAAGGATGGCTAATAGTAGCAATGATGAAGCAACTTATTGTTTCGTCGTGATAACAAATGCATCTGGTTGTGACAAGGGATGAAGGATATCGAATGAAGGTAATAAAGAGGTAAATTGTTATTGTTATTTTGACATTTTAGTCACTGGCAATCGAAGTACTAGGTCTCTCATCTGGAGATGGCTCAAAATTAGGAGAGTACTCATAGAGGGCAAGTTGGCTTACCTACTACGATAAAAAAAATGAGGAACATCCTACCCTCGTTGCGGACAAGCCTACAGTCGGAAGCTGCCCTAACCATTGAACAGAATAAAACTATTGATAGTACTAAAAGAGATATAGTAATTGTTATAGCCTAGTGGCAAGGGGAAACATGAGATTAATTGTTAGTTGGTATTAAAGAAGTGACACTGTTATCATTCCAAATGCAATTTAATTAATTTAAAGTGGGACTGCAAATTATGCTTTGTTCATCATAAAACTAAAAAAAAGTTTTTTTTATTGATTTTAAATGAGCAAAATAATAAAATCTTTTAAGCAATGATATTCAAAATTAATTTCTTTGAAAAGACGACGATTTTTTCATATTACTTTGTAGTTAATAATATCCATTGTTTTTACAAAGCCATCCTAAAACACGTGAGAAAAAAATATCGATAATAACCGTTTCTGGTCAAATATGATAAAGCAAAACTGCTTCCCGAGAGAGCCTCACCCAATGAGCATAACATTGTTCTGTGACCGTTTATTAATCTTCAGAAAGTGCTCAGAAAGGTTCTCTGAACATCTGTTAACCTTGAGAGAACCAGTGTGTGCTGCCTGGGCTATACTTCATCACTAGATATGTTGATCTTGTAGAACTGGTAGTGGCTCTTAACGATACTACTACATTTTACTGACTGATTCTGTCTGGTTACACCTTAAGGGGAAAGGGGTCTTTAAAATGGAAAACTGTCAGTTCTTAATTTTTACTTTTAAATCATACATATAGTTGTTTAATATAAAGGTTTACATTTATACTAAAAATACAAAATTAAATTATTAAAAAATAAACATGCTAATATTTTTTAGGAAAAATGCGCATTAAGTACTTTTTCAAAATATCCCATGCGCATTCCAAGTAACTAAAGATCTGTAATTTTTTCAGTATACTCTTGTATTACATGTATGAACATAATTGTGCATTGAATTTTCAAACAAAAGTCATTTAATACAGACATAGGAATTTAAATGTATCTATAGGATAGGAAATCGAAAAGTAACTGCATCTCCATTTATTTTTTCTATACAGCTCATCCTTTTCACACATGAAAATGAATGCATAGATATGTCCATGCATATATTGCAAGGGTATAAATATATTAGAGCTTTTTATTAATTTGGAAAGCGCATGGGGTATTTAAATATAGAAAGCGTACATTTTTTTTCCAAAAAAATATGTTTTTCTTTTAAAAAATTATTTCTTTTTTAATTTTAATTTTCAATATAGATGCAAACTTTCATTTTAAACAACTTTATAAATGATTACAAGTAAAAATTCAGAATTGAAAATTTTCAATATTAACGTCCCTTGTCCCTTTAAAAGTTTAGCTGTCCATGTGTTTAAAGTGGTCAAAAATTTTCAAATCAAACATTGATAAGTTTCATACGCTTTGTAAAAGCACTTAGGAACAGGTGTTGATAGACTACTTATGAAGCATTTCCTTTTTACGTACGATGAGGGAACAAAACCGACACAGCAACAGCATTTATGGGTATGACCTGCTGCAACCTACTTGTCATTTTATGAAAATGTAACATTAAATTTTGAAATTTTTTTATAAGTAGTGTGCTTGTAATTAGAGAAATTCTGATTTGTAAAGAATTAATAAATTGGTTAATCATCTGAAATTATAGTTGACCGCAATTATCTAAACAAAATCACATAGCACGTTCCAGATTGTTTGAGTGCAAATCAAGTTTCGCCTTACTCCTTCACAGTTGAAATATAATACAGATACATTGTCAATAAAAGCAGTTTACTGCGCAGTTTAAAGCGCATATTTATAGCACTGAATTTTACATTAAAAGTTTAATATTTTTACAGTAAACACCGAGAACACAAAATATTGTTTAAAAGTACAGCAAAAAAGGTTAATCAAATGCAGTGTATTGGGCAATGAATGGCCCGACTTTTGAAATTATTTTAATTATTGAAAAGTGTAGCTAATGAATTCGTAAAAAAAGAAGTTGTGTGTAAGTGGTTCAAAAAACTAAGGTAACAAGAGCTCTCGTGGGTGCACATATTCCGCGAGAGAATTAAATTCCACTACTAAGTACAATAGACGATTGCAGCAATGAAATTCCACCCGCACACCGATGGAGCCTATTGGACTGTCCTTTCTACAGCCCGGATCTCGCACCCAGTGATTTCTATTTCTTTAGGCGATTCAAGAAGTAAATGGAAGAACTGAATTTCCAAACCAATTCCGCAGTTCAGGACAGGGTCGTTGAGTGGCTCATTGACCAGGTCCTGTTCGATGATCAGATGTTAAATATTAATTGTCATTTGTTTTCTGAGTGTTAAATTTAATCTATCTAAAGCCTAGCCTTTTAACTTTTATTTCTGTTCTCATTTTTCCTTACTTCGCCTTCCAAAATTTTATTTCGCTCATGGATTCCGTATCATGGAAAATACATTCCACTCCCTCTCAAAATTTATTCGTCTAAAAGTCAAACTTCCCACCATGGTTTCAAATATAAAAAATTATCATAAAATATGAATGTGATTACTTACAATATTTCATATTTATGTCGAGTTGCATGCTTTTCAAAAACTGATTAAATATTTGCAAAGGCAGAAAATTTCTCTTATAGTCGAATACTTTTTTGAGAGGATGAGGATTTAAGCTTCGTGCTTAATGTTTGACGAAACTGCATGACAAGACTTATAGTGTTTTTTCTTTGGCTAATCTTAGAGGAATGCTAGTGATTGTTTAAAAGTTCTAAGCTTAAACTGTTCTCAAATTGTTCAGTAATATTACAATTACAATTCATTAAAATAATACAAAAATAAAAATAATCATTTTATTGAACTCTACAGCACATACATTTTTGTCAACAAACTTCCACAATTTCAAAACTGGAAAATGAATTAACTTTCATCATTCTTAGAATCTATTTTTGCTCATTACGGTAATCTTTTTATTAAATTCCAGTTATTGAGATATAAAGTGCTGAATTCCCCCTTTTATAATCACATTTGCCATAACTACCCCAACCGAAGTCATGTTCTATTTCTTAGCTATTTTCATTAAACCAGTCTATATTTCATGCAGATCATACCGACAGTATTAACTCCACTGTTTCAAACTTTTGATTTTATTGTAATATACTTATTTGGCAACTTTTTAACGCCTTCTACATGTTGAAATTTGTGCTTTACTCATTTTTGATTAAAGTATTTGAAGGGTGTGTATAACTGTTACAAACCTAATTTATTTTTAAATATTTTCTGTTCATTTTCTCCTACAGTCTACACAGATTACCCTTTGGAAAACCAGAAAAGACTAAAAATAATGTTTAGTTGATCTCGATAAAAATGTGAAACTGTGTGAAAACAATAAATTTCAAAGAAAAACAAGTGCACTTATTTGTTCAAAATTATTGGAATTATTTCTGAAAATGTTAAGCCTTCATTAAAAAAATATTATTATAAATTTTTAAATGAAAACTTGAATATGTTGTAGAGAGAAACCCACTTAACTTACGAACATGATATTTTCAGAGAATCGGTAGTACTAACACACTAAGATATAATGCACAAATCAAACTTAAGAATGCATATTTTACCTAGAGGAAGTGGTGTGAAACCGAAGACATGTAGTGCATGCTATGCAATTCATGAATGTAACGCTCTTGGTAACTGTATATATTAAATGCAATCACATACGCCCATTCATGCAAGAATATAACTTTACCTATAGTTATATTCTTGCATGTCAAAGATGCCGTTTGACAATTCTATCAAGTAATATGATAAATGAAAGCTTTTACATAACTTTCCGATGAAGACTTATTCTAGTCAAGAAGTATTGTGCTAATTTATGAGAATGTAGTCGAATTGTAATAGACGCAAAGCAATCGTGCAGCATACGTTTGTGAGACGGCGAACATGCTGATACATTATGCAGACTGATGTCTTGCATTCATCATGCTGCGAAATTGTATTGCATACGGTAAACATTTCTCATTATGTGTGTTTCTCAACTTATGGTTTCGAAAGTTACCAAGCTTGATTTAACTGCTTTACGTTAACAAAAACAAATCATATAATACTGAATAACTGAAAAATGTTAGAAAAACTCATATTGTGTATTGGAATTTAGAGATGCATTATCAAATGTATATATTCAAGAAGTATGAAACGGTCATTTAGACGAAATCGTATATTCCTATTCTAGATGAAATGTACAGCTGAAAAATCTCTACGACTGAGTTTAAAAATTGAAAAAAAAAATAATTTAGTAATTTCCTTTAATTTTAGAGATAAGCTAGTCCCAATCTAACTTGAAATCGTGCGAAATTAAATATAGGAGAGTGTGGCCTAAAATTATCTTGATAAAATGATACACATACTATCAACATACGTTTTCTTCCATGCAGGTAGCGCTATATACCGAGGAACTCATAAAATAGTTGTGCCAAGTGAAGAAGAAGCAATGGCGATATTAAAGTGATCACAGTATTAAGTATCTACATAGAATTCTTTAAAAATTGGATTTTATACCATTTGACATAAGGTAGACACTAAATTTCCTATTCATTTGAGTAAAAAGTCTTGAATGTACAGAAATACGGCTTGGTGTACTGAATGGATTATATTTTTTAGATTATTATTTGGGTTAGATCCAGTATCACAAATGCCTAGGTGGGTGAATGATGCATGAGCTGGGATACCTGAGACTGGTGATCATGTGCATTTTTGTGATATGTGCTCAAATATTCTGAGTTTTCAAAGTGGGGGAAAAATACATTATTTAATTTATTTCTGCTTTTATTGTAATCCATAAATTTTTAAATTATAATTTTTGAATATTCAATTTTGTTTGTGACTTTTTTATTTTAAAATTTTCATAAAATAAATTATGAACACTATCTGATTGTAAAACTTATTTTATTTCATCATGAATACTCATAAATACTTTTACATCTTTTTATTTTGTCTATAAAAACAATTTAAAATTATTTTTAAACGGAGGATCATTTTGCTCTTTGGTTGAGAGTGAAATGATCCCAGGACATTTTATGATAATTCTATTTTCAATTACTTAGTGTGGGTTGAAAATATCATTGGAATATGTTTATAATACAAAATATAGTGCAAAAAATACTAGCAAAGTGAAAAAGTTTTATTCAAATATTTATCTTATTTTTACAAGTTTTTCCCTTAAGTGTATTATTTCAGGTCTTTACTCTACCTTGCAAAGTATTAGTTATTTTTCACAAAGTTTTAATTGAAAGTAAGATATTTGTTATATTATAATGTACTTATAGTGAAAGTAGGCATGTGTCTAGAAGCTCCCATATAAACATATATTTCATTTACTAAAAAAAAAAAAAAAACTACTACTAATGATTTTTATCAACAAATGCAGCATAACATATTCGTCTTATTGAGTGGCTAATAAAGTGGGCTTTAAAAAAAATAAAACGTGAAATTAATCTTCGATCACTTATTTAAAACTATGAAGTTCCTTTCTTTGAAGAAAAGTAGAAAACCCATTAGACATGATACCAGAAGAATTGACCTTATCCATCTGTCCTTATCTTTAGGAAACAAGATCCATCAGCTTGTCTAACTATTTTTAATCTTAAACGGACTTGATGAGGAGGAGTGATTTAGAAGTAATATTCATGGCATTAAACCAAACAGTAATGACTAGAATAATCACCAGAAAGTGCTTTCAAGGTCTTTCAAAGTCCACTTGCACTAGACAGATGCTTTGTATAAGATACATGATATATGTACTACACAGAGAGATAACACTTGATATTTCATCTGAAAGAATTTATGCAAACTTTGAAAAGAAACCTTATGTTGCAGTGATAAGGGATAGTCTACCTCATCCAAAAATTTAAGAAAAAAGCCGATTTTCAAAGAATTTGGAAACATTTACTATACACAACATTCCGGTTTTAATGATTCAGAATCAATGCATATGATAAAGACTTTAAAATATTCATCTATAGGAGGTATGGAGCCCATTTAATATCTCTACAGCCTAACTTAAATGAATCAATTTGAATAAAGAATAACCATGGAGTCACTAAATTTGATGCTGAATGTCTGTTAGTACATGCACACTTATGTATGTCTCTGATGCTTGCTCTGCGATCGAATGGACTTATGATCGTATCACATTTTGGGGGAACAGGTGGCTGAGAGGTTGCGTTCCTGTCCTCCTGTTCACTAATCGCTTAAGCGTACGGTCGTGAGTTCGATTCCTACTCATTTCCCTGGTCTTTTGTGCTTCACATATGAACTGTAAATTTCCTTTCTCTGTGCTAGTAAAACCTGTCATTGTGTTGTCCACTTTATTCGACGAGGATTCATGACCTGGTACTTGATTACCAAGCAAAAAAGTCGGAAAATTAATGTTCCAAATACAACAAGGCTTTTGAATAACATTTTCTTTTCTAAAATATGTTAGAGATAATTTAAATACAATGGATAATAAATGAGGGCAAAAAAATAAAGATTTCGCCTTGTAGAAGGTATTCGATAAGAAGGGGCACTGTTCGCAAAATAATTAAGCTTATCATGTTGATTGAAGAATCCTTTCTCAGGACACTCCAGGTTTTTAAATAATTATGGTTAGACGAATTGAGATCATTCAAAGTTGCATAGCAATGCAGTTAGATAGACGTCGTTTTCACTTTTTAGTAATCATATCACAAAAATATTAAAATGATATTTACATTTTTAATATTTAAAAAATGATTTTAATGTTAAAAATTGCAATAATCAAAATGAAACAAATTTTATAATTATACTAGCAGTATACCCGTTCTTCGTACGGAAGGAACCAAATGTTCTTCTTGCTCATATAAGTGAAAGTAATTCCTATACGAAATTTCAACTTTTGACAAATTCTTTGCACCGGGGCATAAACTTTGACTTGAAAATACTTACTTGATATGGTAAATAGCAAAACTGCACACATTTAAGAAACGGGGTCGGGTCTTTCTCCCGCCTGCCAAAATTCCAATTTTTGTTAACAAAATAAAGTTTTTTGTGAAAAATTCTGCCTTTTCCAACGTTTGGACCACCTCCGAAATTTTGTCTGAGTACGGCTCTCCCCATTACTGCTACTTAAGTCACCAAATTCAACAATGAAGTGAAAGCTAAGCTAATTTTTAGAGTTCTTAGTTTAAGAAAATGAAAATACATATAATGGGAAAAAAACATTATTTTACAGGTGTTCACCGTTGTTTAACTCTTGTTACATTTGAATTATACTAGATTATTTCATAGGCATGACCAAGAACTTTGGTAATTTTTCGTTGGCTAACTCATCTATTCATGTTTTCATCTTCCGTCTGATTGCTATTCAGAAGTCTCAGTCGTTTTGTTGAAGTAGATTGCAGAGAATACTGAAATTTCCTCGAAAAAGTTTGAATTAAATTAAATAAATTTCTAGTCTAGAGCTCAGACAAGCTCAGTGACGCAACCACCATATCTAGAAGAATTTTTATAAACTATTTGCTGTTTGAGCTGATCCGAATCATAGTTTTCGAGTGAATGATCTGAATAAGCGTGTGAACCGAGACAAACGAATCGTTTTCTTCATTCGTGTTTTATGGTACACTTCATGAGTCGTAGGGGGCCTAACGGCTGAACGGGTCTGCGCATCGGTCCCTGCCGGCCGCTATGCGAGCTGTCTGGTCTAAATTTCAAATCCCGTTTGCTCATGGGTGTTTCCCCATATGTGCTGTAAACTGTACTTTGAAGTAAAAATAATGTTGTACTTATGATCAACTGAGATGAAGACCAAAAATGAGGGATTGATCTCGATAAATCCTCGTTCCCAAACACCAAATCCCACATGGATCGTATCTCGATTTTTCCAGAAAAAGGCTACCTAACACAAAAATAATTGTTTTAATCCGACTGGTAGCTCTTTAGATTAGCGCATTCAAACATAAGATAAAAGTTTTAAGCATTAGTAAAGCTTATAAATATGTATGTGCTCATGTGGTAGGGGAAGGCTTAAAAGAAAAATTAATGGAATTTACATTGAAGCTACGCTGTGTAAAACTTAAATACGCTTTTATATTCACATATTGATAGTTATTTCAGATTTAAAAATATTTTTATAAACTAGCAAAATGCTAGTCTATGTTATTCGATTTCTTTGCATGTTACTTTACTTCTTAATATGTTTCAAAGTACTCAACTTACATTAGTCGCAGCATGACAGAGTTTAAAACTTACATTATAAAACAAATCACTCTCAATTTAGAAATTTTAAATTTTGATTAATGCATTCACATTATGACATTTACCGTTCAATTGATAAACAGGTAAAATAAACTATAATTTTAACGCGTTTTTCCAGACTGACAGCGCTGGAACAAATAAGTATTTCTCTATAGAATTAAATCCAAGTCTTTAGAACATTATTGTTCCTTTGGTATTTCTAAATACTCTCAGTATTAAATTGAACTTCGTGAAATGTTTTAATAATTTTCAGAAAATGCTTCAAGTGTTTAGCAGTAAAACGCCAGTCAAATTACAGTGTTAACTACACGTATCTAATTAATTTATTTTACTTGTTCATTTACTACGGTAAAACGAGACAGAGTGTTTCGTACACGAGAAAAGCTTGACAACGCTTTTCTGCGAAAAAGAAGTTTTAGAAAGTTTAATTTAATATAAAACTTTCAAGTAAATTAAAGTGACATTTAATATAGTTTCACTGTAATTAATCATCTCACTTTTCAAAAAGCTTGATACTGAGTTTTAAATTTCGGTAATTGTAAAATTATTTTACAATATTGTGCTTGCTTTTCTGCCGAAAATTCTGGGAAGTACTTTTTCTGTATTTGAAGTCTCTGAGCATTAATTGTGGTTCTTCGAGCAGCTATTTATCAAAAGTATATTTTATTTTAGTGATTCATATGATGCATTATATATTTTAAATTACACAAGGGAATGGTATATAGACGATTGGCTTCGACTGAACGCAAAACTTTTAATTAAATATAAAAGAATATTTTTTTTTAAGAATCGGGTTATTTGTTATAATATAATTTGTGTGGTTATTAGTAATTACAGCACATGTAAAATAAAATTACTCAAGAGAAAGTGGGTGTTTAAAATATGAAATAATTAAAACTTAGTAAAAATATCATGCATACAAATATCCATATCACTACTTTTCCTGTATCGGTAAGTACTTTTTTATGAGTGTTATTTTACAAAGTTTTAATTTTTGAATACTGTTTATGTAAATTTCGAAAAAATTAAAAAAAATTAATTGAAGTAAAAAAAAAGATATTAGACGTGAATACCAAATTGAATTACCATTCTTTATGTAAATTTTGAAAATAAATGAATTGAAGATGGACTTTGTAAGTATCAGTTTAATTTGTAAATATATCACGATGGTCTGAAATATTTAGCTATCAGAAAAATAATAGATGATATCTCATTATTATACCCTTTAAGATATATCATATGGTGGGGTAAAAATATAACGCTTGGCAGAGTGTAAACCCATCTACAAAAAGTCGATCGCTTTTCACTATAGCTGCTATATGGCGCTTTCACTAGACTATTAAAGTGTACTGTTTGACCACCGGTTAGATAAAAATGTAAACATTCGGTTTAGAGGGGGAAAAGGGCACGTCCACTGGTTGTTGGGGTGACAGTCGGGTGCGCACTTGCCGCTAATTATTCAGACACAGTTTTCAAGAAATAACGATTTATACTATCAAATCAAATGAACTAAGAATTCAAAGCAGAATAATTATGTACAATCACATAGAAATGGACAAGACGAAAGAATTGCATTCACTCAGCCTCCTCGACCGGGTAATTTCTATTCACCTTTACTGGCAGCTCGCCAACTTTCCACGCCAAACGTAGTCAGACAGTATTCTCATTTTTACAGATAAACGTGGAAGAATCAACCTGTGACATAATGATATTTTCACACCATACTCAGTGTCATAATAATGGTTACTTTTCGAACGGGTGATACGCTCACTCTAAAAATGTGAGATAGCTGGAATGGTGGAGTTAAGCCTTTGAGGCGCAACCCTTTCCCAATGCTGAAAAAAGGGCAGTCGTTGCCATCGCATCGCAGCTGGCTGTCGATGACGCAGCTGTGCTGCGTCAGAAAGGAGTCTCTAGATCTGTGGAACGCGATGAAAGTTTCGATCGTCCGCCATCTTGCTGGTAGTTAAGTCTAGCGATGGCAACGGCTGCCCTTTTTTCAGCATTGGGCAATCTATTCAGCCGTTCTCGCATTCTTCCATTTTTCAGCAGATGTCAGTGCTGTTAAAAAGAATCGTGACATTTTTTTGACCGGAAATGACGTGCTAAAATTAAAGGATTCTCATGGAGCTATGTCACCTGCAACTATTTTTATAGAAATCAAATCTATTCTTCGTGACTGGCAACAGTCAAAACGTCAGAGTTTGGTGTTCCCAGAGCGGGAACACTGCACGTTAAAGTCTTAAATCAGTAATTTTTCTTTCAACGTCTGTTTCTTGAAATATTTATGGAGCCACAATAAAAGAACATACTTTAACGCTTTGGAGAAGTCCAAATTTAACAGTGCCAACAATATTTTCCGAAAAAAAACCTGGATGGAGTAGTGTTACTAAAACCAATTAATTTGTGCCAGCCGACTTGAAAACAGAGAGACAACATTGTAAGGGACATCAAATAACAGTATGAGAGATGGGAGGAAATCTTTTATTACAATTTCCATAACTTATTTGAAGGACTAGTTCAGAGCAGGCTATATTTAAACCAAACCTCTTCAAGAACTTCCTGTAAAAATCAGCGGTTTTGAAGCAGCAAGACGATTCGCTTACTTTCATGAACAATATGCAAAACCTTAAATGGTGGGTTTATGAATACATAGATTTCGTAAGCATGCCAAAAAATGTTGCCTAAGAAGAATACCGAATATGTTTGTCGCACGGGTTCTCTACAAAATGCCTGTCCAATTTACTGTAAACAAACAAAACAAAATTAAGAATATAAATGTTACATTATCCTGATTTTTTTTCACGTTAAAATTAACTATATCTTTTCAGTGTGCCAGTTAATAAAATTTCAAGCAGGGGAATGTGGTCCCAAATGATTCCCTTAAGGGGATAACTTGTATCAAATAACATAAATGTTTAAACAGAACTTTGGCTCTTTTCTGTCATATTTTACACTATATTTCACATCACAAATATATTTTAATAATATTTTAAAACAAGAGCGGATTAAAGGGGCTGGTGGAGTGGGCGAACGCCATCCCCCGAGAAAAAAAAATTAATGTAAAATATCCTATTTTACTTTCATAAAATGGATCTATATGTTAATATTCTAAGAGCCCCAACCGACAAACTAACCGCCCCCCTTGCAAGCAAAAACTTGGAATAATCCGCCACGGTTTTAAAAGCACATTGTGTAATGAAAAAAATAGGATTTTAAGAAATTGTCCAAAGGATAATTTTACCTTCAGCGAAAGAGCAATGTCACCCTCCAATTGAAAATAATTGTAAATTACTTTTTAATTGGCAAAATAAATGATGGAACAGTAATTATTACTATTCATAATTATGATATAAATTTTACAATCATATAATGTGCATAATTTATTTTATGAAAATTTTAAAACAAAAGAAGTGTCACGAACAATAAAATGGAGTATTTCAAAATTATAATTCAAAATTTATGGCGTACAATAAAGGCAGAAATGAATTAAATAATTTAATAGGGGGTGACGCATTTTGAGGAAGGTAAAAGTGTTGCTATGATGGCTGTGACCCAGTACTGGAGTTTCTTCAGTCGATGGATCATTTTACTCGGCAATATGGATGCCCACTTTAGGTCATATCACTGGATGACGCAGGAAAACATAACAAACTTAGCATGTGTAGTTCCCATCTAAAAACAAACTCCATCCAATAAACCATGTCATATTTCTGTGTATGAAAGGCTGTATATCAAAATTAATAGGAAAGTTAGTGCTTACCTCATGGCAAATGTTATAAAATCAAATTTTTCAACGAATTCTATTTAGACGAGTAATACTGCAACCTCTTAAATACTGTAACTGCTTCTTCTTTACTTGTCACAACTAGTTTATATGTGTTACCCGGTAGATAGCGCTATCTGTATCTAAGAAAACGCATGTGGATAGTTTTACCCGCTAGGATCATTTTTGTACACCTTTCCCGCATACTAGAAAATTAACATTTAAGCGAATCAATAAGTATATATTTATTGTCTTCCATAAATTTTATTTGTCTGTTAGAATGGATTTAATTTGGTATTTTTTAGGAATACACCTTTTTTTTTCATCATCACCCCTTATTTTTAACTCAAATAAAATTATGCAGGTACTAGTTAGAACGATGGTACTCGCCATCTTAATGGTAGAAATCATTAGAAAGTACTATCTTTCGAATCTAAGAACGTTCCAAATAGGAGAGAATTTTGATATTAAATTCCCCTCTCCTAATATTAGTTAGTTTCCAGAGTGTAAACATGCATACATACGTATTTGGCTTAAAGGCATATTTTACAACTGGAACATTTTGTTAAAATAGTATTAATTTCCTCAAAGTTTGTAACAAATTATAAGGATTCCGCATATCAGAACACGAATTTTTAAAGGTTTTTTTTATTTTTATTTTAGTACATTTTTAAATTAGTAAATAAAGACTGTGATACTATAAGCAAACTATTATACTTTAAAATACGTTTATATATCTAATAATTTAGTCTTTATTTTTTTTTAAATTCAGAGAAATTGAAATTTAAACTCTACGTAAAAGGAATTTTTTCGTGGGGGGGGGGTGCCGAAGGATATTTTTTTTAATTAAGTTACCATAATCTACTTTAACTGAATGTCTCTGAAATTAAGCAGACTTTAAAAAAATACATAGAATATATAATGTTATTATCGTGTTATTAGAATTGCTTCGAAAAATTTTATATCTTAGTATCTCGTAATTAAAGTTTTTTTTAATTCGAGAAATAAAAATTTGTGCGTGCACGAGCAATTTTCAAACTCATCCAATTTTTCTCGCATTTCTTAGTATAACAAAATGCATAGTTTTACTTTTTGTTTGGGGATAATTATGCGGTCAAAGTAAACCAAGAAAATGATGATATGCTCATTAGCAATTAAATATTCTTTAAAACGTTTATAGCTTGGTTTTTTACGAAGCAGCTAAAATATACATTAAAGTCCACTTTTCCTAGGAGTAGAGGTCGTTTTCCAACAAGTATTATCAATGTTTAACAATTAAAAATATAAAAAAATATATTCGGTTTTATAACAATAATGTATGACAACCCTGAAGAAAATAAAAAGCGAACACTATAAATTTTAAGCGATAAGCAGACACTAGGTAAACGTATTTATTACAGGCTTATAAAAAATCATAGTTTCAACTTTTAAAAATATGAATATTGCTTTCACTAATTATTATTTATTATATGTTTCTCCGTGTAGCTAGTTTGAGAGGGATGCCTCTTTTAATAAGGCAAATAGCACATTTATATAAATTTTATGTGTGGAAATATTTTTTAGAAAATATGCACGCAAAATATATTTTAATTTAGTTTGGTTTTTAACTTTCAAAAATATTAAATGTTTAGCCGTCCAATTTCGTAAATCCTTTTAGTACTCTGTACAAGAATTGAATTACTTTGCTTTTTAACTAGAATATTTCTATATATTGATTAAGAAGTACAATTTGCCACCACTAAAAATGTTAAAATATGTAGCGCTCTTGTAGATTTGTTTATGTTCCTTGATAGAGATCGTTGTAAAAATACTTATAACTCTAAATTTCCTCTACTGAAATTACTGAAAACGCTGTACCAGGATTAAATTATCTTCCAGCTTTTATATAATAAAGCATTTAATTGAAACACATATTTCATAGGCACATTTTAAAAAATATATAAAGATACTCTAAATCAATGAAAGAAACATATACTGCAAAGCTATGCAGTAGCAAATATCATTTTGCTGAATATAATAAATAATAATTTAATAAATAATTTTTAATAAATAATTGAGCGTCACGCCCCCAGTTAGAGACATCTGGTATCCTGAATTCCAGCTTGTTTCTCAAGCCCCAAGAAAATTTACCTAAATGTGGCTCGTTTCTAAAACAAATTTGTATTTATTTTACTTGTATCTATATTTAACCCTTTACTTATACAATTGACGTCTGTTTTTTCATGCTTTATGCGTTAAGATATGCTTATAAACAGAGGCTGTTCGGTATGAGGTGTCAGAGGGTCCCAGTGAAACCAGATATTTCACAAGCATTTTCAATTAGAGCACAAGAAATGTGTTATTTTTTTGTTTAGATGATTTTTTTAAAAATGGTTTACTTAAGTAAAATAGTATGTATAGATTTTAACCTGTTTGGATTTTGCTGGATGGAAGGATCATTCAAAAGGAGTGTTTTTGTAATACCCTATTTTCTCTTTAATCTATTATATAAAGCGAATTTAGAACGAGGCATCGTTGAATATGTACCTCCAACTCCTACTTCGATCTACTTTCAAAGCAAGCGTTGCGAGGGCCGGACAGAGGCAAGCCCCGTAGTATCCGCTAAGTACAGTGGAATAACGTTTGTACCGTCTATCTTTTATCAGGAAATAGCCACATTTGGCTATTAACACAAAAATGAGCGCGAAAGAGCAGTTAAATTAGTTCGGTTTGGGGTAACTAAATACTGGCCCAATTGGAGAAAAACCACGTGTTTTCATAGAACTGCATCTATGATTTGAGCTGTTTAGTCGGCATCGTAGGGGAAAAACAGTGCTGTTTGTCTTAGTCATTATTAATGCTGATAGTCTAAAAGCTAGATTTTTTTGTTGTTGTTACATTTGTTTAAGGAACTTTTTTTATCATTTTTAAAGATTCTCATTAACTAAATGTGAGGAAAGTATTTTTTGAGAAAATATGGTTATAGATTAATGTATTATATCACACTATAAATATATTTTACCATAATTTTGTCGACAATTTCCTGCAAGCTCCTTTCGGCAGATTAATCTTAAAAAAGTTTTAAATAAAACGCTTTTGACTCTATTAGCGATTGAAATTTGCACTCAGTATAAAGGATGGTAAAAGGATGCGATCACTTTCAGTAGAATAAGGCACGATGGCTTAAATATGTAAGTTGTTTAAGTGATGCAACTGCTTGTAAACATACATATCTTTCATCATGTATTCAGCGCATATGTATTAAACTTTTCTACACTAATTACAATAGGTGATAGAAGACACCAAAACTAGACGTCAGAAATGGCTTACACGCCATTCATGAACATCCAAGTACTTGGGTGTGGCAAATCGCCAAAAATATCTTGCAATGGCTGTTCGTCAACTGATGGAAAGCGCATCCAAAAATAAAATTTGTGACAGATTGGACACAAGGCAAAAAATCAAGAAATTGAGACGGAAACAGAACTCAGGTGTTCAGTATTATGCCTTAAAAAAAGAATGATAACCGTGTTTAGGTAAATCAAAATGATTATTCTTTAAACGCGAACCACATATGATTAAAATTTGATCTATTCAAGAGATGGGGGAAGGGGTTTATACGGAAGATCCAAAGAAGGATCAAAAAGAGGAGTTGGGAAGTGGAGGAACGAAAAACGAAAATGGTCGGAAAGTGCCATTACCGAAGACACTGGTCTCTTCATTGATGTGATGTTGTGGATCAGATCCTTGTAGGTAAACGGTTTCTTCTCGCATTACCTAGATAGGTTCGGAAATAACCTATCTAGTCGGTACGAGAAGAAGTGATTTTTGATAAGCCGAGTCTATTCTGCGGAACTGGTGAACAAGTATCCATTTAGCCCTGTAAACAAAGTTAATAACTGATCTATTAAGTAAGCCAATTCTACTCAGAAATTAATTCTGTTTATTATCTCAGTATTAATGGAAAACTTAAGTTATTTTTACAGTACAGTACCAATGTGAAATAAATATTTTTATTTTTATCTAAAAAATGTATTTAAATTATTTTTTTTTGCGTGCATTTTGTGTTATTTTGGGGGTTCTAGAAGACAATGCTAGGTAGGTTTTTCAACCGATGTACTGCTTCTTCTACCTTATTTATTCAATCCTCATTTGAATTAAACATATTCCTTCAACCCTAACACCCTCCTATTTGACTTCCTACAATATCATTAATAATTATTTGAAAATAGAGATTTTGATATTGCATCGCTGTATGATTCCAATCGATTGTTCCATTCCACCTTTTACATTTATTACAGACCACATAATTTTTGATGTTTACACATTTACAACTGTTTATGTTCATTTATTAAAATTATTTATGTGCGTGTATTTGTATTTATGAATATATTCCTTTCTATATTTTTATAATCCGGGATATTTTACAAATGAAGAAAAATATTACTTAGACTACAAATGTGAAAGAAATAAATACTAGAGTAATAGTTACTTTGTATTATAGAATATACGTAAAGATGGATTGATTTAATCAGTGGAACACAAATCATAGAACAATGATGACGTGAAGATATCCTCGAATATTATTAATTGACGTAGAACAAAGGGAAATTGCATATACGAGAGATTCACTTACACATGAGATCGCCCGGTGTATAACTTATCATGACGTATCTCTGTAATTCAATCTTGATATAATTAACTCCATTTTGCATGATACTATATATGTTAGATTTGCACACATCACTTAATGCATTTTCATGTAATTCAATATTCACATTTTCTCGCAGCATCATATTGTTTACTATATGAACACATATTAGGTTCCAAATGCGATACTTGATTTATACCAGTGAAAATATTTGTGATCTATTTATTCACTTGCTTTATTCCGAAACTTACGTAAGTATTGTATCAAAACTTTAATTTCCTCCCTGCCGAATTAATGTGTGTTGCAGAAAAGAGAGTTGTATAGGCATTCTTATACCCTTTGATCGTATGTGACCCTTTGATCTCAGTGACAAACTTGGCGATCGTTTTGGCGACTTGGCGAAAAACTTGGTGACTTTAACGACACAAAGAAAGCCCTCGAAAGAAGTGGAATTTTGGTTGTTACTCAGTTAGGGAAGACGATACGAGAAAAATCCAAAAATATGATGTCAAATCTTCGTCACATCCTGTGGGACAGTTGGAAATCTATGAACAGAGAATCTATCTCGCTGTTGAATGTGTTTGATAGACTGCGGATATTGAGAACAAAGCGATGCGACTGACATTGTGATTTGAATAGTGTTACTGCCGTGTTAGTTAATGACTTGCCGTTGAATGTGTTACTAAACGCTTCATTTTTGTGAGATATTAATGGTTCGATTCGTCGGATAAAGTTTTATATTTGCTTTTCGGGCTTGTTAGACTATTTTATCAAACACCCACTAGCCGATTTTGTAATAATATTAGATTATTATTTCTGATCTCTTTGAAGGGATAACCTGAAAAACCCCAATCTGAAAATCTAAAAAAGATGTTTCAGATGTTTTATTTCACCAACATTTTTAGTAGTACATACTTTCTTACAACCGTAAAGGAAATACGGTTTTTTAAATTCAGTTCTTGAACAATATAAACACGGTAATCCCAAATTTTTTCATAATTGCTATATTACATGTTGTCTACTTTTTTGCGGAACCAGGAGTGTTGATTTTAAATTAGCATTGATCGAAATTCTATTGAACCCAGGAAAGTTGCCTTCCTGTGCCACAAGTATTATCTAAAAATATAAGTTTAGATAGTTTGTATACAGAATTAGAGACAAGATTTAAAGAAAGGATTTGCTTCAGTATTAATGTAGGGACCTGAGGAGTGGAGTACAAATTAATGTTGTGTATCTTTTTACTATTTCTTTATTCTTCTTTTTCTTTTCTTTTTTTTCAAAAACCTAATATCTTTGCTCTGCATTTATCCAATTTTAACAAATTTTGTATCAACAATTCTTCTAGGACTAACGGTTGCGTAATAAAGGTTAGATGATTTAATCTTGGACAAGCTGTATATTTTTTGTGTTAATTTCGTACGTTCAACATTTTAACCAATTAAAAATGCTATGTTAAAATGCAAGAAAACTTTAACCATCATATTTAGCTTAGAGTTATGACCACACACTTTTCTGAAGCATTATGATTTTTTTCTACGTCTATCTGAAAACGATTTTCACGCTCGTACTTCAAAGCATCATAACTGAAAGCTACTCTAAAAATAACGACGATTTCAAAATTTAAATCTATACAATGAGTCTGAATTTTTAATAAAAACTTATAATCAAAGATATATATTTCATGTATTGAAATGATTATTTTAAGAACCAAAGAAAGGTTTTAAAAACAAATTAGAATTATATTTTACAAAAATTTTATGGAACACTGTGTGCATGTACAACCAACAATTCTAAAATAATTATTATTGATGACTGAAAAAATATATACATTAGACATAGACATATATTTTCTTAAAATGTGTAATGCATTCGAGAAAATTCGTCAACAGTTTCTCACGCTACGGATAAGAATTAATGAATCAAAGTCTTTTATGAAAAATATGTTGGTGTCACCAGAAGTTTTGAAAAATATTTGTCATTACTTAACAGTTCATTACAGTCTTTTTTATGCAGCATTGCAGGGGTTCACAATTTTTGGGGAAAAAAGACACATGATGGATTGAACATCATACAATTTATCATGAAAATTCTATCAAATCTTGCGAATTCTTCAAAAAATAAAAATCACGCACCCATTTCTCTCACACAAAAAATCGCTACGGATCCATTAATCCTCTGAGAGATTTTTGTTTAGAGTTTTTGTTACCAGTATATATATATATAAATATCAATAATTGTACATCTGTAAAACGTGTATAAGTACTATTTTAGAACTCCTGAAGTATACTTGAAAAAGTTTGAAAAAAGAAAAACAGAAAAAAAAACGGCTAGTGCCATGAAATGATTTAATTTATATTTATCAAAGACTAGAATATTAGTTGCTAACGTGAGATTTCGTTTTTGTTTGTGATTTCTGTATAACATTTTATTCATGCAGAGGGAGTATGTATTTACAAATAGGGTAATATTGGGTAGTATTGATCAAGCCTTGATGCTAACATTTGCTACGATGGCTCTCCTAAAGAATCTTTTCGTTATGTGGAGGAAGAAAGTTCAGATACCACCACATTTAGTGATGTGGAAGTGAGATGGTGATGCATATTAAATGATTTGGGAACTTTACCATTGTTTTCACTTAACGAAGATAACTTCATGCTGACACATTTTGCTTGAAAGTGAGTATTAGTTGTTCCTTTTCCTGTTTTGTTGTTGTTGTTGCAAAATCATTTATTATCCTATGAGTTGACCGCAAATCTCTGAGATTGCTTATACGCATGTGGCAATTATTTTATCCAGGGGCGTAGCCACGGGGGGGGGTTATGGGGGTCATAACCCCCCTCCCCCATGAGGAATTTTTTGCCATACAAAATGTATATTCTTCACTACATTATCACACCCACGTATACAAATATATGAGTTGTAGTAGTCGTAACCCCCCCATGAAATATTTCTGGCTACGCCCCTGATTTTATCTATTATATTTCAGCATGTGTCGTACAAAGTTGTTTGCGGATTGTATTGGACACAGATAAATGTTGATAAGAATTCCATTCTCATGAAAATCTTTTGCTTTTTGGACATAATGGATAAACTACATCAGAAGTGGGAGTTTTTTTTATCAAAATATGTTAACATATAATGTATTTGTCCTTAAAACGAATATCTACAGTTTTTAAGACCAATTTTTAAAATTATTTTGCCATTTACACCAATTTCTTTTCTAATAAATCAATTCTAAACTTTTGTAATTTTATAACGTTTTGGAAAAAAAAACTGTGTGTTATAATAAAATGTTGTTTGCATAACCGAAAGTAATTCTCTTTTTTATGGATGATACAATAAAATTAATAAAAACGCAATGGTTTCAAAAAGATTGATAAAGAGGAAAAAAAGGAAATTGACATTTGTATTGTAGAAAAATTAGTTTTAGATGTGTGTGGGGGGTGTTGTATAACTATAATGTTTTGTGCGAGATATAATCAGCAATTCTGTGGATCTGGTTCAACTGAACTGTAAAAATATTTTTTAATATATAACTTTAGGTGGTCGATACTATCTGACCTTTCCCTGTATATGTCTAGATAGATGAATTAGTGGAACAAAGAAAAATTGTTATTAATTAAATATCTGTTATTTCTCAGCATAAAAAGTTCTCTTTACTTGATCCAAGGAAGTTTGAATCAAATTGCATCGTTAACTTTATATGGAAAATGAATCAAATAATTTATTGCAAAGTATTTGACTTCATCTTCGAACTTATTTTCATACATCATGGTACAATATTTCTCAAATACGCCATCATTACTTTTGCCGTATGGTTTCTCGTATAGATTCAGCAGCAAAGATCACGGAAATCAGACATCTAGATGAAAAATCTGGAATATTTGTTTTTGTACAGACCTTCACTCTTCAACGCCAGATTTCTATCTCTCTACACCTCCAAATATATTCCCCTTTTCTTTTCTTCTGCGTTATCCACTTTTGAAATATTTTGTAGAACTTAACTTCTTTCAGCGATAATCTCGCTTTTCTATGTATTCGCCTCATTCCTTATTCGTTTCGCCTGTTGGCTAATATTGATTTACTCGGCAAAAAAGTCAATTCCTCATAGTTTCTTCATGCTTTCGCCTAAAGTTTTCACATTTATTCGTGACCTTTCTTTGTGGTCGATTCAACAGCAATGTTCGAGATTGAACGCCAACTCAAAATGTTTAGTAGATAATGCCTGTCTTCAAATGGGTAAGACTGAGAAAACATTGAACGTTATTTCACAGTTGCAGAACATTTCCACACCCGGCTTAGTATCACTCTGCCAGGAGTTGTGTGAACAGCATCCATTCATTACACCGGTCAACATGATTTTTGGGTCTGACTTCTACATGTTAAAATTTAGTTTCTCCTACGCCAAAACTAAGGAAAATATTTTTTTTTAATGGAAGTTTGCTTTTGTAGAAATTAAAGCAATTTTTCAATTTTTTGGCAAAAATCACTGATTTTTATATATATATTTTTATAATTCCACTCTAAATTATGATCAGAAAAGTTTTTGCTGGATATAAAAGTCTTTAGGAAGGATAAAAATGATTTGTGATAAACAATAACATATAAATGTAAAATAATAAGAAATTGAAGTCTAAAAGTGAATATTTTTCGTATTTCTTTTATGTTCGTATGAGCAAATACTAATAGAAAAAATAATAATATTACAAATAATTCTACAAATAATACTACAAGCAGTACTACAGAGTTACAAATAATAATACTGTTTACTTTCGGGTTAATCAAAGTGCTGCCCTCTTCCGTTTATGGAATAAATTAAAATATACTTTGGAAAAATGGGGAATAGGATAATATAGGATAATAATTATATGGAATAAATTAAAATATATGAAATTTTAAGTGTTCTTCAATGTCTAGAATCAGAATTTAAGCATCAGACCAGAACCCACCCCCCCAAAAAAAATGTTGACCGGTGTTATGTACTGTCTTAGAAAAGTTTTGATGTCAACCCTGGAAGAATTCTAAACAGAAATTATTATAGAAAATCTTTGAAAACAAATCATCACACAAATTTGTAACATATAGATATTACAGCAACTTTAACCCACATTGGACCTCAGCACACAGGCTGCTTTTCAAATATTCGCGGTCAAAACTCCAATATACGAAGTCAGCCATGACAGTCAAGCAACTTATGTTTTCGATTCATATTGGTATATTGAATCGAATAACAGTCAGCAAAACTTTTGAATCGAATGTTTTAATGGTCAACCACTACTGTAAAGTTTGTCGTCTCCTGAATAACAAAAATGATTGTTGTTTAAATTAGAAGTTATTAGAAAAGTTATCGTGTTTCATATGTGTTTGAGTATATAATGCTGATGTAACTTTTATGATGCATTGTGAGCCTGAGGGGTATGTATATATTTGTGTATTTAAAATGTAGTTATTATTTTCTTTAGTTTGTTTAGCAAAAAACAAAAGAAAAAAATATTGGAGTTAAATTTAATGAAATGATTGGCTTTATTGAACTAGATGTTAAGAATTCATTAGAATCAGGCTAAGTTATAAAGATTATAATAAAGTTCCTCATTGTGGCTTAACGTTTGTGTTAATTGTAGTTGCTGATATTTGTTACTCTCCTCATTATTAGATAATTATTAATAAAAATTAAAAAACACTAAAATATATATATTTTTATTTTTTCAGGTTAACTTTTGAGAATGTCGCCATATGTCGTGGACAATTAATTGAATATTATAGGGACTGTAATTCAAAAGATAATTATAAAAAAAATTGAAAGTCTTGTCGGCAAAATAAAACTTTTTTTGGGTGTTAAGGATGATTTAACAGATGGCTTTTTATATGATTTTAGTATATGCCAATCATGTTTTTTTTCGATTTTTTTAGCTTTTTAAATATTTAAATTCAACTATAGGTTTTGACCAAAATATTTTAAAAATTCGCCTGTATGTGCCGCCCTATTTATAGGGCAGTTGAATTAAATATAGATAAAATAAAATAAAAAATAAAATCGACATAAAACTTCTTGTAAATTGCACAAAATAGGCAACATTTAGTATATTAATAAAGAAAAATGGTATTTAAGAAAATAAAATTTACGTTTAAAAATTTACGTTTTTCCTATGGTCGTTTTTATGAGTGATCCTATATCGGTGAAAGGCAGTACGCAAAAAACAAAAAAAAATAATTCACTTTTTCACGCATAAAAAATCAAATATCACTAAAGAGTTATTGCCTTTAAAACAATGCCAAAAACTTTAAGATGTGCAATAATTGTCTGTTAAATGCAACAGATTATATCATAAAATATTTCATTAATGATTATATTTTGTATATTTAAATGCATGTATATTTTAAAGTGAGAAAGGACTAACTGACTAATTTACTAAGGAAATGGAAAGTATTTACTCAAACTTATTAAAATCCCTTTCGATGAAATAGGATATAGTCTTTTGAAATGAAACCATGTATGAAATGAATGAAGTAAATTGGATTTTAAATAGGAAAATAAAAGCAAGTTAGAATTTAATTTACTGAAAGTGGGAAGCATTTTATTTTTAAAAGTTTAATTATAATAGTGTATATTGTCAATATCTTTTAAGAGAAATTTCAATATCAGAAGAATGACACTAAAATATAAACTAAGTTTATCATTCATATTATTCAAGAAATACCTATTTTAATAATGAACCCATGCAAGGTATTCTGCAAGGAAATATCGAACGTTTAAGTAAAAGAAAATACAAAATTACAGCATTAGTTTGTAAAGCTAGACCGAAACAGAAATTTAACATATAAAGACTGGTTTTTATGGCTACTTAATGCATTTTGACGATTCATTTACGGTAAAGGATATATTTTCTTTAATTTTTAGTCAGTGAATAAAGAAGTTGCAGAAAAAACGGTGGGAAACACAAGTTTTTCTAGAGGGATATGTTTGAAGCAGTTACATCTAAAACGAAGGACAGCAGTTACATCTAAAATAAAAAGTAAGCGAAGACTCTCAAAATCTGCTTGAAATTTCAGAACTTCTACAATCATTACTTACTATTAGGTCGATCTTATGAAAATAAACTTACAAATAATTTATTTTTTATGAAGGAATATGGGAAAAACTTTCCCATATTCCTTCATAAAAAATATGGGCTGTTTAATATGGGAAAAACTTTCCCATATAAAACAGCTTCATTATTTTCAATCCATGAACAAGGAAAAGCTACATTTCTTAGAAGAGGAGGAACAGATTACCCTGTACCACTTTTTAGTCGTACTATTAGCTTACTGGAGATGCTGTCAGAGAAAAAAAATGCCAGTGCTTTTAAAAGAGAAAAAAGGCAGAATTCCTCACAAAAAGGGCTATTTTTTAATTAAAAAAATAGGTGACAGAGTGCGAAGCTTTGTCATTAGTGAATTCTATAAACGTATTTAATACACGTACGCATGTATACATTCGTAATACGTGAGCTTTTATACAAGGACATAACTCCTGATTAATAGTAAAGTGCAATGAACTTTTTTCATACAAATTTTTGGATATTTCTTGAAGTTTTCAAATTGCTATGACTTTTAATCATTCAAAGATAAAATTATAGTCAAAAACTGATTTTAAATTAAGTTATATGCTCTAGAAGCTTTGGCTTGAAAATGCTGCACTAGAACTCAGCGCCGTATAGCTTGGAAGCGTTTTTTGAATTTTCTATTTGTTTCCACTTGTTTTCAAGTAAGTTAGTAATTACTGAATAAATTATGAAAACAAGATGCAGTTACAACTTAAGGTAGATTGATAAAGCTTAATCCTGTGGCATACATGCATATTGTAACAATATATATTAACAACTCCGTATAATAGATCAGTGGATCCCCCCTCCCGGGCAGCAGATTGGTACCGGTCCGTGGATCAAGTGGCACCGGTCTGCAAAATATTAATAGTTAAGTACACGATTTTATTTTGCTAGTTAAGAAAGTATCACGTAGTACCGTGCTAAGAAAAACTGCTTCAAATAGTATGATAACAAAACATAAAGTAGATTTTACATTGAAGAACGGATGAAATTAATTAACACTACCCTCCATTCAAAATTTTAGAGACACCATCGCGTGACTTTATATGGTAAAATTATACACGCAGCAGTCGCTCTAAACTATCATTATTATAGTTTAAAACTGTTGATTGAAAAGTAGAGCTTAAAATTTTGTTACGAAGTATTTAAACTTTCTTATCACAACATTAGGTAGCGACGGTGCTAGTCGAGCTACATTCAGAATTATCCCGAGATTACCACGAAAGAACGATACCATCTTGCTACGTTGCGTGATAATATATCTCTTAGATTACGTCAAGAAATATTGCCTTAAAATTAATTCTTATTATGTGCAGCCTCAAAGAATATGAACACTTTGAAGTAAATAAAGTTTATTTCCCAGTATATTTGCTCGTAGAATAAAAGTAACAGAAGGATATTACGAGCCATTTCATTTTAAGTGGATATTGCCGAGGGTTAAATTCAATCACGCATGAAATATTCGGAGTAAATTAAACGTTAAAACACTAAACTCAAAGGCATGTTTGAATTTAATTTTCACTAAATATCCGAGGAATTTTCTTCTAAAAACTGTCTTAGATTGCTAGAGGGTTTTCACTTTAGTTAAATTTACGAGAGATGCTAATATAGTTACTGAATCTTTTAGTTTTATGTTTTGTTGTTTTATAATGGGATGGCTAGCTCTATTTTTAGAAGAACTATTTATCAGAAATTTGAAACTCAAATATGTATCATCTTAAATACGGGTGTATCACAGAATACGGTTCGGCCAAATGGAAAGGCTATTAAGTGTCAAGGTCGATACCAAGCAAGATGAAATTTCTTCTTTTGAGTAATAGTAATGATTGTTTTAACAGTAATATAATAATATTAAGTTATAATAATAGTAGTTTTCATTTACGTCGATGACATGATTTGGCATCACGAGCCAAAAAGGTGCAAAAACATTTTGCTAAATTGGCGGTCGTACCTTGTTCTGCGATAGCCTATTGAGTGTCAGCATCATGTTAAGTTTATTAAAAAAGGGAAAATACACACACAGGACCAATAATTAAGGATCCTGTGAGCGTATCTAGAAATGCTCGCTGGTGATGGAAGTATGCAAAACTTGTTAATATCGTTTGCACTTCGTCATCAGAATGCTAAAATAAGCAAGGTGCGTAGTTGTTGCACTGGAAGAATGCAGCAGAATGAGATAAACGACAGATCTTTCACCATTTGATAAAAGGCTTGTTGTTGGAGCAAGGTTGTTACCACGCGAGATGAAATTTCTTCTTCTTAGTAGTGATTGATTTAACAGTAATATAATAATACTACGTTATAATAATAATAGTTTTCATTTACGTAGATGACATGATTTGGCATCAAGAGCGAAGCACGGTGCAAAAACATTTTGCCATATTGGCGGCTGTACCTTGTTCTGCGATAGTGTCAAAACGTTGAAACGTGTTAACATCATGATAAGTTTCTTGAAAAAGGGAAAATACACACAGGACCAATTAATTAGAAACTTGTGAGCGTTTCTATAAATGGTCGCTGGTGAAGGAAGTGTGCAAATCTAGTTGATGTCGTTTGCAGCACGTCATCAGAATGCTAGTATAAGCAAGCTGCACTGCGCAGTTGCTGCACTGAAAAATGCAGCAGAATGGGATAAACGACCGATCTTTCACCATTTCGTAAATGGCTTGTTGTTGGTGCTTAATATATAACAGCCACGACTGTGAAGACATCAAAACTCACTGAGTTTTCAAAAGCAGTCATTTCGTAAGTTTTCAAAAGTTGGAAATATAATCTACATTCTTTGTCTAAAAATCGTAACTTTGGTTCGAACACATTCAACCAACGGATTTTACGAGAAAAAACTTTAAATATGCTTCAACTGACAGGAATTGTCAACTGCAGACTCTCCCTATCTATCCCAAGCTC